>WEKY01053580.1:34959-59626 GCA_013390045.1 Picathartes gymnocephalus | reverse complement strand
AAAAAAAAAAAAAAAGAAGAAAAAAGCTGATCCAGGAACCTAAGTAAAGTTGGGGCTCTGCAGGCTGCAGATGGAAAACAAACATGGACCAATAGAAACAATATGAAAACAGGGTCAGCAGGAAAGTAAACGTAGCTTGCTCTGTGGAAAATGCATTTGCATTGACTTCATTAGCTTTGTTTAAGAGAAAAGGCAAACTTTAGGGTGCAGAGTTCTTTTTCATTTCCCTTGAAAGTCTGCTAATACAGATTTAAGGTATTTCATAACTATATAATTTAAATAAATGACAAAAAAATGGTAAATTAAATGTACTATAACTCTTCAAAGCCCCTTCTAAGCATGTATCTATACAGCATAATAACATCCTTGTCTGTGACTGGACATAGCTTCCCATGGTACCTCTCTGTTACAAATAGCAAATAACCAAATAGAAAAGTGACTTGTGAATATGTCCAAAATCTAAATTTAAAAAGTAGAGTGAGATTTTACAGTGCAAACAAGTGTCTTAGGAATGTAGTTAGATTTCCTCTTATAAAAGTTGATTTGAAGTGTTTGACCCCTTGCTCCATCTGGGATTACTGTCCATGTGGCTGAACCATGACCTATCCACTGGCAATCATTTGTGTCAATGCAATTTGACACTTCAGTTCTGGGGGTGAAACCGTCCAGGGAAGAAGTATTAACCGTGAAAGAAGGTATGTGTATGCATGAAGCCTGAATATCAATTATTCCCAGAGTGTTTTAGACTGTGACCCATTTATTTTACTGGAAATAAAGCATTTACATATAGATTTTAGCACCATGGACACTGGGCCTAGTTTTAACTCCCAGTCTACTTTTGTATACTGGATAAAAATGAACATGAAATTATGGTAACCTCCTCTAAATTCTCTGGATTTTGTGAAAAGGAAAACTGGCAAATCATAATGTAATCTAATATCAGGCAGACATTTTCTTTACAGTATAATAGACATACAAACAAACGAAAAAAGCCATCAGGAGCACTTGAATGTACAGGAAAAAGAAGTAAACCATTAAAAAAAAAAGAGAGATAAGGCAAAAACCTATATTCATTAAGGATTCCCTAATCCCCCTAAGAGGTCTGTGTATCCAGAGGAGAGCAGCAGAAGCAGTAAAGATGGAAGATCAATATAAAATAGTCAGTTCTTGTAAGCAGTGACTTTGGCATTCAAAAGTTTAGAGACCACTGCGGGGGAAATTAACCTCTATGCAGTGTTCTGTAACAAGGAAATTAAAAAAACAAAACTCATCTGGGCACACTGCCTGAAGAATTACAAGACTATAACATTAAATATGAAAGTAAATAAAATTCAAAGCAATCAGAAATGCCTACATGTTTATCCTTCACAGCAGCAATGAGAAATCACATCTTGTGACCAAGTAACTGATATAGAACATAATTCTGCAGACGCTTCCAAGAGTGTAGAAGCTGACTCATGCAAGTAAAATCTTGCATGAGTTGTGCGTTCAGCAATGCAGGTAATGAATTCAGCGCATGATAATGAAGACCTCAAACTTGTTGGGCAGTAGAACAGGTTCTTTTGGCATCCCTAACACCCATTCCATTCTGATGTGCTGCCAAGGATGGATTTACACCACCTCTCTGAAACTGCAGGTTGTGATACCCACGTTGCTGCCACCTACATGAGTGTAATGTCCCTTTGTTTAAAAATAGCTGAAACAATTGAAAACCACCAGCCCCAGAAGAAGTTCAGGGAAAATGGACAGTAATGCTTTCTGGGGTTTTCCACGGGTCTGATAAAGGTGGGAGAGATTTATATGGCAGGATGAATAAGAGATTAAAAGCAGGAGAAATGCCCAAGGAACACTTCAAGAGAACAGCAAAGCTATTACACAGGGCTGTCCCTGGATTTTTCCCGCTACTTTCCTTTTGCATAATCTCCAGAAAAGAGACAGCAAAATAGCGTGGTTGCTATGAAACTGCTTCCTGATTTTTGGTTACTCTCTATCTACAGGATGCAAGAACAGGATGGCACAAAAAAAAAAAAGAAAACAGCCACCTTCATCAGCATTGCCTTCTCCTTAGAGTGACAACTTGCAATAGCCTGACTATAAGGGTAGCTGTAGAAAGGTGAAAAGGTAGCAAGGGGAAAGGGTGAGGCTGTTTTCAAGAAAGAAAACCTTGAGCTGTTCTTATAAATTAGCAGGGGGAAACTGTAGATGCTTGCAAAAAGAAGTCCCTTGGGCATTATGATCTGAAAAAATTAAAGTAAGAATTGATTATTTCATGGAAGGAATTAACCAATTTCAAAGTTTTCATGGAAAACAAAACTCATTCCATGATGACACTGATTGCTGGAAAGCAGAAGCAACTCCCCGGCCATACAGAAAAGAGATGTTGCATCATCCACTGTTGGAAGCAGCAAGACAGACCAAGAGGGTGGCCTATATTATGTGGAACTATTTCTCCACTAAAAGGAAAGTCAAGAAAGAGCTTTGGTCAGCCAAGTCTCTCCTGCAATTACAGCCATCCCTTTACTTCATGCAATGATCCCCTCTCTTCCTCTTTGCCTCTTTCCACTGGAGAAGAGGTGAGAAGTGTCTGATCAAGCCCCAGGCAGACACAGCTCATTCACCTAAAGACTTCCCAAAAGAGAGTTTTCCCAGG
This sequence comes from Picathartes gymnocephalus, assembly GCA_013390045.1. Lineage (NCBI taxonomy): Eukaryota > Metazoa > Chordata > Aves > Passeriformes > Picathartidae > Picathartes > Picathartes gymnocephalus. The sequence continues at coordinate 56,976 of WEKY01053580.1, read as the reverse complement.
GATGTGATCCAAACCAGTGAAAATGTATGAACTTCACTTGTCTACACCCACAGATCTTGGAGCACATTTTGGTCTTTGTTATTTGCACAACAAAATCTACGGCTGGGAAGTCTCCTGAGTTTCGCAGTTGGTTTGTTTCTGATCATTTATTTTGCAACCACCAAGTGGTAACTTGGTCCTTGCAGTCAGCTGCTTCCTTGCAACATTAGGCTGTTGCTCCACAAACTTAGACATCCAGTGAGAGGAGATGGGAATAAAAACACACCGGCAAGTCACCTTTCCTCCAGTCTTTTGATTCTCCTTAGGAATCAGAGCAGAAGCATTCACAGCAGAGCAGGGCTGAGCAGGGAGTGCAGCAATGCCCAGTGTGTTACACCAACTCAAGGTTTAGCAGTGCTCAGAGCTCCACAAAGCGTTAGACAATCAGTACTCTGAAAGCCTGCCTAAGTAGACAGCAGAAAATAAATATTATTATTCTCATTGCAGTGATGGCAAATGGAGCCTCAGAGAGATTAAATGACCTGCCTGTGGTCAGATAAGTGATATCTTGCAAAGCTATATCTTGTAAATCCAAACCATCAAATTACCAGTCTAACATCTTAATAACCAAGTCACTCTTCTTCAGTTCTTTCAAGAGTTTGTCTCTGAAGCTGGTGTAGAACTCTAGAAGTTTTCTCCCATTTTTTTCCAGTGTCCCTCAATTTTCCAGTCAGGTGCAGAGAGGCTATCACACTGTCCTGCGGGCTCGCAGATGTTGTGGAATACATTCAGTGCAGGTAGCTGGGTGATTCAAGTAGAGCTCCGGTGATGAGAGCCCGAGACAGCAGGCCGTGAAATGCTGCCCTTTGCATAACAAAGGGTCCGGGGACCTGTGGCGCCGTCCAGGGGACAGGACAGTCAGACACAGCAGGAGCCGGTGGCCCCAGACTTCCACGCGCATAGATATTAAGGGCATAAAAACTTCAGCGTTTCCTTTGTTCAAGGTCCCTCCTCGAAGGCTCAGTCTCGAGCTGTTATTCTGTCATTGAGCCAGGATTAAATTCTTTTAAGGATTCAGATGCCGGAGACTCTGCTATGGGAAACCTGGGGTCGAGCCAGTAAGGCAACCTGGCCTGACTGTGAGTGTGGGAGTGTAGGGAGCCAAGCGGAGCTCGGGAGAGCTCACTGGAGCTTCCCGCTGGGAAGGGGCCTCGGCCCCAGCTCAGTCTGTGACTGCCAGAGTGGCTCCTGATGGTCGGGCGGGAAAGTTTCCTTAACATAGACACATATTTCAGTGTAAACCTAAAGACAGATGCTTAGTCCAGGCTTTCCATATGAAGAGCAAACAGACGTTTCAACTCCACAAATATCAGTAAATTCAACACCAAGCCATCTTAGGTAGAACTCAACTATGTCAACAGTCATGATAAAGCAACATAACTAAAAAAACGTGCATTGTGCGATCACCCAACCACAGCCCAGAGTTCTGAGCTGAAGGAGGACTCTGCCTATTGGAAATTTCATTCTACTTATTCTTTTAACTGGTATCTATATAACTACATTTGTGTACCTAAAGCGCCCCATTTATAGAGGTTTAAGATCAAAAAGCTGAAAATGTAGTCAAAGCATTTCACTGTAAGTAGTTATCAAAAGTAAGTAAATCAAAGATCATGGAGACACACTTGGCAAAGGTTATGAGGAAACCGTTCAGAATTTTGCTTGAAAGAGTCATGCTGAAGAGCCAGTTCAGACTAGTTGGGAGAGATGGTAACAAGGAAATCATGCTCACCTATTCTGAAACAGAGGCCAATGAGTGATTTCTCATTTTTTGTGGAAGTGCTGTTTTCTACCCTAACTGATCCTAGGAGAAATCTCACAGCACAAATGCTTAATGCAGAGACGAAAATGTTACGGGCAGGTCCAGGCATCACGTAACCCACCATATTCTGAGGGCTCATCCTGCCCTGACGGTGGTGGCAGAGGTCAGACTGGAGAGGAATAGTCTGAACTGCAAATACGAAAGATAGAGAGCAGTAACTCTGCCTACACGAAGCATGACTGCAATCATCTGCCTACGCTGGCCTCTCTCTCACAGGGAGGAAGAAGAGGGGAGGGAGCAGGAGACATTTGGACCCTGTCGGGAGGGATTTCTCACCGCCCTGAACACTGCACGTTGACAGTGTCATTCCTGTAAACATTTTGCTTCCCGCGGTTCCTCTCCATTCAGGATTTCGTTTTTATTGTTCTGGAGACGCCTGGGGCGCTTTGTCCGGAGGCAGAGCAGGTTCGGGCGGGAAGGGAAAGGAAGGGAGCAGCCGCGCTGCCCCTCCCGCGTGTGGCAGAGCCTCATCTCCGGTCCTGGGCGTCCCTCTAGAGGTGAAACAGCAGCCTTGTCCCCAAATCTGCTCATCCACAGACATCCCTGCCGGGCTGGCAAACAGGGATAGGAGCGGGAGTTATGGGAAGTTGGCACATATCCGTGCACAAGAAGTTGGCACAAACTACCAAGTTGTAGTAGGCATCGAGTAGCACTGACATAACCCTACCGAGGAGCTGAGCACGAGCTCTGCTGCTACACCCGGCCCTGCTCGCCCCCACCTCCTTAAACCCCGAGGCTGAAGATTTCAATATACTAAGTAAGAATGATTATGCTTGATGGGCTTTTCACTCCTTTCCCTTACAGCATTCATGTGTGAACAAAGGGAAAACTAAAACCACTTAAATGAGGACTTTTATGTGAATAAACAAAATAACATTATCAATGTTTATTGAATTCTTTTTTATCATCCAACCTGTTTAATTATGGTCAGGAAAAATATATATTAAAAAATGAATATATAAGGAATATTAGATCTTTTGCTTCTTTCTCACAGTGATTACATATTGATCACAACAAGCTCCTCAAGAGAAGAGATAGCAACAAAAGCTCTTTGTCTGATTGCTCTGCTGCCAATTGACAGCATTTCACAGTCTGGGTGCCCAGTTTCACACACACATGCACACACAAATACATCTGCCTCCGCTCTGCAGTCGCACAGTCAGTGAAGCTCTAAGCCACCAACTTGACACTTACTGTTACCAATGAACTGTGCAGTTCAAATCAGCAAGGCACCCAAGGGAGTTGCAAGAGATTTTGCCATTGCCTTTCAGGGGAACTGAGCTGGATCCTTGGTGAAGAGTACAGAAAAAAAATGTACATGTACAAACCTGGAAGCCAGAGCTGACACAAGCCTGAGACCAGTGCCTTGCACTGTGCCTACCTAGGTTGTGGCAAATTATGTGGGAGTGCAGCTATTTAGTGACAGGCTGCATTGCTCCAAACCTGAGTCTTTGCTATCAGCACTAGTTTCTCACCACAGCCCTTCACTAGATCCCAACCAACCTAAGCATCATGGGAGACTTTCCAGGATATATGTTCTGGAGCCAGACATCCATACCAGCCTTTTTCAAACCAATACATGATTCATTATCTAGCAAAATCAAACATTTGTGCACAGACACCTACTAGACAAATCCATAAAAAGCCAGAAAATTCTCCAGCACCCTTTAGCTGAAGTGACTAATCCCAATGGCACACACAAATCTAAGGATGGTTCTGCACCTAGAATGACAGGAAATTCAAGAATCTACAAATTCACTTATATAATAAGATGGTCCTGAAACTAAGACACTCCCATGCACTCTCAGAGTCGAAATCACTTTCAACTTGTGAACACTTAATCATTTCTGTTTCTTTTACAATAGCACTGTGTATATTGTAACCCTCTTTCAAGTGAGGTCCTTCAAAATACCTTGTACACAAACAAGCCTGACAGGCTTCCTTGCAGCATTTGCCTGGCTGAGTTTTTGTCCACAGCACATAGAAGCCACCTGGCTTTTCTTTTACACCAGGGCAAGCAGTTTTAAATCACTCCACCTTATCAAGAGCCTCCAAATTACCTGTAATCTGTCATAGCTTCCTATTCAGTAACTCCAAACTGAGTCTTGGAATTTAAGTCTCTAAGAAGCATACAAAAAATTGCGGGTCTGCATCAAATTACTGTGAAGTAAAAGCTGCCTGCTTTTGGTATTCTCTCTTTATTCTCATTACAAAATTCACTCATTACTGAGTGGTTTTGGTTTCTGCATGCAACACTTTCATTTATTGGAAACTAATACATGTACATATTAATTTACCCAGCTACTTTTGCTAACATTCAATGCCTTCTTTTAAAATATGTGAATGGGGCTAATTCTAGATAAACACCTCAAAAGGCTCTGCTAGTAGGAATAAACCTGCAGCAATAGATAAAGAGAGTTAGAAAGAGGGCTTGAGTTTCGTTTGTTGTTTTTAATAAATTGTTTACTTCTCCTGTTTAAACCAGGACATTGTGTGAATACTACTGAAGGAATAGCATAATTAGATACTATTGCAGAATTAGAAAGAAAGTGGCAGTGCTAGATTTAACAGCTTCATAAATAGAAACAGTACATTACCAGGAAAAGGGCCATGGCAAGTTCAGCAAATTTCAGCCCAGAACCTTCATCATTCTCAGCCAGAGTTTCACGAGTAGAAATCACAACAGTTCTCACAGATCTCCTTGTCTATGCTCTTCCTAAATAACTGATCCTCGAAGTAGCCCTGATATTCTCTGAACTCTATTTGATTCATACTGCAAAAAGCCTGCAGGCAGTTCCTGTGACAGTGTCTGGGAACATACTGAGGATGGAAGGTGCAATAAAGCCACAAGCCAAACTAATGCAAATAGCATCCTTAAGGTTTCTAACTAGCTGCTCCTTCTGTGTCAGGTGGGACAACCTTAGTGATCTGGCAATTGATGTAGTCTCTAAAGCTTTTAAATGGCGTGCATACACAATTACTCAATCTTATGTTTCTAATGGATTCATTTTCCTCAACTATATCATTAATATCCCAGATAAACAGACACTGTGTGTGAGAGAGAGAGACTCAGATTACAGCTATTCCTACAACTGGTAACAGGAATGGTACCAGAACTGTTTCTGCTGCATGTGGCACTGAAGGCAATAAATTATTCAGTAAAGACTGTATAGGTCTGACAACTTAAGAAAAAAATTCTCAGTACCAAACTTCAACTGACATCAGTGGGAACAGAACTGAACATTGCACTAACTAGAATCAGATTTAAAAATCTGAATTATGGGTACCCCTCAATTAAACCTTGGTGATTATATGCTTACGACATGTTTAAATTATGCTAATACAGACTTTGAATTTTTTATCAACTCCACTGAGCAACCTGGCTGTTTCTCAGCTGGCTGGAAGCGGGTCAAAGAAAGCAATGCTTCCAGGACAGGCTCCTGCCAGATATGAGTAATTACCCTGGAACCTTAGTCCTGAGAGCTCTTTCTAAATGATGTGAAAAATAGCCCATGTTAAACTGCATTTTCCAAATTGATATTTTCTCTCCATACCAGGCTCTCAGTTAAGTAGTTTAGGTTTTCATAGAAAAATCCTGGCTTTCTGTTTCAGAAAGAAGCTAAAAACAGGAAGGCAAGACACATTCTGCATTCCTCTCCAATGCTGCTCAGCTCATTCAGCTGCTCCTCCTGATACAGCTAAATAAAAGTGGCACTATAAAATTAATCTTGATACACTTATATAGATTTCTGTTGCAAATAATCCACATTTGAAAATGGTTGAAGACAGATGCATGCACTGCATCTGTTTTCAACTTCTCCAGCATCCATATATCCACTTGTCCTACTTTGTGGAGATTTTTCTGATCATATGTTGCTGGCTTGCTCCCTCATTTTTTCTGCCTGAAGTACGTCTTTAAAAGTGATATGTAAAATTTAATAATGGTAATGTACATCATGACCTCATGATGAGAAACACAAAATCCCAGTCAAAGGGAATGAGGACAGTGCAATAATGTTTCTCCTGTTGTGAGAGGGACGTTGTAGCTATGCTGAAGAGCTCTGCCAATTCACTTTGTGTTCTGCAACCTCAAGAGTATTTCACTGCTTGCCCTCATTTAACTGCAGACCATTCATTAGTCAAAAATGTGTATTTTGGCTTTGGAAAGTACTCACAAACCACTAGAGAAAGGCCATGAAATAATATTCAGTGTGACCTAATCTAAACTCAGAAGCAAATCCAGTAGATTCTTTTATTACTTCTCCTGTGTTTTTTCTTTGAATTCAGTTAATCTGTATTATAGATCCACAGAGTTGATCAATAAGGATACAATTTTATCTTTTTAAAATAATTTCAGTTTTCAACCTCCTCCATTGATGGGAATAAATAAATATATAAATCAAATCTAAGTCTTCATTGTCTTTTTGCTTCCAGTAACTACATTAATAGTTGCTCTATCTCATGTACTCTGACACCTCATGTTATTCATTTTATTTCAATTTAGCATTTAACATGATTTGAGGGATTATTTGCATCCAGTGATTGCATGGCACAAGTGTCACTCAGTTACTTGGGCCACAGCTAACTAACAGTTTTTACAGAACAAGGAAGTGAAACTCAAAATACCCAGCAGGCAAATGTTCTTGTCCATGGCTAAGAGCAGGCTTCCACAGGCACTACCACAGGTCTATGGCTGTTGGATCAGTCAGCAGCAGAAGTTTGAACAATAGAAGGATCTACACAGATCACATTTAGATGTGATAGGAAAAGTAAGAATATAAATTACAAAGCTTATCCTGGCTTTATATTTTCATATGAGCTTTCAGGGGCTGTCAGAGGACAGGATTCCTGTTCTTGTATAATGTGTCACACTAAGAGACAACTGTTGACATAAACAGCACAAGAATAACCCAGTAAGTGTTTTAAACAATGCTGAACTATCAGAGAAACTTTATGCCAGAGTGAAGTTTTGGGTTTCTGCAGCAGCACATTTTTAAGCTACTTGTACAAGTCCAAAAGTTGAACTTAATATTTTGTTAAACCCCTACCAAAATTGGTTCTAGCATTGTGACTCCATATCTGCAGCATTATACCTCTGATTTTCATAAGTAATGTGGGTGAGTTTTTTTAATTTCACTTTTAGTTTATCACCATGGAAGTGCTTATCTGAAATCTTAAATAAACATGATTAGGCAGTAAAACCTAAAGGTTGGAAAAGTCAGACAAATGTGACATGCTTTTTTTCCTCCACATTTAGCCCCTGTGATCTAGCAATGAATATCTGAAGCTGTTTGAACCACCAGTTTTTCCATGGTGACCCCAACCAAGCACAACATCAGCATCTGAGCATTGCTATGAATATCAGTCTCTAAGGATTTACCAGTTCATGGTCAATCCTATTAATCCCCTGTTTCTGCTCTTCTTCAACTCCACCCCACCCACCATATGCCCCCATCCTTGACCAATCATCTGCAGTCACATATTCACACCAACATTGCTGAAGTGCATTTCCCTTCACCTTCTGCAGTCCAGAGCTCTTGCTCCCTAACAACATCATGGAGACACAAAAAGCCAGTTTTAAACATGTAAACACACTGATGTATGCTCAGGATAACTTTAAAAGGCACTGTTTATGTTCATGAAACCTTTAAAGGAGGATCAGAACTCAGTTCAATTCAATTCTGATGGTTATTTACAAAGATCAAGACTGAACCAACAATAATACCACTTGGCTTTTACAGCTAAGTAACATGGTAAATTACAAACTGCAGAGGTAGTTTAAAATGGCAAACTCCATAGAATTCTGCATGCATTTTCAAGCAAAGAGTAATCTACAAATTGTAACAAACATCCACAAAACAAACACCCAGCAGTATAAATCAGCTTATTTCTTACAAGCAATACCTACTCTAACCACAGTCACATGCTAAGCAAAGAAATGATTCAAACACTAAGATTGACTTTTACCATCTGTTTTGAAATTGTTGGACCACCACTTAAAGAAAAAAACACAAGCTGGCATTCCATAAGACTGAGGCCATTAGTGAGAAGTGAAACATGAAGTGCTAGTTTGTTTTCTTGCCAAGGAGAATCTTGTACAAATTTAAGATATGGTAGTGTATGAGTGTTTCACAGATATTGTTTATTTACCATATTGATAGCTCTAATTTCAGTCTGAGATTTATATCATTTTTTTCATATGCAGTGTTTTGCATTCAAAATGCTAAGCAAACATGACTCCATTTTGCAAGCAGCACAAAAGAGATGGTTCGTATATGTTGTCCTTCAAAGTAATTCTGAATGGGACAGGAAAATGAATATATGAATTCCTTTGAAATTGCACATGATCGCAGAAATGTGCAAAGCAACTAAATAGAGCCCACAGATACACACTAGCTCTTGACAGTGCTTTTCCCCCAACTCTGAGGTTGATTAAAGCACAAAATGAGCAATGCTTCGCCAGTTCCTCCCACCTCTTACAGAGCAGTTGTGGAGATAGGTTCTGCTCTAAGAGGAAAAGGGCAATCTTAATACTGTTATTGTCAGAGAACCAGTCAGTGCTGACTAATTTCAACAGAAAAAACACTTTCTACTGAACCCTTCCTCCCACAAGTTTTTAACTTGTTAAAGGCATTGCTTTTCTGCATGTGTTCAACAAACACAGGTCCCAAACAGAGAGTTTAATTCAAAATGGGAGTCACAATTTGATAGGAGTACCACTGGCAACAAGCTGTGAAACCAAACATTTTACGTTCATTTTACCCTTCCATTCAGAGATTCTTTCAAATGGATTGATCATTTAACATATTTGTCAAATCAGTTATCACAGTGCTTTTAGCAATATCCAAATGGAAGTATGTTTCTGCCTTTTTAATAAGGCAGTGGGTGTAATGAGTCACAACGCAATGAGTGAAAATAAAGAGTACTGACTCATGTCTATTAAAACATGTCTTGACTAGATGTGTTGTGACTAGGTGATTACACACTAAACAGCATGAGGATATTAGGAAGCAGAAGTGAAGGTCTGCTTGTCCATAAACCTCAAGAAATGTACATCCACACTATCTAAATATGATATGGTTAATCAGCTCCTACAATATGTGACCATGTGCCTGACAGTAAAATGCGTCCCAAACATATAAAAATCTCAAATTCTTTCGGCATAGTGAGATGCTAAGTTTGCATTAGGAGCCCCTGAGCTCTGGCTGCCAGAAGCAGAATTGGCCACGCACGTCAGATACTGATGCAGAATAAGATCTCAAATCTCATTGTGATCTATGATCCTGTTGGGAATCATTATTCCTACTTACTGCAGCCCCAAACCACAAGCTCATCCCTAACAACACAACTGATTAAGGTGCAGTACTTCTGAATAATGGATCAAGGAGCACAACACTTTAAACACACGTAAACCCTGTGGGATTTGGCAGGATTTACCCCAGCCCCAAATCTGCTGAAATTTACCATTCTTCATATTTGGCCAGTTTTTTTGTTTGTTTGCTTTGTGGACACCCAGTAAACCATGCTGTGACCCTGGCAAACATTCTGGAGGGAGCACAACACAGACTAGCCAGCACTGCAGGGAAGCTGAAGGCTCCTACAGTAGAAAGATGAACAAGAGTCAACAATATGCTCTGGCATTGAAGAAGGCTGACAGCATTTGGCCTGTGTTAACAGAGCCATAGCAAAACAAGCAAAAGAATTTATTTTAACCATTTACTTATCACTTGTTGAACCATATCTAGAATACTTCATCCAGTTTTGGGACACCCTCCTCCCCCCAGTAGAACAAAGACATTGACTAACTGGAGCAAATCCATCAGAGGGCCACCAAGATGGTTAGACTGGAGCACTTGCCCTTTGAAGAGAAGCTGAGTGATCTGGGCTTATTCAGCCCAGAGAATACACAGTTCCAGAACGACTTTGGGAATAGCCTTTCCTAGCTTAAAAACAAGTGCAGCGCTCTTCCCATCTCTGCTTTACCTCTGTGCACGTTAATCCCAGCAGATGAAACAAGGTTACCAAGTCCTCTGAACAGACCACAATAATTTTAGTGGCTTTCACTAGTAGCAATTGGCTGCTCATTAGCAAGAAACTGGAAGTGTGAAGTTTTCCACTTGTGTTGCTACCAAGATGGAACCCCACTAGTCAAGTACTTGAACAAGAAGCACCACAAAGATAAGTGCCCCTGTCCCATGTCTGCACACAGTTCTCCTCCTGGGCCACCCCTAGTAGACAAAAGCGATAACTTTGTGGTACTCTGCCTGGGCTGGCTCCTAATTTGGCAGCCCTAGATATTATATTTTAAAAAAGAAATTCTGTGATGGACCTTAAATTTGAAATGAAAAGGAATAGGCCACTTTGCCCTACTTGAATTCTGTGGACATAAGTAAATAAAAACAGGAACAACAGCATATTCCTAACTGCTCTCCCTCCATCCCTGAGCTAGCTGCATGACAAATAATCTTTACTAAATTCCAGTCAAATGAGCTGAAGCCCTCCAAGCACGAAGTACATTTGCTTTAGATGCAAAATTCCTCCCATCTTTTTAGTTACTGACAACTGTGAGTGCGACTTATAGAAAAGAACAACCCCCAGCACAAATTATATTCACCAACATTCTTCCACTTACACAAATGTTTCCTTCATCCAACATTTTATCAAAAGCATATACATTTATCCTAATGCCAACTAAAACATTCATGGGTGCACATTTTTATGATAGCATTCCAGAAGCTGGGAAAATACTTAAAACCAAATTGTTCATTAAAATACTTAATGAAAAGCATGTATCACTCAGGCCTGAGCATTCTCAGATATTTTCTGTCTTAATAGCCATATTAACAACTAAAGTCAACAGTTCCAAAGGATATTTACCAGCTCAGATCAAATCTTTAATCACATTTCAGTAGCTATTCTGGGAATTCAAATCCCCAGACAACTTTGAAAATCTTACCCACAGAGTACCTTTAGCATTCAATACAGGATTTACAAATACAACCCCGGAGTATTTTCTGTAGGACACTTCCTTCATTAATCCTTCTGAAGTGTTAAGATTTTTTACCAACATGTCACATTTCATCTACCACCATGCTGCAAAAGAGCTCTGTGAGCAATTACAGTCCTGTCTTCAGGGTGATTCATTCCCTTTAATTAAATGCCCTTGAAATATTACTGCTATGACTGTCATCAGATGCAACCTTTATTTGAAAATAAGATCAAGAAGGACAGAACAAAAGCAGAGCTAACTTTCTCAGCCCCAAGAAACTCAGGAACTAAGTTTGGACTTTTTTTAAAAATAATTCTCAGTTCTACAAAACTGAGATTCCCTTACATTTTAATTCCAAAAACAAAGTCCTTCAAAAATACCTTTTAAGGAATTACCATGTCTTTATTCAGATGAAAATGACCAAGGAGCAGCAAAACAAAAGCAAGAACCAATAAACAAAACCCACAATTAACATAGCAATTGAGCCATTATTTAAATGTTTCCTTCAGTGCTATGTCACCACAGAATTTAGCTTCCATCCTGGGTGCTGATTGTGTGTTGATTCATCTCATTCTGCCAGTCAAGACAAATCCAAACTTCAGAGATGTATCTTATGACAAGGGGCACAGAAGTAGAACAGTGTCAGTCTTTAGAAACTTGTTCTCTGTGGCTGAGTACCATTAAAACTAAGAACAGTATACCAGAAACAGATCCTTTTACACTGGGAAGGGTAAATGGGTTCTAATGTGGTTTGCAGCATCAGAGCATTTGCTATACTTGGCAATTACTTCCAAGTTCTTAATTTGTATTTTAAAACTCACATTTTTTTTCTAACAGACCAAGAGGAACCACCAGAGGAAAACTAGGGGAGGAAAAAGTAGCTGCAACACATAAATACATGCATTAACTCCTGAGATACAGATCTAACCTCCCAGTAACTACAAAGAGAAGCCAGCTCACCCACCATGTCTGAAACTGTGTTAGGACTATAACCTGTGAATTACAGGCCCATAAATTGTAAGACTTCTGCAGCATCCTCTTTAGAAGGTTCCACAAAAATGTTACAGGGATTTTAACCCAGATTTCACAGGTTATATTCTAGCCTGTTTTGGATGTAGTTCAGGGCAATAATTTTTCTTGGTGAGTTCCAAGAATAACGGTATTTCTCGCTACTTGGCACCTTTTCAAAGCACAGAAAGCAGCTTTCACAGCCAATTTCATTGCCCCCCTGGGACACACATATTTGCTTAGGTGATCCAGGGTCATTTACAGAAAGAGGATACTAATTTCAAAATGGTTCCATAACATTTAATTCTGCTGTTTTCTCAGGTTCTATATACTATGCATACTTCACGTTTTCAATTTCTTGCTAATGAAAATGTAATTACTGCCACTGAAAGTCATGTTTAATACCCTGTGTTTATTCTAAGGACTCACTGAGTTGGTTTTTGTTCCATCCTGACTTACATACAGGGGACTAAGGTAGGAATACTTAAAGCACTGTACACAGCCTTGACTATTAAAAGTAGACTCTGGACTGGTTAAAAAAAACATCCACTGGTAAGTACATTTAGGATTGGTTATAAGGCATGCAAAGAAGCTGTATTAACCTATTCTCATTACAGTTGTGCTACTCCCATTCCCATTCAAACCCCAAAACTGTGATCTTGCAAACTCTGAAAACAATCAGCCTCAATTTGGCACTCCAAGATTGTTCTCAAATTCTCCGGCTGGAGTAAAGCATAAACTGAGGTCATAAAATACCAGGTTGGAAGTGGAGCTCCATCATCATCTCCGTTTCTTGGCAAAAGCAAGATGTCCCAGCATCCTATCCCACTAAATCTTAAAAGTGTCCAGCGCTGGGGAATCCACCACTTCCCTGAGGAGACTATTCCAATGGCTGATTGTTAACAGCTGATAGGATGTAAACTTCCTGCAGATAACCCGGCTGTACTTAAGTGCTCTGGCTTTTTCAATGGGATGATTTTCTGAATGTCTCCAAGATTAGAAAAATGCATTCCAGGAGCAATCCTGGCCTTGGGCAGGATGATGAAGCTCTTTCCAAACCTATGTTTTCACTGCATGAAAAGCAGACAGACAAAACTGTTCACAAGATCAACAACTCAATTAACATAGATTGTAATGGGAAAAAAAATCTGAAATAGGGAGGTCCACAGCCCACTCCACTTCACAGAGTTGCAGGTAACAATGATATCATTGTTTTTCTTGATTATGTATAAATTTAATAGTTCTCAGAGTACATAGCCTTATAAGGATGTTTCCTACCCAAGGCAATCAAGCATATCTTAGAAATAAGCCAGCAAGCATTAGTATTTTTTTCCCTGCTTAACAGTTCAGCACCAGACTGGGAGAGTTTAAAAGCTCTAAGGGGAGGCAACACTGCTAATAGCAATAAGAGAACATCACTTCCCTGCTTGGGCCCATTGTAGCAGGTTTTAGCATGCTGGTGTTTATTAGCCTTCTCTGCATGTAGGCAATGCATTTTTGAAGGTAATAAAGAAGTTATAAAAGACAGTCCCTCCATTTGGAATCTCTTTTCGAGACTTATCCTTGAAACATACAGTTTGGTATTACCTTTCTTCACAGGGAAACAATTTAAAAACAATATATCTGCAAATATAAAAATTAGCTTGAGCATGCACTTGCCTATAAAAAAAATATACAAAAATGAGACCAAAAGCCATCAGACCAGGAAAATGCTGATTTGTCAATAGCCCATATATCTTGGATAGCTAATCCACACAGTTAAAATATTTTTGCAATTATGCACAAAAAGACCCCCCTTTTCTTGCTTTTTTCTTTCAGAAAACCATGTAGCATTTTATAACAACATCTGTCATAAATGGAAACTGTCCAAGAATGTTTCCTCAAAAACAAAAGTTTCCACCTGTGAGCATACCTCCTCAGATGAAACAGACCACTGTAATCTATAGGATTGCTCAATAGACACAGAGGAACAGGCTTTTACAGTTCCCACTACGGAGTCATTAAACTGGTTATGTCAAAAAGTTGGTTTCTATTTTCTTAATTAAAAGGAAAAAATTCATGTCTGAGCAAAGGTAGAAAAAAAAAATTAAATATACTCCCTCAACAAAAATTGCACCCAAAGCATTTCTTCTCCATCATTTTGCATCACCTGTTGTACCAGGTTTTATATTCTCATTAACTAGCTGTTTCAGTATTTATAAATTCAAGTATGTTAAGGACTATGAAGCACTAAGTTTAATTTCGCAAGCTGTGCATGGAGGGGGTTACCGGGGAGTAGAAAGCAGCAAGGAAAAGGCTCTGTGAACGCAGAGGAGGTGGAGAGCACCTCCTGCTAAAACCAAGGGCACGAGTGGGAGCTCTCAGTCGCCAGCTGCCAGGACACGGAGCCCTTCGCTCAGGTGAGCGGAGGCGGCTATTGGAAGAGAGGAGGCGTGCTCCTGCCAACCTTCTCCCGGGATTTGAACAGCAGCGAACCAAATCAGTCCAACCCTGGAGCCTCAAATCTCCGAGCAGGCGTGTGCGCCCCGCATTGCTACTGGGACAATGCGCCTGCAGGGCAAGAGCTGAGCGAGGCGCTGCCACAACCGCGTGCTGAAGCCTCACAGCTGAGCCCAGCGGTGAAAGATACGGGGGAAATGAGAGACGGGGGGAAAAAGGGAGAAAAATAACTCCGAAAAAACAACAACAAAACCAACCAAACAAAAAAAGTGCTGTCCAGAGCTCATGGAGGCCCAAAGACGGCTGTGCTCCGGCCGGGTGAACCTCGCCGCCCTGGCTATCCTGACAACCACCTAAGCAGCGCGGGGACCGGCTGAGAGATCCCGACCGGGCCGCCCGTCCCGCCCCGCCTCCGGCCTGCCACCGCCGCGCGCTGATTGGCGGTCGGCCTGCGCTGCAAAGCGGCCGGCGATTGGCGGCCGTGGAGCCGTGCTGTAAGGTGCCCGGCGATTGGCGCGCGGGCGGGAGCGTGCGGGCGCTGCCCGGCTTTGTACACGCGCGGCCCTTTAACAATGGGCGCGGCGCGCGGCGCCGCGTGATGGCGGCGGAGCCCTGGGGCCGCCGCGCCGCGCTCGGGTGTCCCGGGCCGCGCCCCGCCGCCTCCCCCGCGGCCGCCGCCAACTCCTCGACCCCCTCGCCCGGCCGTGCCCCGTGGCGGGAGGGGGCGGCTTAACGAGCCGCACTTGTGCCCCGCATGGCGGCCAGCTGGGCCGGGGGGCCGGGGGCGCCCCGCGGCAGCTGATCGCGGTTAACCGGGGACGAGCCAGAAAGGGGCGAGGGTGGCGCTGCCTGTCCGCCCTCAGCGAGTGCCGCTTCCTCCCCGGTGCCCGGGCCCGGGTGCCGCACCGCGTCGCTGATGGAGCTGGAGGCGCAGTGGTGGACAGGACAGCTGGCGGCTGATATCCACCAAGCGCTTCGATACAAGGTAGTCTGGGGGGCGGCCCCGCGCCTTTGTGAGGCTCCGGCTATCGGAGCCGGCATGGGGACAGCGGGCGGAGAGCGCGTGTGGGGCGGCTCCGCTCGGCCGCCGTGGCTCGGCGGAGTTGGCTTTTGTGAACTCGGAACTCGCTCTGTCTTCCCTCCGTGGGCGCTGGAGCCGTCTGTCCGCGGCCGTGACAGCTGATCCGAGCGGCCGGACTGTGCTCCCGCTGCTCTCTGCAGAGGGGAAGGGCTCACGGTGCGCCCGGTGCTGCTCTTGGGACGTTTGCGTGGGTCTGGGTGTAACCTCGGCAGAAAGCATTGTGGTGTTATTGGAACAAAAAAACCCGACCAACCAAACAAAAGTCTAGTGAAAGAAACGCCGGGTACATTAAGAATAGTAGAAGGTTTAGGTAATTGCTTAGAAGTTGCTTTGATTGACTCAGAGTTGTTCTTCGGGACTATTTTCATAAAGCACATTTTAGCACCCGGGCTGAAAATCAGTTTACAGTGACTGAATCTACTAAAAATGTGCTTTTGTTGCCTGATGATACTCGATGAGCAGATTACTCTTCCCAGAGTCGTGACTGCTTTACTCTTTTTCAGTAATGGAGGGAAATAAGGGAAGGACGGGATCATTTATTTGCTACCAAAGTTATCTTTACTAACGCTAAGTTAGTGCTGTGAAAGGTGAATTATGAAGCTTAGTAGGTGGGAAGTTTGTTTGTGGGGTTTTCTTTTCACTTCAATAGCATGTTTGAAAACTTTGAATTTACATTAAAACTGAAAAATTTGGGTGACTCCGTTCCAACTTGATGTCATTAATTAATCAAGTTAATTTTCTCTGGAAATGCAATTGTACTCAAAATCCCACTTAAACACAGCATGTGGGTGCGCAGTCTATCTCATAAATTTATTCATGATAACAGAGGACAGAACTGCTGTTCTGCTCCATACAAGAGGAGGTGCTGGCTACTAGGTAGGAGCTTGGAGGAGTTTTTTTTCTACCAGTCCAAATTTTGTATTCAAAATAAATCATGGCATAGATTTTCTCAAATGTGGTGTTCCTAGGACCTTTGTTTTGAGGAGTCCTCCTCCCAAATCTGAGACTGTGTGAGCTTAACTAACCGCCTTAGAGCACACTGTAATCAGTGTCAGTGTGACATCGATCAGATCGGGTCATTGTTTTAAGACACACACGAAGCGAACGTTGGTTCATGTACACCCCACTTCTCTTCCTAAGGTTCAGCTGGCTGTTAGTGGTCTTTTCCTGGAGGCATCAGCAGGAGATTTGGCAGCTCTAGAACATGCAAACACTTAAGTACAAAGTCTGGTTGCTCACATGGAGCTGTATTGAGAGAGGGGTTGAGTTAAACTATTGAACTTTGCATTGAAGCAGCTGAGGAATACTTGCATGCCCTTGCTGTACAGCCCGTGCAGCAGAGGTAATACAACAGACATAGTAAAAGCTGCAGTCACTCTGGCTGATTGCCCAAACGAAAGGTTTTAAATTTTAAGTTGTTAATGTTGTGCAGAAACAAAGTATTTTTTAGTTGTTCTGTAATACAACAAATAGATTTTTTTTTTTTTTGCTGAAAAGGGAATCTGAAATGATGGGAACAGAAGGAGGAAGGGAGAAATCCTTTGAAACTTCAATTGTAAATATTAAAATATCAGCTGTATTAATCTGATACCACTTCAAACTAAATACTGGTTTTAATAAAATTACCTGCTGCTGTCCATCTAGGAGCTGAAGCTGCCCTCTTACAAAGGCCAATCTCCCCAGTTACACCTGAGAAGATACTTTGCAGACCTGATTGCTATTGTGAGCAACAGGTTCAGGCTCTGTCCTGCTGCGCGACATCTGGCTGTGTATCTGCTGGACCTCTTCATGGACCGCTATGACATATCCACACAGCAACTGCATGTGGTTGCTCTTTCCTGTTTACTTTTAGCAAGTAAGTACGTGGCACCAAACTTTAACTAGAGTGATAGATTCTACTGCCAAATGCAAGGCATGACTTGGTGGGATAGAGCAGGTGGGGGAAACAAAGTGTTTATAAATTACGAGCAGTGCATATCAGTTTGGCCCAACTGGTGGAGCATTTCTGTAGACTTGTTTTGATTTCTGTTGGCACCTGATGAAACTGAGGGTAGAAAAAAACAAACTGTGATTAGAAACTAATGTTTATATTTATAAACAAATTATTCTAATGTGAACTTTAAGACCTGTGTTGTAAGAACAGAAAGACTGCCTTTCTAGGGGTATCTCAAAGTAGGTAGGTCCTGTGCTGGAAATGAGAAATTTGCATATCTGTGATAAATAAATTAAATAAATAGTGTGGAGACTGCACTGCATTCTGTGTATGGTGCTGTGTAATTGTAGAATACTCCAGATTTTGTAAATGGAAATGTTATTTAAGCAAGCTAAGGCTAATCCTGTACTGTCATGTATAAAATGTAATACAGGTAAAATACATTGGTGAATACACAGTACTCTGAAGATGGAATTAATTACAGACACTCATTATGAAGAGTGCTGCTTATATTGACCTCAGCTAGATTCTTGTAGTGTGTATCCATCTTTCAACATTTGTGGATCCCTTTTCAATATCCCTGAAAAAATATGGGTGCAGTTTGCTGGGAAACCTGCTGGCACTTGTTCTTAAACCAATAGATTGAGAGAAACTGGTCCTGGCAGCAGAACTAACTGTTGGTTCAGATTCTGCTGATCTGTTTCTCTATTATAATTTTCTCCAGTAAGGGCTCTAGGCCCTCTTTGCTACAAAACTGTAGTGCTATGGTGTGGGACAGTTTTCATCTTTTCACTGCATCCAGTGTCCACCAATACAGCTATTCAGCAGAGCAGTTTAACCAGATAAGGGTTATTTCAGATTCTTCTGAGGGTAGACTTTGACGAGGTGCCACCAGCCAGTAATCTCTTGGCAAAGGATACCATGCTGAGTATGAAAATGTTGCCTCAGAAACCACTGTAATCCATTTAGGAAAATGGATTGGCTTTGAACTAATGCCGGATTTTCAAATTAAATTCATGTTCTGAAGAGAATTTTTTTGTTGTTGTTGTTTTAATGAACTTCTGCCATCTTTCATGGCAAGCTGCAAGTAGATGTCTGAAAGCCTGGAGTACTCACTCTTCTGAGAAGCAGAGTATGGGTTGGTTCAGAGAGAACCAAAATGCTGTTTTAAACTTTTGCCCTGTGTGGCTTAAACAAGCAGTTTAATCAGTGATGTATTAAGTTATGACACTGTGATATATCTGATAAGGTTAAAGAAGTAATAAGAGAAATTATTATGTGACTCCTGAAGTTTTTATTTCTGTAATTACTGGAGTATGGGAAACAAAAACTAACAGATTGGCACTGGTATTGGATTAAGTCCAATATAAGTACCTCCACTGTTGAAAAAAGTAAACGTTCACGTATGTTCAGTCCTGCAAAACTCAAAGAATGTCCATTTACAACCTATCATGTAGTACTGAATAGAGAGTGTAAGATGGAAAGAATTTGCAATGAAATTGAAATAGCACAACCATATGGCAAACTGTATGGAAATGTGACACTTGTTTCTTTTATTATGGGTTTTCTACACACACAATTTTGCTTTAGGCTAAAAACATACAGGCCTGACAAGTTAGAAGTCCAAGGAAGGTTGAAACAGTGTATGTGGCAGAGGGGATTTTCACATGCATGTTGCTGAAATCCACTTGTTTGCCAGATCTTAAACGTAAAACTGCACCTACCATAGCAGGCGTTAAAAGCAGCCAGGTTGGCTGGAGCTCTAGCTGTGCTCTAAGGAGTTTTAGACACAAAAAGGATGTGCGGGGGTGGGAGGGTGATTAAAGCCAAATGCTCTTGTGCTGTGTTTGCCAAGTCACTTCAAAGTGGTATTTCATTGATGATGGGGACACATTATGCAATAATTTGGTAACAAAAACTTGCATATGCTTTGTCAGTGATGTCCTAATATTCTGCTCTTGGCAGCTGGCTTCTGTGTGCCAGCATAGGAAAACCAGCAGGAAACGTGGCACTGCACAATATCCTACACAGTGTTTGACATTATCTGCTGAAATTTGGCTTATTTTAGTACATACCCCTTTTTGTCTCTAGTGACATATTCCATTTGAGCTTTGTGTCTGCAGGGAAGTCTCATGCTTGTTTGAAATAGTAGAACTGAAATATGACCAACAAGACATTAGCCACAATCCATTTTATAGTTCATTTGGGCTGAAACTTTTTTTTTTCCCCTTCTCTTTCTGTTCACTGAAGGTAAATTTGAAGAAAAGGAAGACAGTGTTCCCAAACTTGAGCAGTTGAACAGCTTGGGTTGTATGACTAACATGAATTTGGTACTAACAAAACAGAATTTGCTTCATATGGAGTTGTTGTTGCTAGAAACATTTCAGTGGAATTTGTGCCTCCCAACTGCTGCTCATTTCATCGACTATTATCTTTCTATTGCTGTCCATGAGACTGATCTTCATGATGGCTGGCCAATGGTTTGCTTAGAGAAGACTAAGTTATACATGGCAAAATATGCCGATTACTTTCTGGAAGTATCACTGCAAGGTGAGTAATAGATTTCAGATAATGACTTCTTCGTTGCCTTGACAGACAGTGTCGAACTTAAATGAATCTTCTTCTCATTCCTTCTTTCTAGATCATGAATTTTTAAATTATGCCCCTTCTTTAGTTGCTACTGCATGTGTAGCTTCTTCAAGGATTATCTTGCGTCTCTCACCCACATGGCCTACCCGGCTGCATCACCTGACTGCCTACTCCTGGGACTTCCTGGTGCCCTGTATTGAGCGGCTCTTAATGTGAGTTAACACCAGTGGCTTTTTTAAAGCCCTTTTCTGCATCTGTTTTTATGCTTAATTGCTGCCAACAGTGCAATTACATTTCTTTATAAATTTCCTTTCTTCTGTTCTAAAAATACCTATGTATTAGGGAACACAAGTTTGGTAGATACATATTGTTAGGCAATAACTGTTTTTCTCTTTCCAAAAGAGAGAACTTCATCAGATCTAATCTCTTTCCTGTTCTTTCAACAAATAAACTTCTGCCTTGCATTTCCACTGAACATCTGTGATGCTTTGAGCATCTTCAATAGCTTGTTCCCAATTTCTCTAGTCTGCTCAGAGAGCAAAGAGATGCTGAAGAGTACCAAAGGCATAGGAGCTTTTATAGAGAAGAATGCATGCCTTGGAAGTTCAAGGCATGCTCCAAAAAGATGATGGATCAAACATGCAGGCTGTTTGAGTAGCCAGCTTTGGCGGGAGGAAATGACCAGGAGTTTGTATCTATTTTTGCTGTGTCCATTTTTGCACTACAGCTGACACGAGATAAAAATGCCAAGTGAACCTTCCTGGGAAGGCATGTTATGCAATCTGCCTTCCCTCTACAGAAATTTGCTCTTACCCAACTCTAACATAGTTGTGATCAGTAAAAGTACAACTGTATCTGGAAGAACCACATCAGCCTTAGAAATGTGACATTATCACCCTTGATGGCCTCTGTTAACTTCACTAATATATATAATGAAAGGAGTAGTACCGAAAACCTGAAGTGTTTTCAGTATTGCTCTGGAACACAGGGAGGGACCATCAAAAAGTTAGGAATGAACGCTGTAGGTGGCACCTGCTTAACCACACCATAGAATTGAGAGAGAGTGTGTCTAGATACATTTGAGACAGTTGTAAATCAAAGGGAATTCAGGTGAGCTGTACTGGATAGGCTAGAAAACAGGATGAGAGGAAGAAAAAAAAAAAGTATTTCTTCTCTCCAGAACAGGATCCAATATGAATATGCATACAATCTTTAAGTACTGTAATGTAGATATGACAAACCTTTCTGGTATCTTGTCTTTAGAAACCTTATGGTCTAATTTAATTAATGAGGTGGAAGCAGCAAGTTGTAATCTGGCAATTTATTGGGCTAATAAAGTACAGCAGCAAACTTTATTGCACTGTACTCCTAGATTCTGCTGTAGTACATGTATTGTACTTTTATCTGTGTTTTTTATTGCTAATGACGTGAAATGCCAAAAAGAGAGACTGTACCCTAACCAAATTGTGAAACCTTAGGTGATTGTAAAGGGTAGCTAAAACTTTTTTTTTTTTTTTTAACGCTTTGGAAGCTGTCAGATATTTGCACCATTTTTTAGAGTGCTCTTAAATGTTAACTCAAAAGAGTTTCAGTGATACTAATATCTATCTTGATGCATTTTGTCTTTCCAATTTGTTTTAGTGCGCATGATAACGATGTGAAGGAAGCAAACAAACAGAAAGGGCAACAGGCTCAGTCTGCCCAACACACAGTGTTTCAGCCCCCAGCTCCAAGTGCCCAGCAGGCCAGTGCTCAGCAGCATGTCCCACAGTATCTGCAGGCTCATCAGTCTTCGTTACAGTTCCATCACCCAGCATCACAGCAGCAAAGCTGCCAGCAGATATTATCATCCTCTCACACAGCCTCTTACGCACTCCAGACTTGCCCTGCTGCCTTACAGACCAGTGCTCAGGCCCGAGGCCACGTCCAGACTGGCGCTGCCATGTCTCTGGCTGTGCCACTGGAAGTGAAGCCATGCTTAAGTGTCTCCTACAACCGGACATATCAAGTGAATGGACGATATTCCTGTATTACTCCCTGCTTTGAGAGGTGATAAGTACAAAATGCTGTTGTGCTTGTTTGTTTGGGGTGGAGAGTTGTGTGGAATTTTTTTTTTTTTT
>WEKY01053580.1:17638-34927 GCA_013390045.1 Picathartes gymnocephalus | reverse complement strand
TAAAACCTCAAAAAAGTTTGAGGGAAAAAAATTGAATAAAAAAAGGGTGTCTTCCCAGAAAAAAAGCAACTGGATTGACAACCGGTACCACAGCTCAAATAACAGACTGCAAAAACTTAGTGCACAGACCATCCTCTGAAAAACAGTATGCATGCTTGGGGATAAGTTCTTACTCTGACACTCAGAATATTTGGTTTCTAATGTGTGTTTATGAAATACTACTCAGAAGAAAACTAGCTGTGGACTAACTACAGACTAACCTTTTAATGAAGGAGATATGCAGTATTATTTTGAAGATGTTTATGTCATCCCACCGTACAGTATTAACAATTACTTTATACTTACTGAAACTTAAGAATCCAATGAATGCCAGACTTCTAGAGGTACATGGAGATCACAGGAAGAAACAAATCTCATGTGGCTAACTCCATACTCTTGCCCCTTTTTCACCACTTGTGTTGGTTATTTGCTTTAGGCTAACGCATGTGAATTAACTGGTATTTTGGCTAGTTTTTTAAGTTTTGTACCTTACCGGACAGACAATATATTTTTGCCTCTTTTATCCTCCCTATCTTTTTTGTGTTTAAAGTAACTCTCTCATACTAACTCAGGGACTTTTCTACTCATTACTCTGTGCTGCTGGTTTGTACACTAATTGGGTATAACTCGGGGAAGGAAGGCAGAGAGGGAAGAGACTACAGCAAGTGGAGTGGCTTTTCTTCAGGGCATCTATGCAGAGTACCAAAGGGATATGTTAGTGTTCAGAAAATGTAGATGTGAACTACTGCCCAGCAGTGTGATAACTGAAGAACAGAGAATGTTTCAGCTGAACTTGTACTGTACCAGAACTACTACAGTGGCTGTGATTCCTGTGTACACACACACAAACGCACGAATATTATTAACCTACAGAAAGCATCCTCCAGTTGTACTGACAGTATCATCCCTACAGAAAAAGTACAGTTAAATGCTGACAGAAATCCAGTTCTGTCAGGCTTATAATGGATGGAAATTCTCAGGTAATAAAGGGGCAACTTTTTCTTCTATTGTTTGGGAGTTCTAGAAGAAGATACAGAGATTTGCTCTTCCAAATGGGTGGATCAAAAATATTTTGAAGAGTGAACTGCTTCATCACAAGTAAGGTGCTAATTACACAACTTTATGGAATTACACTATCTCCGGTGGAGTGGATAGTGTGAGAGTAAAAAGCTTCACTCATCCACCTCTTGGATGAAAATTATGGTAGAGATATTAATGGAGATGGTTTTTGGGGTTTTTTGTGTCTTTGTTGGTTTTGTTTGGTTTTTTGTTTTTTTTGTTTTTTTTTTAAATACAAGAAGATATTGGACTTTCTCCTGTGGTAGAATATGGGAGGAAGTGGTATGAATGACAGGATTCTTACTCCTTTAAAATATCTTTATAGTATTTGGGCTTAAGGCTTTTTTTTGGTTGTTTCATTTGTTCTTTTACCATCTTATCTTCTGTCTTAGTGGCAGCACTTAAAATTGTATACATCGAATGACACTGAATTATTGTGAATCTTACAGAAACTGTTTTGAAAGGAGGGACAATTAAGTTACATTATCAATATGAAGATGAAGGCTTTATCACAATATTGTTCAGAATGGAGGGATAACCGCTGTGTTCATTCTTTCTGGGACTAAATTATAACATGCTACAAAAACCTATTTATTGTTGAGGAGAAGAAATCCTGTTTCTCTTGTTTTGTCTTTTAAATCCCAATTTCTGTTGTGGGCTTTTGTAGCATAGATGTGACAGTCAAGAAGAATAGGAGGGTGAATGGAAAAGATGACCCTCTCTTTTATCCTAGAGAGTCAACTTTGAAATAAGCAATAGTGTGGTCAATTCCTTTTTAAAATGCAAGTTGGTTTGGTTTTTTTCCTCTCCTGTCTTCATCTCTTAATGAATATTTCCCTGTGTCTGAGAGTAGTGTTAAGTAGAGACTTTCCACCTCATAAGATGCCATGCTTTTTACTCAGCACTGTTACCCATCTAGAGGGAAATGGACTTCTTTCTGCTGGTTCCATTTTGTTGCAATGCTGTATCCAAGTCCTCAGTGCTCTAACTACCTCTGATGCTATGAATGTACAGTCTTGTAATAGACCATGACTTGAAATAACAGCAGATGCCTGTAGCAATTTTTTTCTGTCAAATCTTTAAATCAGCTAACTTGTCATCTTTTTTTGTGACACAGCAGTATAGGCTCTTCTTTTTGGGGGTATTAGTAAATTTTATCCCCTAGGCATTCAATTATATAAAAATCTAACTAATACTTAACACTGGAATTATAATGGGTGGGGGGCTTATTCAGTTAGTTAATACCACAGATTTACATTTAATAGGGTATTTTTTATTTGACTATTTTAAGACATTAGGTCAATTGTAAAGAGATCCACTACATGCTGTTCGTTTTTAATTTATTACTTAGTCTGAGTTTTTTTTCTGACACTACAGCTGCATCATGACTACAGAGAAAATGTACACTGAACAGTTTCAATCTATATTATTTAAAAGGGCTTTATCAGTGTACATTAAAAATACACTGTTCTTAGTATTAGAACCAAAATGTGGTTTTTATGGCATAAATAAGAATGGTGCTTCTAAATGCAAAATGTCCAAAACAATGGAATCTTTGTGAGTGCTATGCATTCAACTTATTTTTTAAAATAAAACTAGTTTTGAGTAAGAAGGCTCCAGTGTGTATTATGCTTTGTATTATGGGGTTTTTTTAAGTATGTAAACTGTCTTGCCCTGTGTGTGGGCTGAAGCTGTAAGGACTTTTCTCTCCCTCCCCCCTTGTTTTCTGTGACATATCATAAGCTTCAGGAACACTCAGAATTCACAATTGAAAAAAAAATAGGAAGGAAATCATGCAGGAAGGGGCTTTAAAACTAATTGAAGGCACAGCATATGCTAAATGCTGTACACTTCAACAATGAGTCTAGTACACAGCTGTAACAAAGAAATAAAGAACAAAAGAATTTGAGTAGTTTAAGAGTCAGTGGGTGAATTAATTTTGTTCTCACATGAAAAAGCAACCATTAACACTGGCAATCGCAGATTTCTAATACTAGAAATCATTCAGGAGATATGGGAATAGCCTCTTGTCAAGAGCTACAAGTACTTGTGTTATTTACAATAGCTGTGAAGGCTCAGTCATGCTGCAGGCAGCATAGAATCATGTGATGCATCCTAGCACAAATATTTTTGATTGTTTTGAACTTCTGATAACTGCTGCTTACTAGAAGTTCTATTTCTTCCTAACACTGTGCACATTTCATATTTGTAACAAGGCTGTGATTATGGCTTGAGTCCCAAAAATTAATAAGCTTGCTTAAAATTTAATTTGTCTGAAGTTAGAAAATGAAATTTTGA
Source organism: Picathartes gymnocephalus (assembly GCA_013390045.1). Lineage (NCBI taxonomy): Eukaryota > Metazoa > Chordata > Aves > Passeriformes > Picathartidae > Picathartes > Picathartes gymnocephalus. Next base: position 31,531 of record WEKY01053580.1, on the reverse strand, counting down.
GGCCTCTTAGTTTTCACCCATCCGTTTAGGAATAAACCACTGATTGTGAAAACCCTTTTGGAGGGCCTAGAGCCAGAGGGAGAGCAAGATGTACTCCATCCCAGTAATGAACAAGGGCAATGCTCTAGTCTAATCATAGCATGCATATTACATGGATACTTCAATCTGGAAAGTTCTGTCCTCACTCCTAAGTCAGCAAAAGTCAATCTGTCTAGACTGTGGACTTGAAAGCTGAAGTTTTGGGTTTTTTTTTCACTGTAATTACAAAATAGGAACTACCCATGACATTTATGAGTCTTCTAACAACTACAAGTACTGCCAAATACTTTTCAACATTTTAGTAGAAGTCTCAGCTTCAGATTTGAAATTGCAAATCTGAAGCTATTTTTGTTTGTACATAAGAAAAGCTTTATCTCTGCTTCCCATGACCCAGGTTCATTATTTACTTTAAATGTGAGGATATTTATGGTCTTACAGCATTGCAAATTTCGCTTAAAATATAAAATTTCAAGTCAGCATTTTAGTGACTGACTCATCACCAGAAATAAAAACTTTTTGCAACTGTAATAATGTGGTTAAAATATATATAAGCCAGAAAGTAATGTAGCATCCTCTTTTAATAATTTATTAACTCTGCATTCTGAATGTGCACAGGAACAAAAGTCTTGTGAGTAGATAAGGCCTTATCTGAGTGAGTGCAAGTGCCCAGTTGGTTGTCCTGCATTAAAAGGTTGTCAACAGCAATTTTTCAAAACACCAAGTAAAGCAATAACAGAGTTATTTTTAGTCTCTATCTCAGTGATACTTTAGAAGTTAGGCCACAAGTACAATTGTGAGGCTTACATTAGACAGTATGCTGTTTCCTGGAATTAAATGTAATATAAGAAATTTCTGTAGCTTCAACTATAACTTCTATAACTATAAACAAGACATGCATTCTGGAAAGTATTTGCTACTGAACATTCAAAAAAACCCAAAAAAACAAAACAACAACACCACCAACAAAACCCAAAACAAAAAAAAACCCCCAAAAAAACCCCCAAACCAAATAATGTGTAACTGAATAATTATTTTATCCTTAAACACCTTTTTCTGTGCACCTTCATGTGCAGGTCCATTATTATATTTAAGAAAACAAAGAATATATGTAAAGCATTGCTTAGAAATTTTTAGAAAATTAAAACATAAAATTGAATAGAAGTAATTGAAAACTATGGTATGCACAGTTACACTATGGATGTTTCAATACTTGAGCTCACCAGATTTGGTACTTTAACATTTGCCCTCCCTTCAGTTTGACCTACAGATTTATTAATGAGACTCCATGCAAGAAAGGACAGGTTGTCAATCTCCCTGTTGTCAACACAATGTCATGAAAGATTTTGCCAAATGGTGTTCTGCTTTACTCTCTTCAGCCACTATCAACTATGTTACTTAGAGAAGAGTTCTCTATTTATTTTGTTTGTTTTAAGAACACCAACAGCAGCAAGGCTTTGCTAAGTGCTGCTGTATTCTTGCATGGACAGATTGTGCAGGAGGGTGGAAACTTGAGAGAGCATCACTGCAGATCTCCAGAGGTGGAGAAATTCTTCAGAAATACCACAGAGCCTGAGTTTACAGGGAAAGTGCCTGTATTTTGGAGAGCAGTTCTGTGCTTCTGACCTTGCATCCCATCTCAGTGCTCATATCTTACCTTAGCTCCTGTTCGCTGTGGTGCAATAAGGACAATCTCCAAGGACTTGGATGTTCCATACCCCTTTAGGAGGGAATCTGAATACCTTGAAGACTATCTACACTGACAGATGTGTGGCCATGCATCCAAAAGACTGCTGAATGACAAATGTGAAAATTGGATAAGGCCCTACTGGGAAAGATTCTCTAACGAGTATCAAAGTCGCCTTCAGACTTCAATACCTGGGTTTAGCTTATGTGCTCTAAAGGGATCCTCCCTCAACACAGAGATGGTTGTAAGTCTCTGTTGGGAATTTCTTGTAAAGTATCCTAAGACTTGAGAGAACTAGTTGGTAAAAAGGTAGAAAGCATGCAGCACTACACCTACAAGAGACCATCAAGAATTTTTTCCACTTCCTTGATCAACCAGACTGTGAGAACACAAAACTAGCCTGGAAGCACTTTCATTGCCGCTTTCTCTTGGAAAAAACTGCCTGTTTTGTTTGTTTCCGTAAGTCATCCCTGTTTATGTATTCCTGTTTATACTTGATATTAGTACATGCCTTGGTTTATTTTTAACAGGAAACCATCCTATCTCCACATTCTTAAATTTTCCCTATTGACAAAGCCGTCAGTATTCTAGAGAGGATAAAAAAGTATCAAACTGCTTACAACATATCCCCTTGCAATACAGTCCCATTAAGAGATTCCAAAAGAATTTTTCTAGAGTTAGTACAAATGCCATTTTCCCTCCTATATCGACACAAAATGGATAAAAGAAAATATGTGTACTTCCATTAGAAAAGAAAGTAAAATCACTATTTAGATTCCTTACATACTTGCAAAAATATAAAACAGATTTAAAGCAGCACTTTCTTCTGCAACCTTTTCCAAATTGTTTTCCTTGGGAAAAAGGTGCAGGACATCTCTGAATAAATCTAAGTCTTTCATATGTGAAAAGAATAATTACAGCAAAAATCATAGCTGTCTCAAATACTACTGTATGTTGAAAAAAACAGGATTAAAGTCATCAACTTCCATAAGTATTTAATTTTACCTCACTTACAATTGCAGTAACTGCATTGACAGATTGAAAAAAAGGGTATTGTTTAAAAGAAGATTCTAAGACCAAACAGTAGAGGGATGCAAAATGATAAGATAAAGAAAAAAAATGGTGTTCTTATTCATCTCGCCATTATTTAAGAAAAAAAAAAAACCAACAAAACAAGGAACATTAAGTTGAACTGAAAGACTATATATTTAAATTAAAATTAACTAGAACAAATTATCACAGCTTTCAATGAGGGCAAGAGCTTAGCAGGATTTTCAAGAGATTAAGCCCTTACATAGCTAATGAAATCATTCAGGATTTAAGCCAAATACTAATGGAGGTAAGGAAGAAATACATAATGCAAATTAGTCAATAGGGTCTATGGTGGGATTTCTTGCACCTTCCACTCAGTGAATCTGATTAAATGCAGAAAGCAGAGGACTTTCCTAGACTTGATGCAGTTACTTTTCAATACAATTTTGTGGTATAATAGATGTGTATATTCAGTTCTTCTAAGCACTGCATATGCTGTATGCTTTCCTAGGCACAGAAGTAAAGATGTGCAAACATTTATCGAATTAAAGACTTCCTTCTAAAACAGACGTTCCCAAAAGCACACATGCTTTAAAAAACATCTATAGGAATTATGATAAAAATTGCATTTTACTGGTTCAGCTTCTACAGTCACTACTAGCAAGTTGTCAATTACAGTATTAAATTGTCAGTCAAAGAGTGGGACTCAGTGATTCTTGTGGCTCCCTTCCAACTCAGAATGTTCTGCGAATCTGTGAAATTCACAAATTCTGGGTTTTTTACTGCTAAAATAACTTATTTAAGTTGGGACCAACATTCAATAGTTCTTGTGGCACATTCAGCACTTTTAATACAATTCATTACTAAAATGCTTTTTCCTCCATTGTTAAAGTACAAGTTATTATTTATTCTATTTGGAAATTGTGCTTCACAGTTCCTTTAGAAATACATGCTCTTTGAAGAACTATTTCTTTTAGTATCCTATAAACTAGAACAGAAAAATTACTTTGATTTGTAACTTCAAAGCCTGACTACAGAGGAAAATTATGTAGGTAAATAATATTATGTGCTCCAAGGCATTAGGAAATAAATGTCTAATTCAAGATGTATCCAAGTAAAACTTGTGGTATAGTCACATGAAATGCACTACAATTAATGTATTTTTGTTCACAGGCCTGTATTATATAAAATCATTTTAATACAGTGTAAGAGATGGAGTTTAAGGTATTAAATCCCTTTGATTTATATTATATCACTTGAAATAAAAGGAATTTTAATAATTTCTATCTTCCTAAAAGGATTCTACTTGCTAAGTTCTGTAAAAGGACACCAGCACTTGACAAGAAGAACAGTAGTGGACTTTTCCCAGGAGGACATGTCCTATGACAAATTATCTTGGGAAACACTGTTCTAGTCTTAGAGAAGTAGAATAGAAATCTTGGAATAATGCATTTAAACATTTACAATCTAAGGAACTTGTAAAATTAAATGGACTTGGCAGTCTTTTCCAACCTACATGATTCTATGCTTCTATTCTATCATGTTAAGACATCTAGTATTCTGCAATTCACTTTCCATGACCCTATTCAAAAAGAGTTATTTAAAACTTATTTAAATAAAAGGACTCTAAAATAGCCTATTAAACATTTTATTGCAAACAGCCATATTCTAAATACCCCTTAATTCAATTTTTTCTTCCAAACTTCCTACTGTGTATATGCTCAAGCTAGGCATCAGCTATGGCTGAATACAGAGTCTGGAGCTTGAATAGAATAGAATCTAAATATTGTGACTGACCTTTCTATTCTTCGTGGAATTCTTTGTGTTGCTCAGACAAACTTCATTTCACTTCCTCCTTGAGGCCTTCATGCTCTCCCCACCATCAGGGAAACATGCCAGCACCTTTCACTGTAGTCAAAAATCAGACAAAGTGCTTCCTAAAAAGATTTTGGGAAAAGCCTTTTTTTGGAATCATGCTACCAAAGTGGGGAGCTGTCTTCATATCAGCTCCAAGACATACAGAGACACCAAGAGTTCTCACAAACAATAATACCCACTGGAGCTGTTGTTATAATATGTACTGTTGGACACTGTAGAATGTCATCACTCTGAAAACCTTATCACCTTGCTTTTATAACAACCAAAGCTCCTACAGAGTTTTGCAAATACCACAGAAATATGATATATTTAATTTTGCATGACTTTCAATTGCTCCAGAGGAGCTGAGAACAGAATGATAACTGATGCAAGCCAGTTCTTTGTCATATGAGTGGCCAATGTGAAACTTAAACACATCCTATCAAAAGCAAAGATGATATAACTGTGAACACAAAGCTAAAACTATTTGTTAGCAGATTGAACAAGAAACAACAGTGCTGCTGGTATAGATACCAGAACTGGTTCCTCATATGCTAGCTTGGATCTAGCCAGTTTTCTTAGCTCAAGATGGAGCATAGAGTTGATGTAGTCATATAATCTCCAAAGCCCACAGAAGTCAGACATAATTTTCATATATTATTGTACTTTGAAGTAAGCACTGCTGGATCCAAAATGATGATGTGCAGATCAAAGACTCAACTCCTAAGCTCAGAGTTCAGCTTTTCAAACTGATACAAAAATGACCTCTAGCGAAAAAACCCCACAGAAGAACAAAATAACCATTCCAAATTATAGTTGCAGTATCCTAGAGCAATTTCGGTATCAGTTGAAAGGTTCTCAGTGTTGTGAGCACTTCCTCATTTCACCACCCCTGAAACTTCCCTTCTCATGGAAAGAGAAGCTGCCTGCTTCACATCAAAGCATCTGCAAAGTTCCCTCCAATGACAGATTTGAACTATCTGGAGAACAGTAATACAGCACTATAGGAAAAGGTTGTCATAACTGAAAACATGGAAACAGAAGTCTTGTAAAGGGGTCTGGAGCTCAGCACAGAGAAAGATCAAAACTTTAAAATATTATAAAGGCAGAGATGTCAGATTCTGGTTATACAGGTAAAGCTACAATAGAAGTGTTTTTCTGCCACCTACTGATACCTTCCAACTCCCTTTTTACCTGGCAGTTTACTCATAAGATATTCTACAGATGAACAGGTGACTCAGCTGCTTCTGACATCTGCTCATGCAAATATAAATTTCTTTGGAATTACTAGAATTTTTTAATCTACAGCTCTTCAAATAAGCATGTGATGATTAGCCCTGTGCACAGCTGCCACTGACAGGCCAGCACTCATGTGGACACATATGTTTACAAGAAAGGTATAAAATAATTCTATAATGTCTATAAAGATAACAGCTGCATAATGAGTCAGGAAGGGATTTTTTAAAGGTCACCATGCTACAAAGGGTTTGAGAAATGAGAGAGTAGATACCTCAAACTATCAGTCTATGTGTCAGTTTTTTATATCAATCATCACAGTTTTTATTTCCATTTATGTTCTCTGTATGATTTGGAAACTGATACGATTTTTTCTGGTCTCATCTGAACTATCAAGAAAAGCATAAACATTGGCAGGAAACTATAAAAAACCTCCGTAAAAAAAGGACCTCAAAAACTAATAACTCCCAGAATATATCCATCCTTTGCATGAAAGAGTTTAAAACTCATTAATTTCATAGCTAATCTTGCCTTGAAGACAGAGCACTATGAAAGTATTTATTACCAAAAATATAATCCCTAATTTATTAGTTCAATGAATGGGAAAGCTTCAGAAAGCCTTCCAAGAAAAAATTTACAAGAAAACTTGCATTCTAGAGACAGGCTGAAAAAAGTCAATTTAACTTCATAAGGACAGAGTGCCATTAACAGCCTATCAGCCTCTGCACAAGAAGATAATACCTAGTATGGGATCCTGAACTGGCAGATATGGGCACACCACAAGAGTCTGGAAAGTTGAGTCTTGATAAATTTGAACTGGATGTACATGACAGAAATAAAGCATTGTGATATCTAAGTATTAGGACAACTCTTCTAGGGGTGTGGTAGATATTTTCTCATGATAGCAAATTTTTGAAACGACTGACTGAAAGAGGAGCTATAAGACTTTTTAATGAAGGAAAAGACATAAGTTCATACCAGTTGGCTTTTTGGAAAAAAAATTTCCAGAATTTCAACTACAAAAGTATTTCACAAGATGTCAGGTTCCTTTGGAAATTTCTAAATGTAACTGAAGAGTTCATACTTTAGAAAATCCAGAATTTTTCCCAAACCAGAAATATTTAAAAGGAATTATGTCCATACTGCTGTAGTGCCACTGCCTTTGCTGACACTTGCTCTGCCTCAGAGCTCCATCTCATGATAAATTGTAGCAGCTCAGTGTGAGGGTTCACAATGTTTCACAGAATATACAACCCCATCGATCAAGAATATGAAGTATTGCAGTCTACAAAAATCAGCATGCTAGATGCAGTATCTAATCAAAATGTTGTTTTTTAACTACATTTTAAAGTTTTTACCCAGAGCTTCACTTTGTGAACATATAAGTTGAGAGAAAAATTGTTAATTTTGTTCAAGGGATCATAGCATCTAGATATGTGTCTAATACCTATAAGGAAAATTTGGCAAGCTGTAATAAAATTCTTACTGGATTTTTATCACATAATTTGTACTGTTAACTAATATATCTAATATGCTTCTAATTAGAATTAATCCAAATATCTTGAAAGTATAAATAGATCTAACTTGGCATTTAGCTTGATAATGAACAAAATTCTCTGCTACATAAACACATAAAAGAACAGGAAAGATGGATTAAGAAAATACAAAAAAAAAGTCAGAGATTAAATGATAACACAACTTATCACATAAAAGTTTAAAATAAAGACTGTATCTGAAACACCAAATTCCTGAAATACTGTATGTGGCATTTCCCTATAAACAGAAGTTTTACTACTACAACAGCTGGAAGCATTTACACTTTTTAATATCTTCTTCAGTAACAAAGTTAGATTCTTCTTGCAGCTGTTCAGAAGTATTTTGGAATGGTTTGTTCTTTGGATCCTGCATACTGTGAAAGAATGTAAGAGCAAGCCTGGAGGGTTTTACAAATTGTCTCAATTTCAAAACAACTTTTTTCTTAATTAACCCTTACAGACTTTGCACAAACTTCCTCAAGACTTCTGATATATCTTTCTGACTAGCACCAGTAGCATAAGCATCTGCTAGTTCATGGCTTATCTGAACCAAAATTATTTATCAGGTCTAACTGCAATGTCTTTTAGTTGTAAACAAATTCATACTTTTTTTACTGGAGAGAATCTCTGAAACGTAGAAAAATATGTGAACTTTTACTTTAAATTGTACATAAATACTTTTCTGCATTACAAAAATTTTAAAAATGTCCTTTTCTAAGACGTAGTATTACAAATTAAAGATGTTTCTTACAAAATAATTTCATTTGTTTTTTCTTTTTTCACTGGATTATCAGATATTACTGATAATAACCTGTTAGTCACAAGATACATCAGACACATGGAGCACAAGCAGGTGAGCTGCACAGGGCACACATAAATCCAGCACAGACCTCACACATCAGAACTACAGCCTGTGCTCTCTAGGGTTAATCTGAGCTCATGCAATAAACTCACTGCGTTCAGAACACCCCAGAGTTACTGAGCATTCACAGGACATCTGGGTGTCCTGGAGAGGACAGGACTTTTACCCCAGGCACAGAAGTGACCTCTATGCAACTGCAGCAGAAGATACAGCTTCCTCCGTTTAGCTATTCTGGTACCAGACCTAATCTCAGGCAACAGCTCTGCTCTGGGTTTTAAATAACTGAGATAACTACTTAAGTTTGTTCCCATGCTTTGCTTTTGTCTATGAAACATTTTAAAAACAACGAGCCCTAACTCGGTCCCTGTTATTTGTAATCTTGAAGCCAAACAATTTGCATGAAAAATATCAAGAGTATCTACAATTACCCTATCTCCTAATACAGTACAGACAATATGTATTTTCTTCTAAAAAAACATGTCAAGATGTACTATCAAAATTTGCTAAACATTACCATAATCAATTCCATCATATATGAATACCCTCATACATGAAAACTTAAGATATGTGGGATCAAACTCGACTGCTTTAGCCTATTTGATAAGTTTATATGTGACTGAGCCACCAAATTCCAGTAGCTATTTCTGCATTGATATTTCTTGGCACATTAAAACAAAACCATCTAGCATTAATTGCAGAACATTTAAAGAAACAAATGTTTATTGCAACAGAAATTTCTTATAATGTAGACAATTTTTAGAACACATTTCAAATTCTGGTGGATTAATCAAGTTATCTGGTTTAACATTACAGCTATTTAAAAAAATCAACTAGGAAGCACTAAGAAACCCTAAACCAACTTACACACAGTTCCCACAGATCTGAACATGAAATTCTCACAGATGAGAACCCTGATAAACCTTAGAAATATACAATTCATTACCACCTGCATCAAGCAGAATTTATCACCTGCAAAACAGGTGCTACAGGAAAGCACTTCCTTCATCACGTGCCCGTGATAAAGCATGTATGAGTTTGCCTGACATCAAAGCATGTAGTTTCTCTTTTTTGTCTAGAAAGAAAGGTACATCTAAATCAAAATTTGTTGACAGAATAGAAAAAGCCATTCAATAAGATTGTGTGTGGATATATAGATATTTGATATATTTGAAAAGTCGCCCTTATTAAGAGAAACTTCCACTTTATTTTAATGGACCATAGAAACTATGTGGCTTTCAAACAAAATTTACACTTTGCTACCTCCCAGTCATAGCAACTCACCTGCATTTTAACATCTGAATTGCTGATGAGCTTGTACTTTCTTGAAGGGGGATGCTTTCTTGAATTTAGAGTTAAAGGAGTAGAAAAAATGAATTCTGTAAAACCTTCAGAAACATGATTCATAAACAAATATTTAACAAAACACTTAGAGGTCAATATTGACAGCCTGTCAGATCAGAGTTCAAAGAGGACTCTTTTTTGTGAGGAAATATCATATTCCTCGGTGCCTCCTTTCAGGATAAGGACATGGTGCTCAGAACGCAGCCCAGACTGCATCTGCTTTTTTTAAGCTGTCACAGACTGTTCTGTTACAGAACTACAGAAAGGGTGCAGTTAGGGACTTGGGCACTTCTACTACAAAGCATGCTACTTTCACTTCAAATCATTTTACAAACTGTAAAAAAAAATGTAAACTGGCCCATCTTTACTGGTGTAATTTTAAAACCACCTGAGCACCTCACAACCTTCCCTGTGGCTGTCCCAGTAACACTTCCTCAGTTAATGAAGTGCCACTCAGCCATTTCAGTACAAAAGAGCATAATGATGTACCTATTAAAGCATTAGCCACTTTTATTCAGGAATTAGTCATCTAACATCTAAATTATTTCAAAGTTACTATCAAGAACAGTTATATTTTGTAGACATACCCCCCATTTTTTTTAAGTAGCAATGACTTTTTAATGGCTACAAATGCAAGTTTTCATAACTGAGTCATGAAGAGATCTGCACCATTATGTATGAGTGCCTCCATCCAGCAGCAGATTTTTCTCAGCAATTATTTTCGATTATGTTCAGATAGGTAGGAAGAAAAATACTCAAATTTCAGATTATCAAAAATAATGAGCTGTGGATTCCCTGTTTGTGGAAGTGTTCAAGACCAGGTTCGATGGGGCTCTGAATAACCTGACCTATCAGAAAGTGTCCCTGTCCATGGCAGGGGCTTTGGAACTACTTGATCTTTATGGTCCCTTCAAACCCAATGACTGACTCTATGAATATGATTCAGACTTATTACTGATTTCTCAAAAAGTGCTTCTGTGTGATAACAATTTATCCATCTGGTGACAGTTATTTTAAGGTCTACTTTTTATCCAACTTTTCATACATTTAACATATGATTACTGATACTATACGTGATAATTCTTCCTGAACTGTTATCTGATACTAACATATTAGCAGTCTTAAAAGATACTTAAGTAAATTTATTAACTAGATTTGTAATTTAAGTGATTTTTAAAGTAAGATTTATATCAGCTGAACTAATCATATTCTGTCATTCAGTTATTGATATGATCTCTTGTATTTTCAATTCTTGAGGGTTGATGTCAACCCCCCTACAAGCAATAGTATTTCTCTGAATGTTATTATGTCAGGACCATGCCAAGCAGAGATATTCACAGTGCAAGTAAATTAGATAACTGTATTTTAGGACTGAGATCAATTCGGTACCTGAATGCTGATATTCATCAGATAGCATTTTAAAAACTAAGGAAGATACTGATGTGCTGAAGATATGCTTATGATTTTAAAATATTTTTATAAAATGCTTGTAGCATTTCCAGTTTATTTGTGTTCCAGCATGTGGTTTACAGGAGCTAGAGAAGAAATGAGAGGAAGAGATTAAGTCAGGAAACAGAAACACATCACGACAAGATGAATGAAGAATGTCTGAGAGAAAATCAACTAGAAATTGCAGAAGACTGAATTTAGTACTGGTCCCAGCTTTCAGGTAGGATACCTAGCAGGTAGAGGTACCTAACCTGACCTGGGTAATAAAAGCACGGTTGCTGTAGCAGGCACTGTCATCCTGGACTTGCTCCAAGAGCAGAAGGATTGTGAAGAGGGGTTGTTTGTGAAAATACACTTAGAGAAACTTAAATGGAGTCACAAGCAGCTCCAGCAGCGACAGCACATCAGGCTGTCCTAGTAAGTTCCACAACCTTCCTTCAACTACTGACACAAGTGAGCAACCATTTGTATACTGTTTTCTTCTCATAATATGTTTAATAATATACCTAAATACATATCCAAGTTTCCTTACTGATCTCAGTAAAATAAATACTTATACATCCTAAGGAAAACTTGTTCTACCAGATGCTACATTCAGAGTGGTACCGTTCAGTATAAAGCAAGGTACAGAACTGTCATTCTAAATACAAATCATGTATGCTAGACCACATTTTCCAGTTAATAGCAATGCTAGTGTCTTATGACACAGCGTAAACAGCAGAGAAGCTGAAAAAAAAGTAATGTGTCAGATTACAAGTCTGTCTAGGCACTATTCAATCTCCAATAAAGACAATAAAATGCATCTGCAGAACAAGTAAATTATACTTTCGTTAAGTACTCTTCCAACATTTGGTAGTCTGTGTTTTGCATACTGCTGTACCAACACTGTTCATGTAAGAGTAAAGTTGAGTCTGAGGTGATGTGGACGGCCGAGACAGCAGCAGGTTCCTCATTTAGGGGAGTGAATGTATTTACAGAGGTTTGGGAGTATCCCTCCTCAGCAGGAAGACCTCACACATCATCTGGAGTTTGTACTGCTGCTGCTGAGAGAATGAGAAAACTAAATTCAGAAACCTCTACCTTAGAAATGCCACCAAATTCAATGGGACTATACAATACAAGCACATAAAAATAGAATTAATACATTCCTAACTGACTTGTTAATTTTTGCTGCACAATGGCAGGAAATATGTAAATAAGTTTTTTTATTGTAATAATCTTCCTGCAGGTTCTGATTTACAAGTCCTTCTATTTGTCGTCTACCAACATCCTCATTGCCTCCAGCAAACTACGGAAAACAAATCAGGACAAGCTTCCAGTGGAGCATAAACCTCATATAATTTTTTCCTACACGCCAAGTGCTTGACGAGCTGCTGTGACCTGTTTATTAGCGAGTGCAGGTTGTAGCGAGCTGGAAGGCCCGGTGTGGCTGACACGAGACCGACCGAGAGCTGTTCATTTGGGCAGGGTCGCTCCCAGCGCGGAGCCCGCCGCACCGGCGTCCCCTGGCGGTGGCGGGCACCGCTGCGCCCGGGAGCGTCCAGGTCAGACTCGTGCGTCACGCAATGGAAATGAAAATAATTACTTTCTTTTAATCTACATTGCTTCTGGTTATTACTGTATTCTTTCAGAAATCAGAGTAAAGTGAAGGCTTCGGTGAAATGCTGTAAAGAACCTACCACATTCAAACCAATACTTAACACTTAATGGCTCAGAAGTATTGGGTAGTGTCACGCTGTACCGTTAAAAAGTGAACACAGATGCTGTTCAGAGGGCTGTTTTAATTTTTTTTCTGAAAGTTAAGGTTACCTTTCCAAGACCTTCGGTTTACAGCACGGCTCAGCCATGATTACTTCGTCTTCTTTCAACCTATCAATATAATCAAACTGCGTACAAGCATCCCTCAAAAATGCACAAATATTTATTTGTAAAAAGTCCAAGCCAAATCACTTGATGCAAGTTTTCCCTTTTCAAAAAGGACTCTGCTCTCAGCAGAGTGATGCAAATCCACACATTCAAAAACAAGAGCTATTACTGATCTATACTAGCATTGCTATTAACAAAATTGTCCCTTGTCCTTTTCAATTTCTACTGACGTCCCAGAGACTCAGATTAAAACTAATTTCAAGGAATGATTGAATTAAAAATATAAGTGCTGATGTTTAGTAATTATGCGAGAAATTTTAAAAAGTGAAGTAATACTAGAAGAAATATGCAAAAATTAAGAGGTATGATCTATCGGTTTGTACTGAGCACCAAGAGGACTCCTCCAATACGGAATGCATCACAAGCAGTACGTGGAAAGGGGATTTGTAAGTTCCATAAATGAGGCACCTCAAAGCTGCTGCCCCAAAACACTTGCTGAAGGGCAAGACTGAAGGAAGCCTTTGAAGAAATAGGATTCAACAGAGCAAAGAAAAACATAGTAAAAAATATATATGCTTAGACTATTTTATATACTTGCTCCATGAGCCGTGTTAAATGGTGTCATATCAAGTAGATATAAAAACGTATTAACAAATTATGACGACCAACATTACAACAGCTGTTTCACTGTAAATCACGGTTTAACTTTCCAGAACAACCATCCTGGCTGCCACCCACTGACACCAACTCAGAGTAGTGCGCAGGAGTACACGAGAATAATAAACTTAACTTTTAAAACAAAAATAAATTGGCTTAAGCAGGAGAGAGGTGATTAGTTGGTTTTTCAATCTACATCACTTGCACATCCTTGACTACCGAAGCTGGTCTGTTTCGAAAGATCTAGCCAGAGAATAACTTGGCACCGGCACTACCGGGATGTGCCGCTCCCAGCGTCCCGCCCGGCCCGGCCCGGTCCCTCAGCGCCGCCCGCC
>WEKY01053580.1:3476-17559 GCA_013390045.1 Picathartes gymnocephalus | reverse complement strand
CCCGCGCTCCGCTCACCGCCCCGCCGCGCCCCGGCCGCCGCGCAGGCGCAGTCGCGGCCCATTCGGGAAGGTTCTGTGTCGCACCAGCCTTTCCTTCCTGCGCCAGGGAAATCCTGTCCGGGTACGGGCCGCCCGCAGCCCCGCTCCTCCCCGCCCCGCCCCGCCGCCGCACGGGCTCTTCCTTGTCACCGTCTGCAGCCCGCGCCCTTCCCCTCACAGCCCGCCCGCCTCCTTCGACAGCCGCCTGCCCGCCCCCCGCAGCCGGGCCGCGATCTCCCCCCGCCTCGGTCTCTGTTTGTCCCTGCCCCGAGCTCAGCCGCTGTCGAGCCCTGGGCGGGCCCCGTAGCCGGTCTTGCCCCGGGGACATGTGGCTGTGAGGGGCAGCCTCATCAGCATCATCCGTGGAGGGGGGGCATGGGGGTCGCTCCCCCAGCCCGGGGCCCCCCGAGGTCGGCGGGGTCCGGCGTCCAGCGGGATCGGACCCGTCTAGGTTAGGGGGGAGCAGGTGATGGTCCTTCCATTGCTGAGGTGCCGGCCTCGCCTCTTGCAGTTGCCCGAAGGTTCTCGTTGAGACGGGTTCTAACTGGGAGCGCAGGGGCGGAATAGACGGCTCCGAGCCGCAGGAGTGGGACGGAAGGGACTGCCGGGAGGATCTTCGTGCCTGCAGCGCTGCTGCCAGAGTTAGCGAGAAACCTGCCGCCTCTCCTCTCCCCTTCTCGCGGTCACCTGGAGAGGAGAGGTGAGTTGTCTTTCCCTCTTGTCGTGCTGTAGCAGTGGAGGAATAGGCTAGGTTGCAAGGTGCAGAACTTGTTCAGGACGGCTTCAAGCCCCAGCTGGCTGCTTGGTTTGTGTTACTTGGGGCTCAGCCCTGTGAAAAGGCCCACTGATGGAGAAAGAGATTAGCAGCGTGTTAACCGCGCGGTTCTCTCTCCTTTGCTGCAGTGCCCACTTTCACCGCTGCCTCCTGCTCTGCCTGCTCCTGCTTTCAGCATGGTAAAGAAGAATACTATCCCCGATGGGTAAGTATCCCTTACACTAAGCAAGAGGCAGGAGCGGGCATCCCACAGAGAAGGGGCACTGACTGCCCCAGGCGCTTTCTTGCCTCAAGCATCTTCACCACCTACAGACAGGTAAGGTAGGTATCTTCTCCAAGACAGGAACAGCCCAGCCATTCATCCCCCAGGTGAGTATGATGCTCCAGCCTGTCTGTGGACACTTCTCCTTCATCGGCCACACACAGTTCCTTCTTCCTAATCTTTTTACCCTGAAGTGTATGTTTACTGGGGAAATGGGAGAATCAGAGTCCATGCTTTGGACTACTCACGTGTTTGCTACTAGGAATGACAGAAGAGTTGATAAGATGGGAGCAGGTGGTTGCATGCATAAGACTAAGGAATATTTTTATGATTTCAGATCCAGAAACATCTCATGGTTTTGTTTCTAACAAGAGGATGACAGAAGTGTTGTATCAGCAGAAATAATCCCAAATTAACCCAAATGCACTATATAGGCTTTCTGATGACTTGATTGGGAGTGCATATGTGGACCACAGAATGACGTCATTTAAAACAGATACAGTTATATTCTTCAGCTCTAATAAAACACAAAAAAAGAAGTCCAAGTTGAAGAGTTTTAACCCATGTGTTCCTGATGACATCAATACAAACTTCGTAGTTAGAAGGGTATGCAAAGATGTAAAGGCACACTGTAATGGGGCAATAACTTGCAGTTTGTACGTTATTTGAGGAAAAAATTATGCTTGTTTCAGGGGGAGTGTTAAGTAGGCTTATTAAGAGCATTCCTAGGAGGAGCAATAAGATATAAAAAACATGTGTTCCTGTAATAGTTGGTGGTCTAAAAGCAGTAAATAGAAACAAGAACAGAATTTTAAAAATAAAGAAGCTGAAGTTTTTTTCATAGCTGACAAACACAGGGATTAAAATTAGAATAGAACTTAAGAAAAGCTGTTTAAGCATGTCTTTCTCTGAAAATTTCAATGAAATTTCAGTTAAATGTTGGATAGAAGAGTGCTAAAGTGGACTAGTTTTGTAAGCAGTGATTCAGAAATTAAAAAGAATTAACTGTCCTTGTTTTCTTCATCCTTGGAAATTGCTACTAAAACTTTGAGAATCAGGTGCTTGTTTCTCCATTCTTATTCCACCCTTGCATTTGAACTAGAGAAGCTTTCAGGCTACATGGATTTCTTAATATGGAAGAATCAGTGGACTGTACTTTCAACTTCTACAATTGAAAACTAATACCTTTCAGGGAGAGAAACATCTGCTGTCAAGTATTTGGTTATAAAGTTACTGTTACCTTCTGACAAAATGCCTGAAGTGCTTTCAGCTTCTCCAGATAGGTTTTATACTGCTAAGAAATCAAGCTAGACATCCACAGTAACAGGGATTTGGCAGTAAAGAAGTTTAAGGCCTTGTCAGCCCCTCAGTCTAATGCAGCAGGATATGGATGTCACCCTCATGCTAGCACAACATGTTGTTCTTCCCTGTCAATTCAGTAAGCCAGGAAGACGTAGAAGTGAACTCTGGAAGGGACTTAAGGAAACTAGTTTCAATCTAGGTGATCCTGCACATGCAGTTTACTTGCCCCAGAAACAGGTGTTGGCAGAAGTGAGATTGTGGTACACTGGAACATAAGGACAAGTCCAGACGGTGCAGACCATGGAAGTACAACCTCAATCACGATGTTGCGATAGCAATAGTCTAACAGTAACTCTTTTGCTTTTATGGTGCTGCAAGAGATAAGGAAAGTGACGCTACAAAGAGGCATTTTGTAAGATTGTCTTCCTATTAGTGCCTCAATTCCTAACACTAATCCAAATTTCATTGTGCTAATTCAAGTGATACAATAAATTGGAGGTTTCAGTTAAGGTAGTAGGTAGGAATAGTGCAACTAAACAAGAAATGGTGAATTTTTTTTAGGACAAGGGGTAATGACTTTAAAGTTGAAGAGGTTTACATCAGATGTAAGGAAGAAATTTTTCACTGTAAGGATAGTGATGGATAGGAATGAGTTGCCCAGGGAAGTTCTGGGTGCCTTTCCCTGTGAGTGTTTTCAGGGCTGGCTGGATGGGTCTTTGAGCAACCTGGTCTAGTGGAAGGTGTCCCTGCCTGTGGCTGAGAGTTAGAACGAGATGATGTTTAAGGCTTATTCCAACCCAAGCCATTTTATGACAAAAGTATTTCTCTTTTTTCCCCAGTAATGTCTTGGAGCAGAGCTATAGTGTAGTGTCCATTGCAGTCTCAAACCTACAAAGTAGTGCTGGTGAAGTAATTTTATAGCAAAATGAGACATCAGCATAAAAGATTCAAGTGACCCCTTGCACTGCAGTTTTCACATGGAGTCAAGTTCTGGTTCTTCTCAGTGTCTGAAATAGTTCTCTTTCAGTAGTTGTACACTATGGTGTTTTAGTGGAGAACCAGACAGTCCAAACTGTGTAACAAGTCATAAAATACCATGATGTTTTTACAGATTTATACATATTTGTGCTCCAGCTTCCAAAATCCTGCTGTGGGTATAATTACATAAACTCCAGTTCGGTTCTAAAGAGCATGTGCAGAAATGTCCCCTTCTGGCACGTTTCTCTTGAGCAGTATAAAAAATACTGAGTGGGATCTTTTTGTTAGAAGAGCAAGGCTGAATTATTTTTGCCTATGCACTATAAACATGCTTCTTTAACTGAATTTTTCCTGTCCAGACTTAAAGCATCAGCATTTTCATTTAGACAGGAATATTAAATAGTGTGGCATAATGGATTGTGCATGTTCAACGGTGAGTGGGAGAGAAAGGTGATGCTTTATTTGTAAAAGTGTTTCCTATCATCAGTTTTCAATCTGTAGAGGTATGGAAGTCTCTTGGAAAATAAGGCTGCATGTATATCATGCAGTGTCATTAGCCAAGAAAAAGGAAAAGAGGTTCCAAGTAGTATTTTCTAAGTGATCTTGCTAGAGGTGACAATATTTCAGTAGTTGTTAAAGTAAATCTTACTATGAATCAGCTCTAAACCAGAAAACTTTACTGGAAGTTAAAGCTTCCATATGACCTTAACAGTAATGTTAAAATAAAATAAATTATGAAAACAAGCATGTTCCACATCTGGTGCTATTAAAACTTTTAAACCAAAGCAGATAAAATATGCAGCTGGATGTAATGAATAATCGGTTACTTCATGTCCAGCTTGTTTTTCATTCAAGCCTCTGTTAGCTCTTAGTAACTGCTTCAGGGTCGATGACGGGGTCAAGTCTTGTGATAACACCTCTAACTCCTGCCTTTCTTCCTTAGACTCACGTTCAAGCAGGATACAAATCACGCATCACAAGTCTCACTCATACTTGCTAAAATGCTTAGTTAAGTCTTTGCTGCTGCAATTACTGTTTATGTGACCACCTGCAGCTCGTCTTTGATCATCTCTACCTCTATCTGTACTTATTCTGTGAGAGTTTGACTTTCTTTAGTCCAGGCCACTTTTAATTCCCAGCCACATTCCTTTGTTGACAACAGAACAAATCTGAGTTTATTTCCTTAGCTAATCTTCCGTTAATTTCAATCTGCTGGTTTTATTTTTAGTTTTGCAGCAGCATGTTGAAATTTCCTTTTTAAATACCATTTTAAAGATAACATAGAACACATATCCTTTATATTTTTGATGAAAAGTGCCTTCTGCTCATTTTCTACCATAGAGCTGTCAGCAGCTTTTGAGTTTCTTGCTGATTGTGCAGATTTTTTTTCTGGGAGGATTTAAAAGGCTTTAAATACAAAAGAATAAAAGCCCAAGTTTATTAATGTGTGACAACAAACAGGGTAATCCTGGGGTATTGTTATGTCAATCCCTCATGTGAAAAAATGTTCAGAATTTTTGCAAAGCCTTTTTAAAATTGCTAATTAAAAAAAATAAGATTTTGAAGCCCTTTTTTGATAATTTATTTTTTACTTCTAAATACTCCTATCCATGATAATTATGGTTTATTTCCACTCATAGTTTTCCAAGAGAAAGGAGGTTAAAACAGCACTGAATTTCTGATCTTAACTGATTCACATACAATTTGCATCTCTTAAATGGGAGTAAATAGACCATAGCCTCAGATTTTTGTTTTTTACAGCAAGCATAAAGCTACCAGACTCCAGAGGTTACAATTTTGAAAATTCACTTAGGAAGACTTACCAAGTTATAACACTTACATATTATTTATGTGCAGAGGACTGTTTCTGTTCCTTCGTTGCAGTTAGGAGGTACAAAGTCCTTCAAAAATTTAGACTTTAGTAAAAGGTTTTATTTGAAACAGCTGTCAGTGGTCTCGTTTCTAGCTTGCCCTTACACCTGCTCACCTTGTATCTGTCTTCTCCAGACCAGGTGTTTGCAACACCCTTCCTAACGATGAATTGTTATGACTCCTTTGTTGCTTCATTTGTTGTCAATTAAACTAAGCACCTGTATGTCTGCATTGTGAGCCTTGATCTGTTCTTTGCCTCATGATGAAGATTACAGAGATAACTTAGTGCTAAAGACATGGCTGTAGGAGATTGTTATGTGATTGGTTAATATCAAATACACTTCGGTCACCATGGTTTGTATTTCCTTTGTTAGTTTCAAGCATCTGTGAAAGGTGTTGTTATTTATACACTATGATAAACATAATTATAGATATTTCATTGAGAATTTTTCCAGCTAACTTCATAGTTTTTGTTATGGTCCGATATGGGAATTGTGAACAAAGCAAAGTACTCAGGTCAGAATATTTTAAAATTAATTTTTCAGTTTATTTCGTAAATGGTGTAGTCTTATGAATATCAGAAAGGAATCTAGAAGCTGTTGGACGCTCCCTTCAAAGGGATAGATTAATTTAAGCATTATTTCAGAAAATTGCAAGGGAATGGACACCAGTGTTAAAGAACCTAGTGGAAATGTTTTGTATTTTAATAGTTGAGATATTAGCCAAAAATGCAAAAATCCTATGTAGATTTTAAGTCATCCAGCTCCACCTTGTTAGGTCACAGATAATTTGCACTTGCAGAAGAAGAAGAAATAATAATTCTGAATTTAGTAAGTTGCCTCTTTGAAGGTAAAATTGATCTGCTGATTAACTTGTTTTCTTCTTCAGATAATACTTCTCATACTTTTTAAAAATTGAAATCTCTGACGTATTATCTACCGAGAGCTTTGTCAGTACAATGAAGAATTTGTGCATACGAGTTCTTTGTGGTTTTGGCATTACAAGGGTTTTGAGTGTTGTAACAAGTCTTCATATTGGTGATGTGTGCTAGGTTTTGGTGTGATGGAATATCCTCTGTATTTTTCAAAATGATGAGAGAAAGTTCAATCAGGAGTGTTTCCTTGAAAAGCATATTACAAAGGAAACATTTTTGGAAAATACAGATTATTTGTATTGTTAATGAAAGTAAACTTTGCATTTCATTGACAATTAAATGATTTATGTGTGCAACTTTTTTAAGGTGTTTGATTCAGTCAGGTTGAAAAATGTCCACCAACTACTACAATATATTTTTTCCTGTTGAACCTTACACATCTGCTTTGCTTTATATTGGTGCTACTTGTTTGTAAATGTTACCCTGCCATTTTGAGGAGAGGAACTTCTTGAAAGTTGAAGAAGAAGGAAGGAAAAAGACTCTTTTCAAATGTCCTGGTGATACTTGAAACCACTTCATGGAATAATCGCAGATTTGGGGACCTAATTATACTGTATGATAACAGCAGTTTTTTAATGTGCTTTGTGCTGCGATGTCTTCCGTTGAATTATGTAACTTGAAAATATTTAAAAATTAATGTTTCTTTCCATACAGATGGCGGAGTTTGACACCAGTTGGACAGCCTATACCAGGAACAAGATTTATTGCATTCAAAGTACCTTTAAAAGGGGTATGTATAAAAGTAACTGCAAATTGGCTGTATTAGATAAACTGCAAAATAATGAAGAATAGCATGACTATATATGCAAATTTCAAGAAAGTTTTTGAAAAAATAATTTATTCAGATTTAGCCCTTTCAGCCATCTGGCTTTTTCAAATAATATTCTATATTTTTTCTTATTTTTCTTTATATTTGATGTTACTCTTTTTTATTTATCTTTTAAAAATAATCAAGCTTCTAAATCAATCAGTATAATTCATTTGATCACTATTAAGTGGCCTAAATTCATAATCTTATTTAATGTCTTTTCATGGCTGTTTTAAGAAAATCATATGGAAGAGGTTGTGATATGAATAATAGTCTAGGCAATATAAGCCAAAGTCTAATTTTATGGAAATTAGCAGTCATTGAAGGATACCAGCCACTGCAAAACTTCTAAAATTATAGATCCAGATTGCCAATTTCCTAAGCGAAAAGCTTCAGTGATCTGGTGGAATGTATTATAGCTAAAAAAGAAGTCTTCATAGATGTCTTCTATTAATTAAAAGTACTAATTAATTAATTAAAAAGTACTCTTATTAGTATTTCTTTTAGAGTCTTACTAACATGAAGTGCCATCCTACGCTATTAAATACATTGCATTAAATCTTTAAATTCTTAGATTTAAAATATGTGAAGGTTGTCTTGTTGAGACTGTCCAGTTCTTTAGTGCCTATGCCTTTTTGGAGGCATAGGGCAAGTTAGTGTTAATTTATACAGAAGGGCAAATAGGACAAGTGCTGCATAAATTAACTTCTACAAGTCCTTGCTTTAGATACAGAGGAAATAAAAATTTCTAAGCACTTCTAAAGTACAGTGGCCTGACATAACCGTAGCAGTTAAAGGGAAATGTTCTGTCTAAGCTTTTGTCTACAAATTGCTCTCTTTTATTCATACATAAAAATTTTGGTTCTTTGGGTATATTAGTACCCATTATGTTTTCAGTCACCATTGAGTTCAGTTTTATTAGCAATGACTGAAGTGGAATGCAGGATTTGCTTCCTGCAGCTGCTTTTGCAGCTTTAGCATGATGGTTTGGTTCCTTGGACACCAAGGATCTCATACTTAATATTGGTCATGTTCTCCAAGATGTGGATGAATTGTACAGCAGTTGTGTGCCTTTCCACCAAGACTGCCAGTCAACAAATCAAGTTGTGAATATAAAATCCAGTAGATTTATAATTGGCTTCTTTGCTGTTGTCACGAGGACCACTCCACATCAGCGTGTTACTTGCTTCCTATCCTACTGATCTCGCTGGGGCATAGATCTCTGTTCTGGAAAGCTGTCTTGGCCAGACGTAAAGTCTGGTACCCAAGTATGCAAAATCTGTAACATTTCTGTCCCTTCAGTTTGTTCAGTCTCAGCTATGCAAGACAGAGAAACGACAAGTCTGCCAGAGACCGTGTGCTTGAAGGTCATGGAGTTTGTGGCAGAATACACATAAAATGTGATGTCTTTGCAGAGGTGCTCAGTAAATCTGTCTGAAAACGCTGAAGACCTGATTGGTTATAGTTTGTCAGAAGTCCTATTATTTATTAAATTGGTGGAACAGACCTCTTAAATATGCAGCAGTTTGCTTCTTTGGTACCTATTAGGAAATTGTTGATTGGTGACTTCACCCAAAGGAAGAAAACATATTTTCAGTAGTTGAAGATACAAGGGTTATTGTCTTAGAAGATGTGCTGCTAGTAAAGATCATGTGTTTATTTGGAAGGGTTTTCTGTCCTTCCTTTCAGATCATCATTATAATGCTAACAGTAACATTATAGTGTAGTTAGAATTGGGCAAGTTCTTTCCCGTGCCATTAGGAGGATTTTTAGAATTGGTTCAGATTTCTGACATTTTCAAAGCTCTATTAAACACCTAAACTACTGAATACTCAGCAGGAGTTTTTCAAAAAATTTCAACGAGCCATTCAAAAGGTAGTGTTTCAGAACACATTTAACTGTCTCCTCAATCAAACAATGTTTGGACATACCTTATTTTTGTAAATTACATTCCTCAGTTTGTGTCATGTCACATAGTAAAAATTCTTTAATATTCTACCATAGACCTTTTACAGATTCATCTTTGTCACCTCAAAGTTGTTAATTCTGCTAAGAGTCACTGCTGAGTAGCAGTGACATAACTGACTAATGTTCATTTTGTTTAAACTTCTATGACCTCCACTTTTTTCAGCAGTGCACTGGTGTCTGAAATACATAGGACTGAATACTTTATTCCATGCTTTCTATTCTCCTCCTTTCAGCTTAAGCTTCCTAATCACATACCAGCTTTGATATGACTGCCCTGCTGTTTATTCTCTACTTCCATTTCCTGTCTCTGTTTCCAGACTCGAGACTCAAGTGCTTGCTAGCATTTTTCATTATAATCTGTACAGTCAAAACAAGGAATGGTTAGTTACCCTGTAGCATCTGTGGTTCTAAGAAGTATGTGGTCTGTGGCTGCCTTCCTTTCCAGTAGTTCTGAGTCCGGTCTGCTTGAATTTCTTCTTGATGAAAGAACTGACAGGTGGTTGAGGCTGCTGCATCTTTTGCCACTGTCTTTATTGGTTCTGGCTGAGCCTGTGTCAAAAGGCTCTCACAATGGACAAGTGCACTGTTCAGAGAAAATCCAGTCTTGAGTATATGAGGCATTTTCATACCTAAAGTGAAGAACACTTTTCAAAAAACACAGCTACAATAGGGTGAGTAAACATTTTTCTCACTGTTTGTCAAGTGAAATGAATTATTCATTATCCACCAACACTCAGCTTTCTTAGTCACGATATTTAGTCTTATTTAATATTTCCCAGTGCTAAATAACATGCAAGTACACTCTGTCAAGAGATGAAGCAGGAATAAAAATGCACAACATTGGTGGGAAGAAAGTTACACCTTTAGAAATGAACTCTTGTATCACAACTTCTATTGTTTTATGTGAAATACACTTTCAGTTTTGAGTTACTGTACAGGACAAAATTTGATTGGGGGAAGTAGATCGTACTGTTTTGCTTTTTAGTATGTTTAGTTACATAAAAATGAATATATACATGCTGCATTTTTGGGAATTTTTGCGTCTCTCAAATTAGAACTTAATAGTGTTTGTTAGCATTGTACAAGCAGAAATGCTCACATCGTCTTGCATTTTCTTCTGAATAGGAATACATACATTTTTGCTTTCTTTTTGGTTCCTCTTACCTGTATAATACTTGGATGTGGTTCTGATAATTAAACACTCCCTTTGAAATATTGATGTTTCCTAATACTAATTAAAACAGCTGAATATTACAAATGTCTTGTTATTAGAACATAAAAAGAAAGTATTTCTTTTCCATTTCTTTGTAGGCAATTAACCAGAGGCTTACCCCAACCCAGAAATTTACACCAAAAGACTTAATTGCTGCAATGAAAGCCCTAAAGGTGGAACTTGGATTAATTATTGATTTAACATATACCACACGATACTATGAAGTTAAGGTAACAAAAGCCTAATAAAAATAAAGTAGTTACTGCAGCTTTTTTTTAAAAGTGTTTACACATTTGCGTACCTTCAATTGGAATAGACAAGCCATCTAGACTAATTTTGTGTCTCCAGTAGAAAATAAATGTTTTATCACAGAGGAAATAACTCATTCTTCTAGCTAGTTGCATTTGTGGCTTATTTGTATTATGGTAATTCAGTAATGGATAAAGACTTCAGTGCCAGGCACTGCACAAAAAGTGCAGAGGAGTTACATCCTGTGTCCCGAAGATATTCTCATTTATTCCTGGGTGACTCTTTTTGCTGATTCTCATTGGAATCCACTAAGAAAGTGTACATGTTTAAACTACTTTATCAATTTGGAAGTTTTTACCTATATGGTCCAATCAATTGTGATTAATCAGCCTCTTCTTGAAAAGGAGAATAAATGGCAGTGTTATAACAGAATGCAAATCTTTGAATGCACATGGGCTCTAGGCATTAAGGGAGTGAATACGTGAATATGTACATGATTGTGGATAGGAGGGACAAATACTGCTAATAATTGTAAAATGGGTTAGAATGGAATGCCAAGAATCTGCTCCCTTGGTTAATGTGCAGCCTTATTAGCAGAGATAAATAAAGCTTATATAGGAACTGTTCCTTTTCTGAGATGGTCTTTAATGTAGAAATGTTACTGGTAGTTTCTGAGAGTGTATCTCTATACGATTGTGTCAAGTTTCAGTTTCTATGCAGGATTGAACAACTGGTTTACATTATCATTATGTTAGATACTGTTTAAGGTTTCTCATTGTTGCAAGACCTCAGTAATTTTTACCATTGTTTTTTTCTTTTTGTTGTTAGGATTTACCTAAAAGTGTGCAGTATAAGAAACTTTATACTGTTGGACTTGAAGTCCCTGATAATGCTACTATCCTACAGTTCAAAAAGTGGGTCAGAAAATTCCTTTGGGAAAATGCAGGAAATGGTAAATATCAGCATCCTATGCTGTAAAGAAAAAAAAAAACAACAACAAAAAACCTCACCAAAATATTACTTGAGTACTAACTGTGTCATTTACTAATTTCAATATTCACCAGGGATCCCAGACTTTCTAAAGCACTTTCCACTTTAGTATAATAGTAAGATCCATTATGCAAACCACTACATATCTTTTTTTCAATCAAAACATGTTTTTTTCAAAAATGACTGGTAACTTCAACACCCTTCCTAATAGTGTTACATTTGTGTTATGTGTCAAAGTAACAGCAGCAAGGCCTTCATCTGTCTGACCCAAATTGTTTACCATCAGCTGAGTTGTAGCTGCCAGCCCTTGATGGATGTTTTAAATAGCGCTGGGTCTCTTGATGGCACTGGGCACTGATATGTGTGAGCAGCTTCACTCCTTTTAGTCTGATGTAGGGTTTTTTTTTTGACTTATGAGTCCATTATTGCCCTCAGATCTGAGCAATTCTTGAAAATCATTACAGCCCCAGTGTCAGTGTTTTCACTGTGCTGCTGTTTCAGTGTCTGTACAACAGGAGAGTTCTTGCTGAGATTGGATAAGTTGCTTTTTATGAAAATAAATTTGTGTTTATTTTGCCACAGTGTGTTTGTAGCTTTTAACTTCTCACTTCTTTTGGTAGTGATTCTTTGTAGGCAGATTTTACCTGTTTGTTTATCCAATAATGGTGGACCATTCTTTCAGGCCTTTTCATGTTATTTGCTGTGGTTCCTTTGGCATTCTCTTTGAGAAATTAGAGATATTGACTGCCCCAGTGCATGCAGATTTTACTGCAAAGCATAACCAGGGTCTTGCTGTGGGTGGTCAACTGTTTTGTGAAAAAGTTCTGACCTAAATTTCAGGTATGAGAACCTGAATTAGGACTACTGGGAAAACAAAAAAGTATGAGAAAAAGCTTTTTTCCTTGCTCAGGAAGTTAGTTTATACATTCTTCTTTTGCTCTTTTTAGGCTTAAGGAAATTACCTGGGGATTATTAGTTTTTCTCTGGTTTGGATCTAGTGCTTTTTTGTGTGACAAAGCATAGTCTGTATCTGAATCTGATCTTGAGAGAATAAATTCTTGATTTGTTACTGGATGTTGACTTGCAGTTACAGCTTGTAAGGGCATTTTGGCAGAGTTTATGTAACTTCTGACTTGGGAGAACTTTAGTCCTCATAATTTGGCCTCTGTTTTAGATAATTCCTAAAATAGCTCAGGATTCTTTTACAAATACTTTCTGAGAAGGTGGGGCTTTTTTTAGTGTTTGAGTTGTTAGGACATCAATTTGTGATGAACTTATGTGGCAGTTTGATTGTCCTGATCTGTGGCAAACACTTATATTTTGTCTCAGTTTTATTTTATGTCATTCAAAAGTTTATCAATGTCCTGTTTCAAAGACCATCTGTCAGTATGTCTCTGCCAAAACTTTGTTCTTCTGATTTGGTGATAATTTTTCTTCTAAAATCTAGCCTGAAACTTTTAATCAGTTATACATTTATTCTTATACTGGCTTTGCCCTTTAAGTATCGTTGTTCTCTGTCCCCACTACTACATTCAGTATCTCAGATTTGGTTTTACAGGCTAAGTAAGACAAGCCTCCTTCTTTTATGACCATCATAGTAGCCCTTTCTATATATATTGAAATTGTTTGTTTTTCATTACATTTCAATATGAATATAAATAGTCTGGATGGGATTTTACCAGTGCCTTGCATGATTGTATTAGAGTTTCCCTATTTCTGTTGGAAGTCTCTCATTTGAAACACCCTAGCAATAGTAAGTTATTCTGCTTTTTAGCCTTTGGCTGATTAGTATAATCTTTTTTAAAAAGAAAAGATTTCTGTAGAGATTACTGGTCCTTTTTTTCTCCATGTATTTTGTACTCCTAGGCATTTCATGCTTCCAGGTGCATCATGTGTAAGTTAAGTTCCTCAGTTCTACATTTTTGAGATTTGCTTTCAAGCCCATATTTTATTCTTTTTCTCCTGTTACTGCAGTGGCTGCGGCCAGGTGCTTTACCTGCCATCACTCTTTCTTGTTTTCTACATTCTGCAGAGTCACTCTCAGCCATCACAGGTTTGGAAGTAGTGAGCTAACAGCTGCTCGAGATCTGGCATGGAGAGGAGATGTGTCCTGTCTGGATGTGTCTCTTGTTTTACAGGCGTGACAGTAGAATTTGTAAATAGCAAGCATTATTTATCCTTACTTTGCTAGAAAAGCAGAGAAATTTTTTTGTGTTGTGCTAACTTTGTATTAATTTCACTTTCTGAACTATTAAAGACTCTTTCCTTTTTTGATAGAGAAGCTCATTGGTGTGCACTGTACTAATGGAATTAATAGAACTGGCTACCTCATATGTAGGTAAGACTGTATGAAAACAGAAATCATTGTTCACAAAAAACAGCATCCTTATATTAGTCTGTATTTTCTTCGGGACAATAACATTGTCATGTTTTTCTTCAGGTATCTTATAGATGTTGAAGGCTGGGATCCAGAGGCAGCAATTCAAGGTATGTATATAGTTGTAGGCATGTCAGGTTGTACTTTGCAATTACTAAAAACTCACAAATACTACAATTCTATTTTACTATCTTTTCAGTAATTTCATGTGCTGGCTTACATAGAAGATTTTATCTGACTGTTGATTCTATTCCAGGCAGGACTTGAGCAATAGCAAATTGACTGCATAGGAGTAGTATGTTCTAGCTGCTTTTTT
>WEKY01053579.1:0-10408 GCA_013390045.1 Picathartes gymnocephalus | reverse complement strand
CTCGACCTGCTGGCAATGCTCTTCCTAATGCACCCCAGGATCCCATGGGCCTTCTTGGCCACAGGGGCACACTGATGGCTCAGAAGAGCTTATTGTCCACCAGGACCCCCAGGTCCTTTTCCACAGAGCTGCTCCAGCAGGTCAGTCCCAGTCTGTACTGGTGCATGGGGCTGTTCCTCCCCAGGTGTGGGACCCTGCATTTCCCTTTGTTGAATTTCAGAAGGCTCCTCCCTGCCCATCTCTCCAACCTGTCAGGGTCCTTCTGAAGGGCTGCACAGCACTCAGGGGGATCAGCCACTCCTCCCAGTGAACCTGCTGAGGAGGCATCTGCCCTTTCATCCAAGTCACTGATGAATTATGGGCCCAGTACTGAACCTTGTGGGACACCAAGGCCTCCAACGAGACCCTGTGCCACTGCTCAGCCAGTTCTCAATGCTCCTCACTGTCCACTCACCCAGGCCACACTTCCTGAGTTGGCCTATGAGGATGTGGTGAGAGACAGCGCTGAAAGCCTTGCTGAAGTCAAGGTTCCTCATCCATCCAGGCATTTGTTTCACGGTAAAAGGCAATCAGGTTAGACAAGCATGATTTATCGTTAGTGAATCCATACCGGCTACTCCCGATTACCTTCTTGTCATCCATGTGAACAGAGTTCCCTGAGTTCTCCTTCTTGCTCTTTCTGAAGACTGGAGTGGTATTTTATTTCTTCCAGTCCTTGGGCACCACTCCTGACCACCACCACCTTTCAAAGATGACTGTGAAAGGTCTCAACAGCTCTCTCAGCACTCATGGGTGTGTCCCATCAGGGCCTATAGACTTGTGGATGTCAGGTTTGCCCAGGTGTTCTCTAACCCAATCCTCCTTGACCAAGGGAAATTCTTTCAACATTCCTTTACCTTTGTCTCCCAGGTCAGAGATTCCTGAGGGCTGGCCTTCTCAGTGAAGACCAATGCAAAAAAGGTGTGTGGTAACTCTGCCTTCTCTGCATCCTCTGCTACCAGGCTCCCTGTTATGTTTAGTAATGGCCGCACATTATCCTTGGTTTTCCTTTTGTTAGGGATGTATTTGAAGAAGCCCTTCTTGTTGCCCTTGACATCCTCGGCCAGATTTAACTCCAGATGGGCCGTGGCCTGCCTTATCTCATTTTTATTTACTCTGACAACCTCTCTATATTCATTCCAAGTGACCTGACCCTGTTTCCATCTCCTGTGTATTTCCTGCTTACGCTTGAGTAATGACAGGAGTTCTCTATACATCCACGCAGGTCTCTTGTTCCTTTTGCCCAATTTCTTGCTCATTTCTTTCCTTTAAGAGGGGTATATTGAGACAGGAACACTCTTAAGTATTAACAGAATTTACTCAACAGAGACACAGGTTCAAGTTGAAAACAAAACAAAACAAACACCCCACAACCAGAACACTCCAACATAAAACCGAACAACAACCCAACACTTCAAGAATCAGTCTCCACTGTTCACTTTGTCCTTGTTGGGCAGGTCCTTCCTTCAGCTTTGCTAAATCTTAGCCTGTCAGCTTTCAGTGGCTTCTACAGCTGCAACAAGCCCCCTCCTGATATGCACATCTCTTCAGCCTAGTGATGTTTGTTCTCTAATATTTATAGGAGTCTGCCAGCCACAGCTTCTACTCAAAGCTCCCTCCTGGTCGCACCAGCATTCTAGGCAGCTCCCAACCTCTCTCCATTGCTTGGGGGAGACAAAGATCTCCTCTCTCTCTCCTGGACCAGAAGGCAACAGACAGAAGCTGTCTAGGAGGAAATCCTTTCGCTTTCTGTCCAGAGTCAGCAGTTAAACAGAACAGAGCAAACAACCAAACAGGTACTATCCTTCACAAGGGAAATCAGGACAGGAATGTTTTAATCTACCGACAGACCTGCATGCAACTTCAGTAAAATCAATTCTGACATTTACCAAATCACCAGAAACTGACAGAAAAGTTCAGTAGAGTTTATATGAAGGTGAGAGAACAGAGAGTTTGCTAGATATGAAAGCAGAAAGTCCTAATAATACAGTACTAAATACTATTCAGCAAAGCAGACTGAAAACCTGTATCTGAGGGTCTCAGGATACATTTAATTAATCTTCTGCCAATGATTTTAATTTTTAGAAGGACATTTATACCTCAGATCTCTGATTTCTTAATGAAACGTTTATAATAAAAGATTATTAAAAATAATCTAAAATTTTACTGGTCTCACTGATAAATTCTCAGTATTTTAAAGACCACAGAGAATATACTTTTAGCCTTCTCCTACTCCCACAATACACAACTGCTCAGTCACCAGAGCAGTACAATCAGAACGATAACCTTTGAAAAAAGTACTGTGCATTTTATTCTTCCACTTTCTGCTTAGTCCATGGTTATATCTACAGAATATTGCGTCAATCCTCTGTCTACCATGGGACACCACTTTCAATTAGTCCTTTTATTTAATCTTACAATGCCTGTTCTCATTGACCACAGCACTTGTAATCTGTGGATTTATGACAATCTAATGCTAATCTCTCACTGGAAAGATTGCCTTATATATCCTCATTGTGTTTTTTGACAAAAGAGAAGCTTACAAAAAATTAGCTCTCACTTAGGCAGGAAGGAAATAGCATTTGTTTAACACAACAAGAGACCTTTCAGTACCTGTCTGGTGCCCTTGACCAACACACTATTATGGCCTCTCAATATGCTGACTGCCCCTTGCCTGGCTGCTCATTTCTGATAAGAGATGTCAGCTCCCTGGGGTGCCATTCAGAGCCGACAGCAAAAGGCAGAAGACCCAGGAGGGTTATTTTCAAAGGTTTATGAAGGAAATAAGATATTTGCATGCTTTTGCACTTACTCTCTGATAAAAATATTTAAATTGTGGCACCACATAACTATCATTGGCAGAAATGCTTGAAAAGAAGACACCCCCCTATTTGCATCATGCTCCATATTCTTTCCAAGCACTCAGTCACAATTAAGAAATACTTTGCTGACAGCTCAGTCATTCAGTCACTATAAAATCTGCACTGTATTTTGCAGTAGACATGTTGTAACACTCTTGAAAGTAATACTCAAAGGTAATACACCGTTGTAATCTTGTCACAATCTAGTAAATAACTGAAATCATTGCTGCATGCATTCATCTTTAGCATTTCTGACAGATATTTCATATTGGCTTCTTTAAAATTATCTGTACTCCATACTGCAATAAAAACTAAATAGTCACTAATGGCACACCCTGCTAAGACAAGAAAGGCAGTAGCAAATCCATGGAGATGTATTATAGTATACTTGGATAATTTTAACATTAACACAGTACACTACAAATTTGTGTCATGTTAGATAGGATGTGTCTGGTTTGAATTATATAGACTCTCTGGAACTATAGCTTCGAAAACTGACAAAACTAGACTCAGCTCTCCTTTCAAGGCAAATACACTGCATTTCAGAACTGGAGATTCTCCAGTTTGCTTGACATGCCTATTCAACAACCCACCAAGGAAATGGTTTGCCCTTCCAAAAGTTTTGTATTTGTAATTTGGTGTGCACTGCTCTTCAACTTTAAAAAATGCAGTCTCACTTAACCTTTTAAGCTACATAACTGTAGGAAACAGAGGGAGAAAAAGTAACTAGTTCAGTCCTCAGTGAGGGCCAGCCTCACTGTGAAAACGTCCATTTTCAGCCCACATATGGGGTAAGCCATGTGCTTATACACCCTACTGAGCTGGAGCCTCATGCAATTAATACACCCTGGCACTTAGAGCCTAAAATCTTATCACACATGAAAACGGAAGGCTGGATGGTATTTTCAGGGTGAATTTAGGGTTGCTGCTACTGTATCATTTCAGAATTCATTCTGGGCAAACAGGTCAACACTGGGATGTAGAAATCCAACTCTTTACTCATTTTAGTGCTTACTGTTTTAAAGGGATCATAAACAAAGCAATAAGCAGGGTATAATTCTTTTATGTCTACTTCAAACTCCACATGCATATGTTTTACATTAAGTCAGTTGAGGAAAACTTTTATCTAAGTTTTTTATGTATTCTAAGACAGAAAGATTTTAGAAACATTCATATGGTATATGGAATAAAACTGGTGACCCTTGTAAATGGCAAGGCATGACATTTGTTAGCAGGATTTAAAAACTGCCCAAATACTTTGGTTTTATCAAATGCAAACACTGTAGACCTGGGTAAATGCATCTACAATATATGAAGACTCAATTTCTATTAAGACCAGATTTTATATGCCTCTATTTGATGTGCATGTACTTATGATTTAATACATTAAAGTGGGCTCCAAATAATTTCAGGCAACCTCAGAGCTAAGACTTGTATTACCAATAAGCAGTTTTCATTTCCCAGTCTTCTGAGGTAAGGTTCCTAAACCTAGGAATTTTCGGCAGTAATCCTATAACACATCTTATGAATATAGGATCTCATACTGCAAGTAATATTATGCTTTTCTCTCTTTACTTGTATTCTCTCTAATTTATTCTTTACCAGCAGGCAGAGCACCATCAGAGGTTTTTGCAGGCAATGACGGTTATGACAATGAGGTCTTTCAGACCATCCCTTAAGGCTCCTTACATTTGCTGGAATATAGGAACAGTGGGATCTGAAAGGCAAATTACTGCTGGATCATAACGCTCTGATGGGCCTGACAGAGAAAGCAATAGTAGACCAGATGCAATGAGATCTCTGTGGCCTCAAAAAGGCTGACAACTGCTATATCACATGGAAAAATCACATTTGCTGTGCTGGTACCATTATGGGCACTTCACTGCATATGAGAGCTCAAAAAACAACCACTTATTTAAAGATACATGGATTACCAAGCAATTTATTCCCCTCTGGTAAATAGGGAGTCCCACCCAAACCCTGGATAAAGAGATACTTTTCACCATGACAGGAAAGACTGTCTCATTCCTTAACAGTGATCTCTCACTGATTTTTGCAAAGAGCACAACTAATCAACAAATCTCATAGAACAGTTTCCAGTACTCTAAGACATAACAAACTAGTAACCATCTTCTGAAATACATAATGAAGCTGAAAACCTTTGAGGGACTGCACTACACAATGTTTTGTCTTTAAAAATATACATTTGTGTAGACACAACCTACACTCCTCAACTATTCCAGATGAAGGGAATAGGTCAAAAAATAAACTTTTCTTTAAAACCCCTAGGATATTTTAAAATCTCTGTAGTTTATAAACAATGAAAGGTGCCACATGCATTCACAACATCCTTGTCCTCATTACACAGAACACCTTCTTGTGCATGCTATTAAAATGCAATATATACTTCTTTTTTTTTCCCCTATCCAACTCATCTCCCTTAGAACAGAGCTAACAGCAAAATGATACTTGATTGAATCACTTTCTGACTGGAATTATTTGTCCATTTCTGGATACGTGAACACTAGAATCATGGTTTTGAACTACAAAAACAGGTGCAAGAATGGTTAAGTCTAGGCTGTAATTTCACCTATTATTTCCTGCACATAAAAAGGCAAGCAACAATTAAAAGGAAGTAATAGAAATTAAGCTTTCAATACTAAAAGAAATAGGCCAACTCGTTTTCCTTCAGCCATATAAGTTCAAGGCAGTGGAAGAAATTAACTGGGGGAAGACTAAAACACAAAAGTTAATCACATGGTAAGTAGAAAAAATGCTTAATTGAACTTGCCACTCATCCTGCTTCCTTCTATCCTGTATAATATACATGTAAAAAAAGACTTAAAGACCAATACCAAGTTCAGTACATTGTTGTTCATTTAGCTATTGTTATAAAAATGATGGTTTATTCCCTTTCACCCCTCACTCTTCAGGGATCAGTTAATATGCCAAGAAACCACAGAAATAAAATAGCAATTACAGTTGCAATTGGTAAGTCAAAGAGATCTTTAAAACAAAAAGTAAAGGGGATGCAAAAATTACAATGTGTGTGCTCTAACTTACAGAAAAACGCATGCAAAGATTTTTGGTGTTACACTATGTCTGGCAATTGCAGAACAGTCACATTCCTCTGTTCATGTACATCATACAGAATAAAGAATTGCAAAGGATCATAGTACAGAATCGGTTACACCAGAGCTGTTCTCATTCAAGTAGTTTTCCTTGTTCTACCAATGCAGGGATAAAGAAGGAGAAGAGGAAGCAAGTGATTTTTGCGTAATTATTAAAATAAATGGCACTTTCAGACCACACATTTTCTCTAGAGAAAAAAACATTATGCAACAGACACACGTGATCAAAACACTATTTCCAAAACACAGTAGAACTATAGCCACAGTTTGATGTGCATTCCATTCACTTTGAGAGGAGCTGGAAAATCTAAACCTATTCAGTTAAACCAGTTTCTTTCTGTAATATTCACCATCCTCTAGAAAAGAGTGTTACACAGTTTAAAACCCAGATGCACCTTTAAAAAACCCCCTAATCACCAGCCACTCTGTAGAATTTGGTAATTAAGTGAATCAAGATCTCCCCCTTTGGAATCAGCTCCTTATTTAGCTGCTACATTGTCAACAGCTGGCATGAATTACGGGGAACATTTGGCTAACTCGATAATAAGGAGGACAGCCTGTGGTTGGTCCAAATTCTACTTCACTGATCTGTTTCAATATATAAAAATATCTCATTAGAGCCTCCTTCTCTTTTTTTTAAAGGAGTAACAACCCTACAAGTCTTGGGTTTTCAATTCTTTTCCCTGGTTGTGTACAAACACTAACTCTGTAACTCTCAGATGTTGCATGGGCCAGCATAATGGAAGCCCCAGCTCCCTATAATTTAATAATGCCTGTTTGCAACACTGATTCATGCTCACCCATATCACATCTCGGCTGCCATGGCAAAGGCTTGCTACTCTGAATATATTTTTCTACTTGCTTGCAATTCATAAGCACGGATCACAGTACAAAACACCCAAACTCTGCTCCCATCTATCTTACTGAAGAGAAAATATTCGTGAGACCAAGCTTTCTCCAAGCCACAGCTTTATTACACGGTAAAGTCAAATTATACTATTACAGACCCATGCAACCAAATTCCACACAGTCTGACTTTACTACATTATTTGCTTTGTGCCCATGCAGTTATCAAATTCTCTCCAGCAAATCCACATAAAAACCCAGTTCTAGTGGAGGAACACGCCCAAAAGTGTTTTTGTGCATGGGTTTCTAGTGGGTCCAGCTCCCAGATGCATCTTTGCCACAGGAAGCTGTGGGGAGTGGTTACATTTACTAGGTGGCCCTTCTCCTTTTCCTTTCAACAGGTAACAGGGAATCTAGAGTAAACACCTCAGATTACAGTCCCTGGAGAACTGCTCAAAGCAGGAACAAGTCCAATATAAAGCAATTACTGTATTATTGCCAGGCATTAACAAAATCCCCAAGTATTCAGGTAAATTCTGCATGCATGTTACATAGTCAGGGCACTCTGTCACAGTTGTCCTTGAAAAACATTGGATTATCCACCGCTTTTCCTTCCAAAAACAAACATTTAAAGTACTGGCATTTTTCTCCTCTTTGATCAAAACAGTACTGTAACTTTTGAGGTAGCAGAGGATTAGTCCAATGTAATATCATGGCTAAAGCTGAAACCAAACAAAAAAGATAAACCAACTTTAATTTTTTTTTTTTTTTAATCTTTGTTGAGACTATTCTCAGACACCTCATGAATTCTAACAAGCATTGTGTTATCATCAACATCTGGCAGCTTAGTGGTATGGTAACTCACACTTTTGCTGTAAGCTACCAGATGTTGCTGAAGGGCTTTTTAATTTAGATGGTCTGGTTCCATAAATTTATGTAATGTATTTCAGTAATTCTCATTTGTATTGTGTTGTACTTGACTGAGATAACGAGGAACGCAGAGCAGTGTTATAATTCCCACATCATCACTGTTACAGTGAGGGCCATCACTTGTGCATCATTCTTTCACAGAGAAAGCAATCTAAGCGAAGGTCAAGCCAGCAGGATAAATGTGGCTGCTTCCTGGATTTCAATCATGCCAGTCATAAGTAAATCACCTTCTGAAAGGTAGTTAATCCTTGCTGTAGAGACTAGAATTTATTATCACACAATTGTGGCAGATAAAAACTATAAACAGCTTTTAGATTCTTCCAATCTTTTATACCCACAAACTGCTACAGTGATTTCCATCAGAATTTGCACTATGACAATACATAATAATGCATAATGTTGGGGGAACAGGAGAGAGAAGAGAAGAATGCATACTTTTTAAAGTACATTTTGGAAGTAAGGTGCTTTATAACTTAAAAAACCCAGGAGAAAACACTGTGGATGGGTAGCTTTTTCAAAAAGTAAGCTCTTATTTAGAAGAGCTGGTGAATGAAAAGAACTTCTACATAGAAGACATAATTTAGTACTTTAAGACTCAAATTTCCCTCTGATCCACACAAACACTGACTCTACAGCTCAGGGATTACTCAGCAGAGCAATGCAATGACCAACTCTGGTGCTCTGGGAAACACTGACAACAAATGCCCTATTACAAGGCTGAAAACTGCCATGACACTCCTTAAAAATTACACAACGAAAGGGAAAAATGGATACAAAAATGGTTTTGCTACGACGCTCCACAGCTGCTCTACTACAAGAAAAAGTGGGCACCAATGGCACAAGAGAAAAGACTCACATGAGAGAACCTGAACGCTCCTCCAGCTTCCTATCCTATCATAGGCAACCCTGACCTCAACAAGGTCCAACTGGTAACAAGGAAACAAGAGGAAAATTGTCAGCAATGTTTTGTGAGGAAACATAATGGAGATTTCTGTAGAAGATCCTGACAACGGTCTAAAGGAAAAGCCAGAAGGCGGCATCTTAAGAAAAGGATGAAGGCGGTTTGTGTTCTTTGAAGGAGATAAAATGAGACAAAACTAGGAAATGCTGTCCTTCCCTTATCCTGAGGACTTAATGAAAGGTCAAGTATAGCCATCAATCAAGATAAGGAAGAGGCAACTGAAGAAATGACCTTCTCTGAGGGGAACAAGCATGTATCAGATAGCACTTCTACTCTGATGCAGTTCTGTATCCATGTGAGAGAAAAGAGAACAGTTTCATGCCAGTGTTAATAAAAAAAAAAGTGAAAATTAAGCACTTGAGATAGAAAAAAGACAAGCAAAAGCCTATTAAGTCAAAGGCTAGCAGCAGAAAAGCTTGTTTCCAAAACTTGTGAGGAGTGCAGTGGAATTCTATTCCTCACTACTCCTGCAGTAGGGCAGCTGGCTTAGGAGACATCTCCTGGGGGCAACCACCCTCATGAGTTTGTTACTGATAAGCTGCAGGCTCATTACATGCACTTGAAATTTCTGGTTTAAAGCTTGTTGCTTTTCTGAAAGAATAACCCATTTTTAGTTATGCTTGACCTCACACTTACAAAATTAATTTACAGTATTCCCCTGTGAGTTATGCTTATGCTGTCATTTTTGGGGATGAAAAATCAGATTATGTGGAATTGCATCTACAGTAGATAAAAATCAAATATCCCTCAAAATCAAATATAAGTATAAATACTTCTTGGAAACAAGCCTTGTGTGACTACCTTTTGTTGGCATTTCTCAGCCAACATCATTTCTATTTCTTGGGCTAGTTTTTAACCATGGAATTGTTTCAAAATCACTCTTTGGGAAAGAATAACAAGTTTACCAGCTCTCGAGGTAGAAAGGCCTCCTCCTGACGAGCCACAACCAGACAGACAGTCTCTCCTTGCTTTGTGCTTCTCAGCATAGCTACGAGCTCTTCCTGGGTTCTGCTGGTGATGTCTCGTCCATTCACCTACCAGCCACAAACAAAGAGAGGATGTCACATCTCTTGAGTGTGACTGCCTTTTAGCAGGTTTATTAGGTTCTCCCCACCCAACACAGGTGTCATTCAGTGACTGAGAGAAAAGAAAAATCAGAAACAGCTCCCATACTATCTCCCACTCTGGCCCTGCACAAATTACTTAACCTTTCTCCTCCTCATTTTCACCATCTGTTAAAACAGCTCTGTTAACCCAGCTTGCAGGGGGTTTGTGAGGCTTAATTAGTTTGTAAAGCACTTTGGAGATGAAAAGTGCAGAAACACGACCTTAGTATTAAAACTGTTTACCTTAAGAGCTTTTTGAGGTTAGTAAGTAGAAATAACCCATTAGATAATAAGATTGTAAGTCACAAGATCTCTGAAAATTTGAAACAGACTGATTTCAGCAAAAGTGCCTTAAAATGAGCACTTAACCAACTTGATATTAACTGGAAATTTTTGGATGTGGCTGAAGAGGTAAGACATGTTTTGGTCCTAAA
This sequence comes from Picathartes gymnocephalus, assembly GCA_013390045.1. Taxonomy (NCBI): domain Eukaryota; kingdom Metazoa; phylum Chordata; class Aves; order Passeriformes; family Picathartidae; genus Picathartes; species Picathartes gymnocephalus. The sequence goes on along the minus strand of WEKY01053579.1, from coordinate 100 downwards.
CTGATACATTTATCTGCTTTAAAAACCAAGATCTTATCAGGTTCCCCCTGTTCAAACACCCCATGGACCCTTGTGAAAAGAACCATTTTTCCACCTTGTG
>WEKY01053578.1:34266-51984 GCA_013390045.1 Picathartes gymnocephalus | reverse complement strand
TATATATATATAAAATATAATACTAAGCAACTAAAACTCAGGAAGTTTTATAGCTGAGTAAAACACTGATCATTCTTATTTTTCAAAATGAATGTTACTTTTTTCAGTAGCAGAAATCTTTTATCCCAGAAAACATTGCGTGTTTGAGTGCTTTGCATGAAAGTTTGTGACCTGTTCTGTTCAGCTTCTACTTCATCATTGGTATACCATCTCTGAATCTTCTCATCCCTTTTTAGAATAAATATAGTGTCTGAAAAATCCCCCTGGTGTAAACTTACTGTTATCATTTAGGCCTTTCTCAAGGCTTTCTGAGGCCTTTTTTCTTCTTGAGAAAAACTCTTTCCACTAATTTCCAGTGAATGACCATTTCCCACTCCACTCATGCAATCTGTTTGATGTATTTGAGGCACATACATGTTCCAGACACTGCATTGTTGATATCCTTTTACTGCCTGTTTAGTTGAATTGCTAATAACTCCTGTAATGCATAAAATTTTCACTAGTTTTAAAGAAGTCATAAAGTGTTTGAAAAGCAAATTGAGATATTTGCTGCTAAAGTACTTCTCTAGACACCTTAATCACAACTGGTTGAAATGCTGAACTTAAACTGAAACCAATGCAGGCTTTTCAAAGTAGAAAAATCACTGCAGTAATGGCTGTGGACAATTAGTATAAAAACATGTGTTCGGTCTTGCCAAATGACACATTTATTTCTGTATGGAAACATCATCGCTCAACTTTACAATAAGATTTATTACCTACTTTTCTGCAATGCCACATCTAGCATTATGAGGAAGTACTGAAATATGAGTCTGCTTTCAGGGAACTAAAGATCTTATATGATAAGTCACTTACGGAGAACTGAAGGGAAGAATATCAAGACTCTTCTCCTCTTTAGTTAGAGCTACTGAACTGAGAATACTGGTAACTGATCTGGGAATCCACCATCTGTTACTTTACTATTTCTGATGACATTCCTCTTCTCAAAGAAGACAGTTAAAGCCTACAAAATAACTGGACACAAGTCACATTTTTCAGTCTCATGAACTGTTAACAGAAGAGACAGCTGTCCATTGGAATTGCATTTTTTTCTGAGAGAAGCCATAAAGTGAGACTTGATGCCACTGTAGGTCTTTCTGGGTGGGTGGTTATCCTTTTATTCTGCTTAGCCCAGTGTCTGGTGTGTGGGAGACCATGGCTTTTAAGTGCTGTCAGTCACTTCAGTGTGAGAAAAGATAAAGACTTTTGGTAGGAAAGGTTGGCATGCTACTGATGTGGAGGGGAATTAAGTGATATGAGTGGTCCCACAATGGGGATAGGACGTAAACAAGAAGGCCACCCCTATCTTCTGACAAGTCCTCTGTGGCTAGGGCACTAGAAAGAAGCTGGTGCCATGCTGCAGCTGGGACTGTGGTTCCACGTGCCTCAGGTGGAGGCAGAGAAATGGAAGGCACAGGGCCGGAGAAAATCTGGTGCAGTTGTAGCTGTGCTGAACATGTATGCTAGGAAGCACATGTAGCCAGCCACATATAAGCAGACTCCTGACATTTTTTATAGTGGGGTCTGTAAATAAAATGGTTGCAAAAGAACAACTAATCTTTTGTATATGTCCAGGAACATACTAAATAGATACATTCCTGTGATAATTCTGATCATTGCCCAAAATTTTCCAGTTGTCTTGAGAAAGGGAAGGCTACTACTCCCAATGTTAATAGCAACAGTATCTTCTAACCAATATGACAGCCATGAGCAGAAGATGAAAGGAAAATATATTAAGAAATCAAGAGCTGACTTCAGGAGGTAGAATAATGAGTCAACCATATGAGAAATTAAGGTCATGAAATGCTTGCCTGCATCTTACTCAGGGAGTTGCCTAGAAGGTTAGCAGTGAAACCTGAAACTGCATGAAACTGAGTTGGTTTTATAGTGCATTGCAACTCCGAAAATCACAGCAGATTTCTCAAAACAGGCCACAAAAAGCCTGCAGGAAAGCTGTGTGGTGCCATGACTCCTTCAGCTAGCAGAGACCACAGCTGTGTGTCCAAAGGCTCCATGGAAGCATGGCGTGGCTCCGCTTGCCGGGGGCTGGCCAGCACACAGCTGTGTCTGCAGAGCCTGAGCCAGGAGGCCCTGCTGATAGACCACAGTGCTGTGTGTGGTGTCCAAACCAGTCAGCAAAGAGGAGCCAGCAACTAGGCAAAAATACAGACCCATGGAATGCTTGCATAAGTTTGGGTGTGAGGCAATAAGACAACCTCAATAATTTTTTTTTTCATGGCGTCCTACAACAGCATCTTCCAGTAACCTGCATCTGCTTTCTGGCACAGATTTTTGGCAGACTCTGTTTCCCTTTCTATTAATGAGGGATTGCTTTCTCCTGAGACCAAAATACTCTACCTTTGCTGAGACACTGATACCTGAAATAAAGTAAGTCCTTTCTCTTCCATAGAACAATCCTTGAAACTTTTCATCGTCATAGCATGTCTCTTTGAGACCCATGTCTGTTGTTCTTCAACAACCTTTATTAGATCTCAACAAACTCTGAAAAGATGGAGAAGGAAGGGTTAATTTTCCTTGTGTTGGTAATTTCCAGCAAAGTTTTGTACCTCTAAAGCTGTTTAGACTATGCTTGGCAGGAAACCAGGCACTTTAATTTGGGAAAAAAAAATTCATCCTTAAATAATCTGAAATAGGACAAGTGCACTGTGGGGTAGAAGCATCTATGTTGTTCAGTTGACTACAGAGAGTTGCTGCCTCTCCAATCTGAGAGATGTTTTCGTATGACTACTCTCACTCCCTCTGGATGCATCTGTATAAATGCAGGGAAACCTAACCTGTCTTCATGAAAACCACATTTTATTTGAAATAGTATAGATATTATCTTGTATTTCTATGCCTATTCTTTAAAGGCTAGATAATTTCCTCCCAATCTTCCACTACCCCCGAATTTATTTGGTTGGCACAGAACTGCACAAGTTGTCTGGAATTTTGTACCACTTGGGAAGACTTACCAGCACAGGTTGGAAGTAGCTTGAGAAATCTCTGCCAAGCACTTCATGTGTAAGACATAAACCTAAATAACCTCTTCGGACTTTTAAAATATTGTTCAACTTATCCACTTCATTTTTCACCTAAGCAGTAGTGTGGAAAAATGAAGTGTCAGAACTCAGTATTTAGTCGCATTAGGTATCTTTTAGTCTCTCGCTGGGTCTGCTCATCAGGACGTTCATGTAGGGAAAAGACTATCCCATTATCTTTAGCCACATGTTCTCTATACTACTCAACTCCACAGTCTGATGATGTGCCAGGCCCCAGAGAATGGGCTCTTCCTTCCAGGCACATCCCAGGGAGTGACTTTAACCCTGAGAAGGGCTGCTGCATCTCTCCAGCTTTTGCTGCTTTCCTGGAGAAAGAGAGGTTAATAAGCATGGCTATGGTGTGTAGGGGACAGGCTAGACCTTGCCCCACCACACCTCCCATGCTGCCTGCATGGGGATAGGTGGGTGGGATGTGTGTTACCTCTTTCAGATGTTTCCCTTCTGAAAAGTGGTCCACAAGATATGCGATATAATTTCTTTTCCTTCTTGGATGATATTGCTTATTTTTTATCCTACTGTAGTGAATATATTTTCATACTCCTTTTTTACCTCTGTGTCAGTTTGCAGAAGGAAAACTTCTAATGTACTCATATGCTTGTGTACATGTCTTAAAATAGCATATTCATGTGTAGACCAGTTATTTTCTGAAGAAGAGCATCTGAGACCTGAATTAGAAGTACAGGCACCTGGATTACTTTCTACAGAAATTGAATGTCACTTCCTGAAGGTTCAAACTGTTTAATGCCAACGTTAAAGACAGTCCCTTAAAACAACACCTATTATTCCTTATTTTAAGAAAGAAAATTTAATACATTTTTAAAAATTCCATCTGTTCTCAATCTTTAATGTCTTTAATGTGACTTGAACAAGAGTTCAGAACCTGATTCCCAGTACCGACCTCAGTATTTCTTGTTCTGCAAATCACAGAAGGGAAATAAAAGTGCCTACTAATAGCACTCATTTCTTAAACTCTTCACCTTCTAACACAAATGAGAAGCAGCATTTCAGATTATGCACAATGTTGCATTTCCCTTTTGTCATTAGAACAGAAGCTTTCTGCAACAGCTGTTGACCAATACCCAAGTAGTGCTTACACATCATATCTTTCTATATGCATGAATTTCTATAACAGTTCATATAAAAAAAGAAGAAAAAGTATAATCACACTCCCTGCTGGTAACAAAGTGATTAGAAATAAATATTTTTTTCAGTAATAATTCATCTTTTTGGTAATTTTATGTCAAATATTTAGTGTTCTGTTTCAGAAGGCCCATATTGCTGTGGCCTTCCCTGGCTCCTTTGTGTTCCCTCTTTTTCAGAAAAAATCTTTGTGAAAAGCATTTTGAACAACTTTTTGGCTGTAAGTTTAGCCAGTAAAACATCGGACACACAAAAGTTCTGCAGAATTCTGCCCTTTATTCACACATATAGCTGTGAGGAAGGTTTTGATTCCAGTATGGGGAAGCATAAGATCTTAGGATGTTCATAGAGCACAATGGGATAAAATGTGGGAAATCATCTAGTTGTTTCCTTTACTAAGTACAAAACATTGTATTTGTTAGTCCTTTAATTATGATTTCAGAAATTACTTTTTAATGATGGAGGGAGGACAACATTAGTTAGTAATTAGGGAATTGAGAGACCTATATGTATTCAAATAAGCCCAGCCCTTCTGTTTTCTGGATGACAAAACATTATGGAAATATAATTTCATAAGGTATGCTAATTTATTTGGGAAATATGGGAAAGAATTGTCCAACCAAACAAAAAGATTGGCATTTCAGTTGAGCTACATTGTTCTGTTCACAGAAATTCTGCACCCTGAAAAACACCTACAATTTCAATTTTGACCATGATTCACTAGAATACATGCTTTCTTTTTTACTTGTAAATATGTTAAACAACACACAGACAATGAAACAAATGGAATATAAAATGAAGGTGAACATTTCATTGAATTCAACTTTTTGAACAGTTAGCTAAAGTTATACATTTTCTCATAAACTAAACAATGCATTAGAATAATGTCATTTCACTTCAGAGAGCTTATGGTTAATATCTTAAATGGAATATATGCTACTGAATTTTAATAACTTTCTTAAACCAGATCTTTTCAATTAAATGTCATTTGCATTGTTTTAGTTTATGACACTGTTATTAATTATACTAGTGCAATTATATTTTTATCTGATCCTAGTACCTAATGTTCACAAGATGCATTTTATTTCTGTTTAATGCATGTCGGTCTAAAAGTCCTCATTGTTTGTAATCCTAGAGTCTATAAAAGTCATGCTTATCCTAATTCCTAAATAAAGTTAAAACCAAAAGGTATTTAAAATTTTCTTGCTGCTATTGTTCTTACTGAAATAGGATGATAAAAATGATGTTACAGATAACTAAATATGTCACTTATCTACAAGAAATTATCTCCATAGAATGAGTATAGCACTGAGATATAATTGTCTGCACATATGCATGAGAAAAATCTACATAACCAAATCCATTCATTGGCAATCACAAGAAAGAGTCCAAGCTGAGCAGTCTCAAGAGCTTCATTATTTCTACACTGAATACAGAAACAGGAAATGAATGGAGTGGTTATATAAATGCGCGTAATACTTTGGACACAATGAAATTCACATGATTAGGCCGAACATTATACAAGTAGATCTACTGACTTCATAAATGGCATACAGACGTAACTAGGATTTCCCAATCTTTGTTTATTAAACTGCCCACAAACTAGATATCTGTAAAACAAAACCCCAAGTGGTGAGATGCAGTTTGGTAATATGTATATGCAGTTTTATGAGCATACTGTAAAAAGTTATGTTCAAATTTTGATTTTAAGTGGAACTTTTTAGACATTCTAGAAGAACTAAAACATTTTTTAAACCCCACACATTATGATTTTATGTAAGTTTAATTGTACCTCCTGCACAAAATTTTAATGTAGATTTTATAACCATATTTTCACCGTGCTAAACTCTTAATGCACAAATAGAATGAGTACTAAATGAGGCAAATTGTAATTATCAATATTCTACTATCTAATAGTTAATCTAGAACTATTTTCTTTTTCAGTTTTTATTTGTTTGGTTGGGTTTTTTTGGTGTGGTTTTTTTTTTTGGGGGGAGGGGGTTGAGGGGATGGGTGGGTGGTTTTTGTAATAGTTGGATTTTTTTGACAATCCCAAAACTGTATTTTGGTAAACCAAGCCACAGAGGAATTTCTCCCATCTATGAACTCCACAGAGGATGTCTATAAAGAAATAAAAAATTGAAAGAGTAGTCAGATTTTCTGTCATGTCTGACTTGGGAACAAACAGTACAAAGTGCTTTCTCATTATGTGGAACACAAGGATTCAATAAAAAAGTGGAGTTGGCCAGTGGGTAGCAGTTCCAGTACATAAAACATTGTTGTTTCAAAATTTGTTTTTATTCTGGGTTAGAATAGAAAAGAAACCCTGCAAGCATTCTGGAAAGGAGTTCTGTTGAAACACTCCTTTTCAAATTGTAAAGGACTGTTTTCTTAATTTCTTTTTCAATGAAAATGAACCTTGAGTTGAAAATTGTAGTGATCCACTGACACCTTTGTAAAAGGTGGTCTTTGGCAAAACATTATAATTCAGCAAAAATAAAATAAATTGTAAATATATATTATCAAATTTTCTAGTGATTTCTAAGACAAAGTAATCAGCAGAAGCTCAGTGATTATGCTTATCATAGAAATCATTACACATTACAGCATCTTAGCTTAGGATTTTAAACTAATGACTAAAAATGATAAACTTTGAATCCTCTTTATCTTTAAGAAAAGGATGGACACCATCCAGGTAGCGCAAACATAGTCCATAATTTCTATTCAATTATTTGGCCCGAATATGAATGCTTTCGTCATAAACTTTTTCCACATGGGGATGATACTACTCAAATATAATGACAGCATGATGAGAAGATGTTTATTTTATGACTTTCTTTAGCACTGCCATTCTTTTTAATAGACCAGAAGCTGTTAACCACATGAAGTTGGTCACTTAAACCTGCTCACCATTAAGTACATTTGCACCACACCCTCCTGTAGAGAAGAAAGCTTTCTGCTAATATGCTCTAACAGTTTGAATGTTCTTCATTGAGCAATTTTTTGCAGGCAGCATATGTAATTTTTTGTGTTTCTGATAATTTTTGAACAATAACATGAGACGCATGGTGTCTCTATTGGTGGATTCAGCTGGAAGAGTCAAGGTCTGCTGCAGTCTGTAGTGTTTGATGTACATGATGGCTCTCAGGTGTCTCATGCCAGAGGCCAGGGTCCAGGTATCATCATGTAAATGGGAGGTTCCATGGCATTGCAGTGAAGTTGCAGCTGAACATCTCATAATGGGGATGTTGCTGTCCTTGAGTACACCATGGTATTCCACGAGCAGAGGAGACCTGGTTCAACAGGGCATTCAGGAACCTGGTGAGACTTCCTCCTAGCCTGGGAGTCTAAATGAGTTGCCTAAACCTAGTTAGATACTACCTTTCTATAATTCCTAGGACTTAATTCCCCTCACTCTCCTCAAAAGACACCCAAACCCCACAACAGAAAAGCTGCATACTTCCTTTCTTGTACTTTTCCAGTGGCAACAGTTGTTGGCCTCTGACTGAAACAGCAGAAAGGTAAATATGACCTTGGCAGACCACATTAAACTCTATCTTCATGCTCTTTGCTGATGGACGTATCTGTCTTCAAACCAGGGGCACAAGGTGTCAATATTCAATCTGCACAGAGATCTGAGTAATTTGTTGTCTTTTCATGCATCAGCTACCAAATATTTCAGAACTGCAAGGCTCCTTGCTACCACAAAATTTTCATCCTTGCCTTTCTAATGAAACACGACCTTACACTGTCAGGGGTAATGGGTAACAGCTTTTGAAATTATTTTTTCTTTAATGAATCTCCTCAACTAATATTGACGTTGTTCAGATCTTGGGTACAAATCATCGTTCTTTCTTTGAATCCCATAGAATCTGTCGGCCTTAATCACTATACCAAACAAAGATATATGAAAGGGAATACAAGATTCAGTGTGATCACAGCTATGGCTCACAGCCTCATCGGCTGCCCCACAGAGCATTTTACAAGAAGCAGAACTTCAGAATAATTTCCTTCTTATACTCTAGTTCAAAGTCATTAAGAGAAACGAACCTCAGAGGTTCTTTCTAACCACATATTCTTGTGGGCTACTTTGAGTGTTAATGTTTCCCTCTGTAATTTGTAGCCTTCTCTGTATGCATTTATGTAATTAGTAGCAGTGATTAGACCACATTTTTTAAGCCAATGGTACTTTGAAATGGATCTGCATCATATATGCAACATATTTCAACACATTTAGTGAATTTCACAGTCCTTCCCAGGGCTCAGCCAGGGAAGTGTAAGGTGAGTACTTAGCAGTTCTCTTTCAACATATATGTTATAGGTGTTCCGTTTGTATAACCCCCCAAAAGTATTTGATTTTGTCCATCATATGGAACAAAACAGATATAATTTCAATCTGGGGAGTGCTGAGATGAGACACTGGCCATGGTGAGCTATTTGGTGCAAGATAAAGAAATATATCTGGGTGGCATCTGGCCAGGGGAAATATATTTGGGAGCTGCTGCTGCCCATGTGAGCTACAAGTTGCTTTCTGGTAAGAGTAAGTCACTGAGCAGGACTGTACAAAGGATAATATGCTGTTATCTGACTAAATTATACTTTTGGAAAGATACTGGTATCTAGTGAAGGTCAGGTATTAGGGAATTTCCATCACTAGACTGGACTTAGACTAATTTCTGCATTTAGTCATGACTGACACTAGTTAGCCATTTTTGTCAGCTGCTGACATTGCTGACAGTGTTGTATGTCATTTTGCTGCATATTTATATTAATAAAAAATACGATAAGACAGTTCTCACTGGTATTTTATAGTGCATTTCAAAAATAGCTTATACCCCACACTCAGGGATTACATGTTACCAAAAACCAGCTCCCATGCAATGAAAATACTAAGACCCAGGTAAAAGACTTAAGATATTACCATGAAACCCAGAATCTCAGTTCTGAAGGAAGACTCTTCTTGTTTACAACTGTTGCCGACAAGCAATATGAACTCTGTGATAAATGCAAATAAATTAGGAGTATAATGGCTGTTATAACCCAGGCCAGGCTTCAAAGCAAGATAGTGCCAAGATGCTCCTTGAAAAACATCTGTAAAGACAGAAATCTGCCTGATCTTGAAGAAAAGCTAGGTGGGTATCACAAAGGCTGTGGTTCATCCTGGACAGAGATACTCAAGCACATAAAATAGAGGATTGGTGGACTTGCCTGGGAAAGGAGAGAAAGAATCCTCAGGAATACAAAGAATGTAATATTAAAATATAGAATGTTTGGATTAAAATGAAGCATCTGAATTTAAACATACTATTTCAGCTTCCAATGACTGGTCTTTAAATACTTTTTCTCCAAATATCATGTGATGAAGTCATTGTTTACATACTCAGAAATTTTAATCCATGTAAAAAAAAAAAAAACCCAACCCATACAGTAGTATCAGATCTGTGAGAGTTCAGTTTATCCTTCTTTTTTGGGTGATATTTGGTTTGACTTCATTTATGGTGGCTCTAATTCAGGGTGGAAAAGAGAAAGTTTCAAATCAAAGATGTCTCTGTATAATGAAAATCATTCCTTTGTGCTTTTGTCGTATAACTGGTTAATACTTTTGGGGAGGGAGGAGTGTTGTGCAGGACTAGTGGTGGTTGAGGATGACACAGGTTGTAGGCAGGAGGTGGCACAGGCCAGCAGCTCTCTGGGTGGTGGCTGTGCTGCTGTGCCAGTCATGCACCCTGGCTCACAGGGGTCATGGCTTCTGAGTCACCAGGAGCTGGTGGCGGTGTGACTGTGCTGTACAAGCCAGGGTTACATCACAGGACTAAAGGTAGGTCTGGCACAGAAGCTGCTGAGGAATCAGAACTCTTGGCAGTGACAGAAGATGATCCCAGCAGATCTGCTGAGGCAAATGTGGCTGGGTTACCTTGGGTATGAGCTGTCATGGCCCCTGCATCATCCCCCCTCCAGAGTGCAGGGCTTGCTGAGAGCTGTTGTCAGCAACACCAAGAGAAACCTTCTGCCTGCATACATAGAGGGCAAGATTTTGTCATGGGCTCTTGGCCATTAAGGCATGGCTTTGTAGAGTCAGAGCTTCCTTTTGGGTATATGGGACATTCACACACATGCCAGAACAAGGGAACTAATTGTGTTCAGGAGCTGTCTAAATATTATGCAGGCTTTTAAAATCAAGACCATCTCTTTTGCCAGTACCCAGCCAAAATTTTTGGTGGTTTTAAGCCCTGCTTATTGCAGTACACAGCTATGTGATGGTGTAGGCTATGATCTACATAAATTATAAAAGAGGTACCACATTATCAACATTACAATGTCTAGAGAAATTACATGTATGTTTCTATACATGAGTATAAATCATATAGGAAATGTGTATATACCAAAAGAATGAAAGAAGAAATTATATAAGCTCCTTCTTATACCCACTCACAGTTCAGGAATGTCACACAGCACTAGGCAAGGGCAGTAGCTATGTAAATGATTTTCATAGATTAGTTTAGAATTATTTTGTAATCTGTGAACAAAGAGCTAATTATGATGTTAATAGACACATAAATGTCTGTTTAAGCCCATAGTTGTTGCAATCTTTTAGGTAATCAGCTTAATCCATGATCACTGCAAATGGAACTTGAAATGTGGTTAGGTCCTAATAAGGTTATGGATTCAGCTTCACATCTGGAAGCAAAGCCACTATGTTGCACTCTTGAAGGCATCTGATTGAGCAATGCTCCTGGTTTTCTCCCTATGCATGCTGCTAAGTTTCCCCTCTGACCCTCTGTATGTATATCCTTCTTTAAATCCTCAAAGAAATTATTTAAAGTACATCTTATGTGAATGTTAAATCCTTTTTCCAAGAAATTTAAATGGCATTTTTACAGCACTTTTTCCATGCACTTTCCATGACAAAATTAACTTGAACCTTAAATTATACAGTGCCAAAAAAGACAAAAATTCCCAAAGTAGGACTAAAATAGAATTATATGCCAACATATGGCATCATGATCTAGAAATTCTATATTTAATTGTCATATAAATTAGGTTTTTTTTCACTCTGCAGTTATCTTGGTTTTGAACTTAATATTTTTTGGTTGCTTAGAACTGCAGCTCTGTTAATTTCTAACACTGAGGTTTTGTCCACAGCACTAAGCACTTGGAACTTAATTAATGTCCAAGCTTAACAGACATCCCAAAGCTAAACATTTCTCTTTTTTGAGGCCTTGAATAGATGTATCCAGGAGACATTGGGCCAGCAGCAGAACTGGGCACCAGACAAAGATTTCTGAGACTGTCACTAACTGTGTTTGAAATTCAGGATTTCTGCTCTTGACTGAGTGCTCTGTTTAGCAAGACAGTCCCTCTTGCTCCCACACACATACACACATACAGTTACCTCTGGAATGCAATATTTTTTCAAGTTTATACAGCATCACCAGAAGTGTCCTTCACTTGTGTGCCAGAAGAAATTGATAGCCTTTGGTTAGGGCATATTCCCAGGCAGATGAATATGTAGAGCTGGAGAGCCCCAGATAACCCCATAACATTTCAGATCCTTGTTTTATCTCTTACTAGAATATTCAGTAAAAGTGGTCAGGTAGGAGAAATAATGAACAAAACTTATAGCAGTTGCAATGCTTTTAAGATTGATTGGTCTATAATATTCAGTGTGTCTAGTTTCACTGTCTGCTGTATTTATGTTACCACTTATGTACCCCATGTGAAAATACAGAAAATTTATTGCATTGTGAATGAAGGCATATAAGAATTTTTCTTAATGGTGCACTGGAAAACAGCAGAATAGAGTAAATATTGATTGTCTTTTGGAAAAAATACTAATGATGCCAACACTGGGAGGGCATCTGGGCTGTGAATATGCATGGGTTGGGACACTCCTAAGCAAGCCTGCTGGGGAGCATCGCTCATCACAGCAGTTTTCATCACATGCACAATCAGGGTGACAGCTCTCTGAGAATAAAACTCAGTACATTGCCTGTTCTGAATGAAAGTTTTAGGCATCAGTTTTTCTCAGATGTCATACAAGAATGCAAACAGTTCTGTGTTTCATGAAGAATTTCTCTTTAGAAAACCTGATGTTTTTTAGTTTGTTAGTTGGTGTAGTTCTTTTTTGTCTTTTGCTACATTTTATTTTTACATCACTTGTAGTGAGACAAAATCCCGAGGTTCTTTTTACTTGCAGTCTCAGAGTCATAAAATAATTTAGATTGGAAGGGACCTCTGGAGGTTGTCTGGTGCAATATCCTTTCCAAAGTCATTGAAGTTAGACCAGACTATACCACCTCCTGTCTCTCAAAGGGTTTCAGCCTCTGAACAACTTAGTAGCCCTTTGCTGAACTTTCTCTGTTTTGTTCTGGTCTATCAGTATCTACTGGGAAAATCAAAGCTGGACAGGGTATTCCAGGTGTGGCCTGAATAGTGTTATATTAAGGTGAATAATCACTTCCCTTGATCTGTCTGGTTCCTTGTTCATGCCACTCTGTGTGCAGCTCTTCCATGCTCCAATGGCACACTGGTGTCCCACCCTAAACCTGTTGTCCATCAGGGTTGCCCAGAGTCTTTCCTTCAAAGTTCCTTTCCAGCCAGGTAACCTCCAGAGTGCAATAGGTCAAGAATAGGACATGGCATTTGTTCTTGGTGAACACCATGAGCTTTTTGGTTTGTCCATTTTTCCAGCCTGTCAAGACCCCTCTAAAAGACAGTACTGCCCTCCATTGTGTTGACCATGATATGCTTTTGGTGCCCTCTTCACCCTTGTCTAGGTTGTGTTCTGTCCTTAGGCCCAAGTGGTTCTTAAAATCTCAAAAGTATTATGCTCCTTATTAGCCCCTATGCAAGACCAGTCAAAAGTGGTGAGTCATCACCTGGACACCAAATTGCTGACCAGTACACTTTGAGTCTCATCGTTCAGATAACTTTCTGAGTAGTCCACCCATCTGGTTTGTACAACCCCAGTTTGGCCATAAGGATATAACTGAAAAACAAGTTAAAATCTTCCTAAACTTCAGCTAACTGATGTCCACTGCTCTCCCCTTGCTCACAGAGTCTCCTGTATGAGGGCTATCATGTTAGCCAGGTATTACTTGTCCTTGGAAAGCTCATGCTGACTGTTGTTCACCACCCTCTTACTCTTGCTCTCAATTCAGTGAGAGCTAGATTTGTATTAACTGAATATCTAGAATTTGGTCTGTCACTTGAAGACTTCAGGTAAAGATTCCCCTCTAATTAGCTAATTTCTCTGTCTTGGGCTAATCTAAGCAGGATCTGTGTGAGAAAACTCACAGAACACAACTGCACAGGTTGCTTTACCAGAGGAAGGTATGAGATTCATAAGACTACTAGGTATTATCTGATTAGAATGGGTTTATTTTGCTTATGATGTAAATAAACATGTAAGGTAATGGACATTTGAAAATATGACCCATAAAGCCATTTGCCACTTCATTTAGTGTTCAATAAGCAAAAATGGATGAAGGAGCTTGCCGGGACCAATATAATTACCTATTCAGACCCACTTATATGCAAGTTTGCAAGACACAAAGCAAAGCTTGAAGAGTTTTCTGAAGGAAACTCATGAGCATTTGGGCCTGATCAGGCTAAGGAAGTTCAGCTTTGTTCTGGTAACTGCTGTGCAAAGTACTCTTCCAACAGTGGCCAGGCTGGAAACACTTTAAAGATATCAGTAGTGTAGATTGGCTGCAAATCAAACCATTTTGTCACTCATTACCTCTACTAAATCACTCAGATATGTGCTAAGTAAATCTGTTGCTAGTAGTAAATGATTTATGAGGCTGAGGGAAGAAGGCTAATAGGACTAAATCCCCCTTAGTACAACTGCACGGTATAATCTGTCATCACAGAGTGGAGAAGAAGCTCTGCAAGACCTTCCCTAATCAGCACTGAAACCAAGCCCAGACCTGTCTGACACACATCTTTAGGCATCTCTCTTGTCTTTTGTAGTGAAGAAAACAGAATTTTTCTAATTATTTTTATTTCTTCATGGAGGTAATCTGTAGTCATTGTTAATTTTTTTCTCTCCCTTACAAATTGAGCTTTACATTAAGAGTATTATATCCTATATTTTATATATTTTCATGGTCTCAATCTATGTGAACCTCTCATCTGCAATATGCCATACACTCTACAGTGGAATTCATGATAAAATATAAATGCATTGCATGTGTAAAGGTTACAAGGTTTGCTCAAGTTAACAGCTGAACGAAATAACAAATATCTAACTGTTGACTTTCTGCAACTTCACACCTTTCATCCTTCCTCTAATTTGATGTTCCTTCTGAAGATGAAAAGAGCTAGAAAATGTTTTACCATTTTGCTATGTGTATTTTGCCCCTTGGCAGGTAGAAGAGAGAGTACTAGGCTTGTCGGAAAAAAAACTAAAACCTGCAGTCTGACAAAAGCTGTGCACAGAGCTGGCAAAAACTGTTACTTTACTGTTGAGGAAGGTATGAATACAATTCCTTTCATTGTTTTGTAATATTAGGGAAGAGGTCGGTGTGATAGGAAATGTGAAAGCTCTGTGTTATAGATGAATTGGATGTTTTAATTCAATGTGATTGTCTTTACATATCATTATGAACCTCGATTTGGTGGTATAGGCTAACAAGGTCAGTAAAGGAGGGCCTAGATTTATTAAAGGTATTTATACTGCCAAATCATTTGGGCATATATGTTATCTTTGGATGGACTGAAGTTATGCTTTAGACATGTTTTCTATTGCCAGAAAATCTGAGAATTCAGTATTGGATCAAATCAAATATTTACAAATCCAAGACAGGACTCTGGTGGACCTGAACAATCTCATGAAATGACAGCCAGTTCCCCTCTGTTCAGTGGACACCCAACAGTTTCCCGTGCCCAACAGCCAGGATCCAAGTTCACACAGTGCTTCGTTTTACAACTTGGCCCTTCCCAAAATGTCTCCAGTGCTGCTCTTGAGCCTATGCATGGCTCTCCCACATGGGAAAGGAAAGTGCTTAAGCCTAAGGGGGATTCAAAATACAGCGTGAAGGCAGTTGTCCAACCTGTGCCCTTGTGAAGACTGAGGGGCAAAATCCATGAGCCTTTATGCTGGTAGTTTCAACATGCAGCAGGAGGTGAGAAAATGAGTTTTGGTGCTTCCCAAGCTGGCTTCTGTAACATCCGATGGCTACTGAATTCAGCAGAGATGATAAGAGTGGCTGCCCTGATCAGGTAGAGATGAGAGACATGGTCTTAAATCTTCCCAGGCTGGGAAGGCAATAGGATCAGGCTTCCCAGTTCCCCAGGAGCTGTGAGGATCCTGCTATCATATGAAGCAAAGGCTATTTCTGACTGTCCACCAGCACAATAACACATCCCATTACGTCATGTGAAAGAAAAATATCAGCATAAGCTTTTACAAGAGGATTTGGGGTTGCAGCCCCTGAGAGGATGAATGTGCAGCCTACACCAAAAGTCTCAGGCTGAGGGCAGGGGTGGATGGAAGGATGGATGGATGGATGGATGGACCTCTGTGCTCAGTGGTTCCTGGTGCCAGACCTGACAGAGCCTGGCTCAGTGTGCAGGGATAATGTTTCCAAGTCTTCCAGCTTTGCCTGTGCCCAGCAGCAGCTGGGCACCTCACAGATCTGCTGGTCAGGGTACTTAAAAGCTACCCCATCTATTTATTTCTTTTGCTTAACTGGACAAAGCCTTCATGACTTCCAAGAATCTAAATTGCTCCATCCAGTAAATTGCTGTTCTTGTGAGAACATTAGGACTTTTAATTATAAATCAAAACTGCCACAGGTTAATGGTACCAGAGACAGAGATGAGGAAGCTTTAATGATTCTTGTTCTTGCTTCATACGTAGGGACAATCCTGATTCAGCAGGTAGTGGTGTCAAAGACTCATTTGCATGAACTTCAATATATTAAATATCCTTTCTTGTAATTTTCCCAAGGATTATCTGAGCAACTTGAGAGGTTGCTTGTTTTTCTTTCTCCTTTTGTAAAAGTTGTGTTTGCTCTTTGCCCATTAAGAGGCATGTCCATTTGTTTGGGGAGTGTCCACACAGAGATACAAACATTCTTGGTTTAAGTGTTAGTCAGTAAAAATCAGGTAAAAACTTGAGACTTTTCTCATGAAGGACCAAGAATTGTAGTATTGTCTGACCTGATGATAGGTTTTTTAATATTGTGACCATGGGTATAAGCAATGAGTAATTACTGCAGGTGAATGCAGTCCTTGTTGCATGAATTTTAAATCTGAGAATATTAAGTACTTTATACCTCTGCTAAATTATCCCTTGTAATTCTTTGAAACAAATGAAGCAGTAGACTGTTTTTGAAACATGCTTATTATAATTTTTTCAAACAGGCAATGGTGGTGTGTTATAAAAAAATGAGCCATGGCAGCTTTGAATGGGTGTTGCCCCAAAACAGAGCTATGACATTCAAAAAATTTCATAATAATGTGTAAAAAAAGAGAAGAGAGGATGTATTGTGTCAATGATGTCTCCTTGCTATCACTGTTACCTTCCTTGCTGTATTTGATGCTAAAATATAGAGTACATGACTGCCTATGAATCACTGACTATGATCCAGTCCCTAACTAATGCAACTGAATTGTCACTGAAATTCTGTCAGCCGTAGCACAGCTATGACAACACATCTCACAAGTCATGGGATGGCTTACAGATCTGTCATGGGTTGAAAAGTGATTTTTTACCTGTAAGGAACTTGACTCTTTCCTTGCCTGAGAGAACCAATTAGCTGTCTTGTTCTAAGATGGAAACTCTGTTTAGCCACTTAAGAAGCTGAATACACCTCTGTGATTCACATTTAAGAAAGGAGAAGCTCGGGAATCTCTCTCTTGCTTCCGGCTTCTGAACAGGTAACGGGGGGCCTGTGTGGCCCGGCCGGTCCCAGACCAGGGCTAGGCCCACTTGGTCAGGCCCTGCCAGCTCTGTGGTGCCGGGCTGGGCTGGGCAAGGTCCACTCGGCCGGGTCAGACCCAGCTGGGATCCTGACACAGCTGAATCCTGGCCTGGCTGTTGAGATCCTGCCATTCCTACCCTCCCCTCTCTCTGGAAGAGTCTCCAGCAACTTCGGCCACTGCCCAGCAGAGATCATGTGACCAACACCAGGGCCTGGCAGAGATGAAACTTACAGACATCAATCCTCAGTACACAGATGAAACTTACGGACATCAATCCTCTCTCGAGTGAGAGAAAAGGAAAGACTGAAGACATGTGAGTAAACTAACATGGAGGCCCCGAGATCAGTGAAGAAGGTGCTGAGGCTCAGAGGGAGGGGAAAGAGGAGATGATTTAAGCTGAAATTCTTTTGTAAGGCCATGGCGATGGAATATGACATCAGACTATTCCTTGTAACTCATGAATGCAACTGGGGGGGATGCAGCATTCTAACTGCAGCCTGAGCAAAGGCACCCATGCTGAAGCAAGCAGATGTTGAAGTAACTGTGA
>WEKY01053578.1:16799-30009 GCA_013390045.1 Picathartes gymnocephalus | reverse complement strand
GCTTAGTGGCTTAGGTGTAAAGTGGAAAAAAACCCACAAGAACAACAAATCAGTTAATCAAATTAAAACTTTAGTGCTCATCTAATGCAAGTCTGAAGAATTTCAGATAGTTTTGGGGAGCCATTTGAACAGCAGAGTTCAAAGACAACTCTAGTAATGAAGGTCTTAAATTGAATCCATTAATCTGAAACAGTCTATATGCTTTTCCCACTGCATTTAGTTAGGAAGAACTCTGAGGATTAAAAGAGTGACATATGCACTCATAGCCAGAATTGTACCTTGAATTTGACCTATCACAGCACTCATCACCACAGAACACAGCCATTCTTCCAAAATTTGGGGCTGACTAAGAAAAGAAGCAGAAGGAATGGCACTTGTTTTAGGCATAAAAGAAATCTCACAACCCTGACAGCAGATATGGGTGATCATAAAGTGTTGTGGTGTGTTTTACATTTTTTATATGCTATGATATATTTTTACAAGCCATAATGGTTTGTTCCTGTTCCCTCCCACTTTAATGGTTTCTCCCTCATGTCAATCCCCAGTTCTCCTCCCCCATGCAGTGGTCACTCCCCTTATTTCCCAGGTCAATCTCACCTGATCCCTTCCCTTTCTTCTGGAAAACTCGGTTCTCCTCGGTTGCCGATTGTCTCATTCAGATGTATCCCTCCCCCTCCTGCTCCCCATTGGTTACATTTCACGCCTGTTAATGCCTGGTTACACCCCTAATTGACTCTTATTGGACCCACTCCCTGCTCCTCCCTCGAGCTAGCCCTCCTTTAAAAACCATTGCACATCGATGGTTCGGGGTTCTTGGGCATTTCCTCGGTGGGTGCTCAAGGGTCCTGACAGTTTGGTGTTCCCTCTTCAACCCAATAAACGTGGTTGGAACCTGACACCGGCTGTCACTCTTTGCTGCCTTCCTCTCTACCCGCGCCTGATACATTGTTGCCTGTCTGCTGCAGAGACACAGCCTGCCTCCTCCGAACAGTGCCTAGGGAGAGCTGCTGTCTGCAGTCTCCCCTGAGAGAATCCACTCCCCATCCATGGGGCTTCGGCACCTGGGCAGCGAGGCTTTGCCATGCGACAATAAAGCAAACTGCAGAAAGGTCTCCAGAAGGTCTTACCCGTATAGCCCATTCTCCTCTCAGGTTCATTTATCTTCTCCTACTGAAGCCACTACCAAAAATCATTTTCTGGCCTTTACTCTCTGTACAACGGTGCCATGTCCAAATTGCATTTCCATAATGCTGTCCACCTTGTCTGTCTCCTTGGATTTTACCTAGGATCTCCTTGGATACAAAGTGGCCTGGGACAAGGCCATCTCAGAAATCATGGATGTGATTAAATAGCACATGAAACATTGGCCAGTGTTCATGTCACTTTCTGGACTTTAAATTATAATTAAGAATATCTTAGTATGTCCTGTAGATGATACGGAACCATGTCAGAACATTTCAGAATAGTGAAGGATACACCTACAACAGTTTTATGATTTTTTTAGTTGAATCATTATTAAAGTTAGAGGCAAAATCAGAAATTTGTGAATCAAAAATATCAGCTAGAAAGCAAAGAAAAATCCCTGAGACTGAAACTGGATTTGAATGCTATTCAATTTTTTAAAGAAGTTCAAACCCCAATAATCCATTTGCATTCCAAAAATTCCAGGGATAGACAGCGTCTTTTATACAGTGACAATGAAATGTAATTTTAAGATAATTTACTTGTTCGTGTTACATCAAGCACTTGTTCCTTAGCATTATAATAACTTCTCCTCTGTAGAATATTGCTGTAGAAATGGCTGAGAGGAAAAAAATGAGAAGATACTTGTCACAAGCTCTGTATAAAGTGGTGAAGGTTATTGCAGCTGTGAGTTTTCGTTTTCTTCTTGTCTGGGAAAAGAAGAAATTGAAAACTAAATTTTGACACTGTATAAATGCTGAAAGTCTGTTGTTGCCTTTTTCTTCATGTCTATATTTCCTATTGAAGATGTATTATAATTCCATTCAACATTTAAGTGACCAAGGCCTATCATCTTCTGTGGTCAGGATATTGCATGGTTTATACCCATGGGATTTTTTTTTTTTTTTTGTTATTCCACTAATCACTGTGGGTACAGATGGAAGTGAAAGTTGTTCCAAACATATGCACAAAAAACCTACAATGAATTTGTCAAAGTACTTTCTAAAGATTTTGAAAGGAAATTAACCTTGGGAGTAGGGTAGAAAGAGTGAATGCACTTTTTTCAGGACACTTTTTAATGAAATGCCACATTTTGTTTTGGCATTCATTTTTAAGCTTTTCTTTCCTTCTCATTTGCTGTACCTCTTCTTTCCCTTTCCTTTTCTTTTGTTCTCTCACGTCATGAAAAAGTAAAAGGGTTGGAGAAAGAAGTCCAATAAGAATTGGCAGAAAGATTAAACATACCTACCTGGAACAAACTTGACCTGTTGAGCTAATATTTTCAGTGGATCACTGCAGTTATGGTTAATTATGTAGTGAAAAACTCAGCTTTGTAAGAGTACTGCATGTTCCTGAGCATAATATGTGCAGTTCTTTTGTGACAGAGCTTTCCCCTTCCTATGTCCATTCCTCTTTTTATAAATCTCTGTTTTCAATGGAAGACATTTCAATTTTCAAAAGAGCAGACAGTAGTCAAACTCATGCAAGATTTTGTTTTGTAACATCTCTCAAAAACCAGGTTACATCATGCCAGTCACCAGACTGTGAATTTCCTTGTTCTCATTCTTGATATTTGAGGGTTCTTTTTGGCACGACTTTATATTGGGGCTATTGCTGGTTAATATTCTACCGTTTCTGAATCCAGCAAGAAACGTCATTTATTTGTATGATGCTTTGTATTATTTGGCTTTGTAATTTATTAGTCAGCTTACTGTAGGCTTCAGCATTATGTAAGTGCCATAAAGTTTAATTGGGTGCTATTTCCTGTACACTTTCTCATGCCTGTTTATGAAAGGAAGTTTCATCTCCTTCTAAGAGCAGAAATATCCCTTGATCAGGTAGACTACACAGAAAGCTGCAGGTAAGCAGAGTGCAGACTCAGAAATTGTAACTTGTCACCCTTATGTAATTCCATAAATTATTTTGTGTTGTCTCTTCTGTTTTCTGGAAGTTGAAAATGATCATATATAAATTAGACAAGCAAGAAAAATGTATTACTTTATAATCATGATTGAGACATATTGTAATTGCAGTATAAATCAGGACCTCCTGTATTGAATTCAGTGACAGTGGAATTAAACACCCAAAAATGGAGGCACAGGAACCTTCATTGACTTGTGTAGTGTTAACAGTGCAAAATCAGTGTAAAACAGGTTTGAGTAAGGATTTGTCAACAACTAAAGGTGCTGCCACACGTGGAGCAACAGTTGTCTTTAAAAAAAATAGGAATTGTGAAGAGTGCCTTGGATTCTAAATGGAGCTAAATCTGTCCATGTTGTCACGTGAATATGTTTGACTTTCCAAAGGTGCCTGGGATAACAGTGAGATGAAAGCTGCTCAGGGAAATAGAGAGATTTTGTCTCACAGGTGATAATAAAGTTTGTGGAGAGGGCAGTGTGATGCAATTAGACACAGCTAGGCAAGAGTAACTGTGCCAATGTGCTCCCACTCTCCACTGCAAAATAAGATCTAGAACAGCAAAAGTCTTCTTGACACATTTTTTGTATCTGAAGGGTTGTGTGTCTGTGCTGCATCCAGGCAGTTTCTGGCCTCCTTCACTCCTGTTGTCACAGCTACATGGCTGCCAAAAAGTCAGATCTACTTTATCTTCCATGTGGTTACTGGAAATACCTTCTCTGTTAGGGTTTCAGAAAGTCAGCTGTCCAGTGAGAGGGAGCTGTCTTCTTGACTCTGCCACCTCTGATACGACCCTGGCTGCTCCTCCACTGCTATCATTATCCCTGATTTCTCAAAGGAGCAGTAGGTGACTTGTAAAACAGACGGTTGGCTTTGAGGTTCTTGGGTTGGGAAAGGGTAAAGGGACGTGATCAGCAAGGCTGCAGAGGACTGACAAACAATCCCAGGTATCTCTCTGACAGCAAATAATATATTTATGGACAATAAATTTGTGTCTTAGATAATGTATCAACCCTTTTCCTGATAACTATTCCCAGCACTGCTCATTTCAGATCTAGGGGATGATTACTTTACAGTAACTTCATGTTCATTGACTTATTTTCATGAAATGCTCATGGAATTCCTCAAGAAAATAAATATTTCCCAGGCAGTGTGGAACCTGCTGTGAGTCTTTTGGTCTGAAAGTACACATGTTGCATATAACTGACCAAAGCAGTATTGGAAGAAAAAAGTGAATAGTGAAAATTATTAGCTGTCACATTCCATTAGGCTGAGAAGACTTGTGTTTACAGTGATTCTCACTGTTCACATCTCTAACCCTAAGCCATGAAGTTTGGAGTAAGAAGAGATTATGTGCTCAGGTTGTGGGAAGTTGCTGAAGGTGTTTCTACATGCTTCCATGTTTGCTCATCTAGAAAAGAAACAGGTTTTCACCTACCATATAATAACATTTAATAAATTATCTGAGGCATTGTAGCAAAATAAAGATTTTTTTTTTCCACTGTATTTTTAAAACAGGTTATCTGTGATTTAGGAAAAAAAATCCCTAGCAGTCCGAAATGATAGATTGTTAATGTCTTATAACGTTTTGAAAATTTTATGCTGATAATCAGTGGTTACTTATTCTTTACTGAACCGTGAGGGAGCTGATCCTCGACTGGAAACAGTCGTACTTAGAGCAGGATGTTGGACTAAATGTTCTGCAGAGCTCCCTGCCAAGAAACATTTCTACAACTGCAATTTTCTGCTCTCCCAAAACCGCTGAGAGCTGTGCCTTGCTGTCTCATACTGACTCTGCCAGCTTTCTTGGCTGTGAAGAGGAAATCAAACATCTACTCCCTACCCAACAGGCACATGGAGAGGAGGAGAATGTTTACCCAGTGGTATAAAAATGTAAACTAGGTGTCATAGACTATACTATGACATTGCCTTTGCATTTGGACAGGCTCTGTGTGAGGAAAATCATTCGTTCCTTTCTTGCTTTGTACAAGGCCCTGTGATAAATATGATTGAACTATTTATTTGTTTGGGCAAAAGGTGATTTGCAACCTGAGAAGCTGCTGAGGCACTTCTTTCCAGCTGTCCTAGGTCCAACCCACAGATGACATGAAACAAAGTGGAGGGGATCCTACTGTGTGGATTGAAGTGCAAGTCTGTGGGTGAAAACAAATCCAATTTTTAAGCAAAGTCTGCCACGCACCCACTGTGGATTTTCGAGAGGTCCTTCAGGCCTCTTGGAGGGAGCGGACTGTGAAATGCAACAGAAGTTTCAATAAAGTTGGTGGTGTGGTTTTCCTGCAAAGATTATTTGAGACTGCTCAGAATAAAGAGAATTCAAATGTCTCTTTTTCCATGGGATCTCCATTAGGAGAGGTGCCCTGGTTGGTGCCAAGGGAACCCTGGAAGTGGAAGCCTAGCTGCTTGGCTGTGCTGTCTCACCATGCTCGGCTCAGGTCTCTGGCCCCAGGGGCTCTTAAGGGGGGGCACAGGCCAGAGCTACACAGGAAACCCAGGAGCAAGAGTATGGTGCTGACATGTCCAAGTTTTTTATTTTGAAACCTTGAACTGTGTTCGCAGAACTCTGGTTCACCCACTCAGTTTTTCAAAGTAACTGAACAAATACGCTGTGGTGCCATTTGCTTTATCCCTTGCAGATCAATGTTTCCCTTTGTCCACTGCTCCAGACAAAGGACATGAGGTTTGCTCATGGCTCTGCAGGAGACTGCCAAACAGGACAAGAGGGTGAGACAGGTGGGGTTTTTTTTGAGAGCAATTCTCATTGTGTCCAACAAGGAAATTAAACGAACATTCAGAGGAGAAAAATTTCTACTAGGTATGAGGAAACATTGTTCTAATAAATTCCAGCCTTTAAACCCATCTTGGCTCTGCTGTTTCTCATGATGGTTGTTTATTGCTTTTTAGACTAAAGGGCAAGTTCACACCATAAATATGTTCCTGGAGTCTCCTCAGCTAAAAGCAAATTTCTCAGCCTAATTCTGTTTTACTTCCCTCCTAAAGCAAGACCAGCCACAAGGATGATTACACCTCTGCACTAAAATTTTCTGAGGAAATGTCTATATTCCCACCTGGATTATTTTTTTGCCAGAAACAGAGAACATAGTCTTTGCATATGGAATGTCTATAGAAACTTCCTGTGTCATTTCACTCCCCTTCTTCTCATTTATTTATATTGCAACAGCACCCACAGGCCTTAGCAGAGGAGAAGTCTCCATGGCACTAGACAGCGTACAAACATAGAGGAAGATTCCAAAGACCTTGCAATCAAATAAAGCAATATTACGGTGCCTTTTCTTTAGCTACAAGAGAAGAGACTTAGGACTCAATTAGATTAAGATCATTCCTAGCCGTAATCTATGAGGTTACATTTGCAGTCTCTTCCTGACACTCTATGTCTTAGAGAGCACTTGCATTAAATAAACAACATTATAGATTATGAGACAATATCAACTATGTTAATTCAAGTGGAAAAAAAATCAATATGAAAATGAAACAAAACATTGTGATTGTCTCTGCCTTTTGATAAATCCAGTTAGTTTGTTAATCCTTTCTGTGTTTGAAGGCTGTTTGTTCATTATAAGTTTTTCTCATGTAGATATACTTTCAGAAAAATTAAAATAAACTGGAATCAGCTGAAAAGAGATGGAGCCTGTTCTTGGCTCTGATGATACAGAAATAATAGTGAATATTTC
The DNA here is from genome assembly GCA_013390045.1 of Picathartes gymnocephalus. NCBI lineage: Eukaryota > Metazoa > Chordata > Aves > Passeriformes > Picathartidae > Picathartes > Picathartes gymnocephalus. Next base: position 23,200 of record WEKY01053578.1, on the reverse strand, counting down.
CAGAGTTATATGACTACTGTTTTGGCTACATGTGCATCTGATCTGGTATCAACATCACAAAAGCAATCCAAATAATGCACTTTAAATGTGTCTCATAATCAAAACAGACTAATAGAAAAGGACTAGCTGCTCAAATTTTTGTGAGGAAGGGCACACACTGTACTTTAATTCACAGTAAACTTACCTTGGAAGAAAAAAAAAATAAAATCAAGGATGTCTGTTTTTGGCACACAGGCTGTTAAGGATGGCACTGTATTAAGAATGACTATTGTATATGAATGAAAAAGAATTATCTATTTTACCCCAGATGTCCCAATAACAGAGAAAAATCTGTTCTGTGTAAGTGTTGGGGGTTAGGTTTTTTCTTCCCTTTTGTTCCCTTTAACGTATAGAATTTTTTCCCATTAAGTTGCTAACGAACTCTTAAGTACTGGCTACTTAAGAAAAACAAAGGATTGTGGCCAAGCCCTGGAGGAGAGGGGCTGATAAAAGGCAGGGGTGGGGGCAGCGAGAGGGAGCTGGAGCTGCGCTTTGGAGGGGAACATGGAGGTGCTGCTCTGCCTTTTTTGGGAGAGAGGAGTCTCTGCTGCTGCTGCTGCTGGATCCTTCACGTGGAGCTGTTTCTTCTGCCATGAGTGAACCCCTGTTCTGAACTGAGACCTATTTTACCATCTGCTCGGGAGGCCCAGGATCCTGAGCCAGCCTCTCCTTGCCGGGCTGGGAGCCGGGCTGCTGCCCCTGCCCTGCCCCCCACGGCTCCATCGGCACTGCTCTGGGTTTCACTGCGCTGCAGCCCCCGCTCCCCCTGCCTACCGAGATGTCCTACTGTCCCAGTTTGCCGTTTTCCGAGAGTCCTGCTGAGGCGCCGGGATCCATGGCCCCAGGGGCGTTTGTGAAGCAAAGCCTCTCTCTCTTCCATCCCTCCCCATCCCGGCCGAGCCGCCATTGCCACACCCTTATGGAGCTCGCGCCACAGTGCCCCCTGCAGCTGCGGGGGAATCATCGCACCTGCCCTGCCCACCCAGCGCCACCAGCACCCCCTGCCGGCTGTGACCGTCACTGCACCCAAGGGGACAGTGCCTGCAGGCCCAGGGGGCTGGGACCGGGTTCCTGGTTCTGTTTTGTTGTTAATGCCATAAAAGTTGTTGTTTGTTCACTTTATTATAAATACTAGTAAAGAAGTGTTATTCCTATTCCTATATCCTCGCCTGAGAGCCCCTTAATTTCAAAATTACAGTAATTTGAAGGGAAGGGGTTTACATTCTCCATTCCAAGGGAGGCTCCTGCCTTCTTTAGCAGACACCTGTCCTTCAAACCAGGACAGTAAGTCAAGTGAAAGAGGTGTCATAGAGGCATTTTTATTATACACATCCAGTGAAATGAAAATACACAGAAAACAAAGCATAGCAAAACAGAATATGCCCTGAAGATACAGTTAAATATATTTCCAGTTACTGGTATGGACCTTAGAATCTTTGTTCATAAACATTCAAGGTATTCTTACCAACCTTTTCCACCAGTAGGTAAGAAAGAGTTTAAGGGACGTATAAAGATACATTCTAAACTTGATATGTGTCAATTAATAATGCAAGAAAACTGTGTTATCCCAAAAACTTAAGAAAACTGTGAATGAACAAATTCTCCCTCTCCCTAATCCTTCTGAAATGGAAATGGAGGCTTTCTAGTTTTTGTTAAATTGCCAGAACTGGAAACAAGGGAGTTCATTTATTGTTAAAGGAGTTTAATTAAGCTTAACCTTTTAATTTATTTCTTGCTCACTTAGAGATCCACCCTGTGCACAGTCTATGATCTCCATCAGAGCTGATGGAGAGCCAGCAGAGACTCATCCTACGTGCCCCGGACTCTCCTCTGTTCCCATCTGCAGCCTCAATATTTGCCTGTGTGAGGTCTTCAGCTGCTCCTGCAACACAGATTGTCCCAAGCCTGCAATAGCAGTGCAAACAGAATGGCCACAGCTGTCAGTCAGGACTGAGAGTTTTTTTTTTACAGCAACGTTGAAGAGAAATGGCTTATGTTCTCATCCCTGTCAACAATGACATAAACTGTGGGAACAATTGTAACCATATTACTAGGATTTTCAATATCTGCAGGCAATTTAGCATTGGTCCTGTACAAAACAGACACCATCACCTTCTTCAGCTGGAGCACGTTGGTCTATGGGCTGTGATGGTTTTCATCCCAGGCTACTAAAAGCTCTGGACAACTTCATTACGGGACCTCCCTCCATTATTTTGCAATGGCCTTTAGAATCTAGATAGCACGCAGTTGCTGAAGACTGAAGACTGTCAAATGTTGTCCCTACTTTCAAGAAGGTTAAGAAGGAAGAACATGGTAATTACAAGCCGGTCAGTCTCACTATAGTGCCTGGTGAAACTATGCAGAATGTTATTTTGGGAGTTACTGAAAAACACTTGAGAAACAACGCAGCCTTTGGTAATAGACAGCACAGGTTCACAAGCAGGACCACTACTTAACCAAGTTAATTTTCTTTTATGACAAGGATCAGCCATTTAGTTTAAAGTTAAACCAGTAGTTGTGAGGTTTTTGGATTTAGCAAAAACTTCCTCTCCTATCTCTCACAGTAGCCTTCTGGACAAACTTCCTACATATAGCTAGACATATTGACAAAATGTTGGGAGAACAACAGGGTAATGGGTCTGGCTGAAAGTGTTACAGTCAGTGGAGTTACTTCAGGCTGGTGGACAGTCACCAGTGGGTGCCCCAGGGCTCAGTGTTAAGGACAGTGCTCTTTAATGTTTTTGCAAATGATCTCACACAGAAGTCAAATGTACATATAAGTAACTTTGCTGATGATACTAAATGAGGAGGAGCTGTGGACTCCCTTGAGGATAAAGAGGCCTTATGGAGAGATGTATATAGGCTACAGACCTGGGGAATTACCAATCATATCAATTTCTACAGGAGCAAGTGGAGTTTTGGGCACCGCATTAGAGAACAGACATCGAACTATTGGAGTATATCGGGAGGAGGGTCACCCAGATGCGAGAGGCCAAGGTCAGTTGGCTTGTTCAGCTTGGAGAAGGCTGAGGGGGGACCTGACAGCAGGGTACACTTTCCTCATGGGGGCCAGAGAAGGGGAATTGCTGATCTCCTCTCTCTGGTGACCAGCTGCAGGGCACAACCAAGTGGAATGAAGCTGCACTGGAAAGTTCAGGCTGAGTATTAGGAAAACATTCTTCACTTGGAGGATTAGTCCCTGGAACAGCCTCCCCAGGAAAACTGTCATGATATTAAGCCTGTCTGAATTCAAGGAGCATCCAGACAATGCTTTCAGTGAAACTCCTAGTTTCATCTAGTCCTGTGAGAAGCAGGGAGCTGGACTCTGTGATACTAATGGCTCTCTTCCAGCTCAGTGTATTCTGTCATTCTACCATTCTGCCTTTCTGTTTGGGAGGCTCACAACTCAGTGCCACCTGCTAGAAAAGCTTGGGGGCAGTGGTGGGCACAAAGCAGATTTGAGGAGGAAACCCCTCCCTGACACCCAAAGAGACTCCCTGCAGTTTTATCCTGAAAGATGTGGAGGTGGCTGTCTCAGTCTCTGCTCTGTCCTGTCCTCACACCATCTCCTTGCAGATTTGCTAGTGTCCCTTGAGCTTCCTCCAGTGTTCCATAACGTTCACAGCTTGTGCCAGTGCTGCCCATATTGGACAAATAGAATGGACAAAAGGAATCATGACTAGGGAGGTGAAGACGTGAGGGAAGGGACTACAGGTTACACTGTTGAAGCAAGGAAATATGGGGCCTAAATATTTTTCTGATTCCTTGACCAAAGAAAGCTCTTGTCTGTGATATGTTGTCTAGACATGCTATGAGGCTTAGCAGGGAAACCAGCTCTCAAAATGTCTTGCTGGATGAGCACACATCCTACTTCTACTATCTCTCAGTGTCCCATTTCCAAATTTGCATGCCTTCAAGAAGCTTGCTGGACTATAACTTGCAAAGTTGTCACAGATATCTCTGCCTTTGGATGATAAGCCTATGCTTGGAGAAAGTAGGGTGACTTTAGGTTTCTGTGTGTGGTTATCTAACAGCTGGTTTAGATCTTGTTTTCATGATGTCTCTTACTGGAATTTCTGGAGTGGCATGACTCAGAAAATACTGTCTCTTTTTTTTTGTATATATGCAAATAAATAAAGTAATATGAAATTTCACCAGGAACTGGATTTGTGCTAAAGTCAGTAACATCTCTGAATCTGTTCCAGTTTTGCTATTGGCTTCAATTCCTAGATCAGTTTTTGAAAAGGTGTATGAAAAAAAGGGAGGATGATGTTGTCACTCAGATTGCACTGGTGTTGGAAAAAATACTACTTATCATATTTTTTTTTTTTAAGGCAGTTTTATTCTTCAGTTTAAGGTTTGCTTTTTTTACTAGAAACTATTTACACAATCAGAAGGATCTTAATATCCTACATATCTAGTTATAATGTCAAAGTGCATGATGAATTTATTGTTGTGGAAGAGTCAGGTCAAAGCTAATCAGTAGGTAAAAAGGTATTTGATTCATTTGCAAGAAGATGTATCAGTAAGCATTAATTAATCAGCAAGTCAATGAATAGCTGATAATTCACACACTCAATTTTTTGTTATTTCTCTGCTAACCTAATGTTTAGCTGTCATAGATGTCTAGGTATAAACATCATAGGGTAAATTGCATCATGAATTACAAAATTATAGGGAACTTCATTAATAGGAGGTATATTCATCTTGTATGTATGTCTGTGTGGTGTCAAAACACCACCAATGGAATGATTATATGTAAATTAGTCATTACAATCTTGATCTATGTGTTGGGCATCCTGAGCTAAGATCAACATAAAAGGTAGAGGCCAAATCCAAACAAACACCCCCTGTTTAGGTACAGTGTTCTTGGTGTACAGTCTAATTTCCCAGATTCAGCACCTGGTGTTTACAGTAAGAATGAGCTGCATCAGGACATCAATACCAAAATTTGTGCATCGAAGAGGGAGCTGCCCAGAGCCAGCCAGCAGGAAGGAGCCAGGTCATCCAACCATGCTAGTGTTAAACATCAACCCCTGGTGTCTAAATTGGCTGTACAGTCCGAGAGCTTCCTCTCTGTGGGATGCAGACCACAGCAGCATCTTCTGGGGAAATGCCTACAGACGTTCTTTGAAAACACTACAGCAGGCCAAAAGAACCTGCATCAATCTTTCCTGGAACTGGAGACTGCCTAAGGACATCCATCCTGTCAGTAGACCTACAGGGCTCAAGCCTGTTTTCCTGCACCTGAGAAGAAGACCTTTATAGACCTTTATACAACCTATTTGCATTAGCTCTTATTGAATGTATTCAGCACCCCATTCTCAGAGACTGAATTGTGTTTGCCAACTTATCTTGTTCCCAAAACCTGGTGTACTATTGGAGAGAAGGGGGAATAATTTACAACTACTTGTGTAAACAAAGTTTAAATATCCTTTCATTTTTGGCTGATGCTGCCAAATTTGAGGCAATTTCACTAATAGTTCTTCTCTACCCAAAACCTGCACATTTTAATAAATAAAATGTTCTTTTTAATATTTCACTCATTTATTTTTCCCTGGAAAACTCAAGGAAATGAGTAAGACTGGTTCTGAAATATGAAGATGACACCCTAGAGTAGAACAAAACACCCACTGCTACTTATCCTCTAGAGACTTTTTGAAGGGAGATGAGATCAAATGTGAGGAAGGTAGCAAAAATCCTTTCAATCTGTTGACATCTGATAGAAATGGAGATGAAATATTATCAAGGGTCAAAGTTGTGGCATGTTTGTTTGACATACTGTTGGTGTGGGGTTTCTTTGTTAAAAAAGAGGCACACCAGAAATTGGAGAAATGTTTCTCGTTGTAATAGAGTATAGAAAATTGGACCAGTATAGCCATTTTAAAGTGTATCATGATATTAATACAAAGTAGTGGCTGTTAGCACAAAAGGTGCAAAAAATGAAAGATTAGAAGCAGAAAAAATACACAAGACTTTACGTCTGAAATAGAAAAATCATTTATTTGAAATACAAAAATCATTTTAAAAGTCTCATGAGAGCAAAGGTCCAGAAGAATTTAGTAAGGTCATCTTGTGTGCAATAAAGTGTTTCAGTTCACAGTGTTACATTCTTTCTAAGAGCTAAAATAACAAAACTGTGAGGAAAGCTTGAATAGTTTGTCAGAGCTGCCATTGGAGCAAAGAACATCTGACTGCAGGGGAGCATCTCCCAGAGCTGAGGCCACTTGCATGCTGAGAATGGCAGCACCAGGAAACTACAAACCTGTCAAAGGATTACAGGCTAATACATCAAATCAGGATGATTATAACCTGACTCAGGATGATTATAAACCTTGCCTCTGTGTGATCAAATCAAATGT
>WEKY01053577.1:96289-208819 GCA_013390045.1 Picathartes gymnocephalus | reverse complement strand
CTGCACAACAAAAAAAAAAAAATTACATTTATATTATTATTATTAAAATAATGAACTTTTATGACCTGAATGCTACACACAGGGTCTATTGAAATAGCTACAATACATTTTTGCATTATCCTTCCTCTTTTCCTTTGTGTATGCATATGAAAGAAATTTTTTACACTGGAATCAAGTAATACCACCAATACTGACTTCCTTTTCAGTCTACAGAGATTAACAGTCCCTTGAGGATTGTATTGACCCTGGCTTTGCTCTCACCACTATTTACCTCTCTGGTCAATGAATCTCGATGCTCATTACAACAAAGTCAATACCTGCTTATTACAGTTAGAATTAGAATCACTGAGAAGGCTTATGAACACTAGTTTGGTGTCTGCCAAAACTACCCCAGTTAAGGAGTCTGTCAAGGTTTCATTTTGTCCGTGTTCTTTTCTAGTAAATCTTGTCTCAAGTAACAATGAAAAAAATGCCACTTGAAGACTCAATAATGCAGTCTGTTTTTATAAAAGGCGCCCTGACAAGCATAATTTAATATTTAAGACATAAGCCAGTATTCATTAGTATACAAATTCAAACACATAAGCCCAGATTTTATACCAGATAATTATTTGGAGGTGGTGTGTAGTTGTGGGTTTTTCAATAGTTACTGCAACTTTTAGGATTTAATTCAAGTCTTCTTTGTATTTAATGTCAAGAGCTGGTCCCCAGGGTAGGTAGTACATTTAGTTCTCTGTTCCCATTTAATTTTATTTTTATGATAGATTTAAAATTAACTCCAGAGCTCAGTTCACAACTTCCCAAAAAGCAAGCTCAGAAAACTATCCAAGTAACATCTTTACAATTCTAACATCGGAATCCACAAAATCCATCCATACATCTAAATCCTGAAGTAGGAGGAAACAAAGCAATAAGAGTTTATTTTGGAGGGAAAATATCAGAGAAGAAGTGTAGCTCAGTAAACCTTGAGCAGAAAGGTGTGATGACCACGCAGCTTTGACTAAATTTGTGGCAAACATGCAGACATTCTCAGTTATGCAAACCTGGGCTGTCCATCCTTCCTGCTCCTGCTAGCAAGGTCTGTCCTTACTGTTCAATTAAATTTACTGACAAATTTATACTTGTTCATGTTTTATTCTGTTAAGGTATCATAAGTGTCTCAGAGCCATAGACAACAGCTGAACCTACATTAGACATCCTATTTCCATGCATTTATTGAATTCAAATTCAGACAAGCACTATCCAAATTTTGAACACCTTCCCCCTTTACTCATCCCATAGGTATGTTCATCTCCACTGCACTCAGCAGGCCTTGTCTCTGCCCACTCAGCCAAATGCCTGAGAAATCCTCTGCTTTGCAGCTGAGCTTTCCTGAGCATTAAGATGCATAAGACATTGGAGCCTCAAGCAAAGGTCACCAGCATAGCTTTAAGAGAAACATTTCAAATATTTTCTGATTGTCCACTTTCTAACTGCCTTAAAAATTTGAGGATCTACATGGAAGGTGAGGTCTGTGCTTAGTCTTAAGGTCCTCAAATAGACAAGGACATTGAGTGTAGCTGGGCTGCATTTCTCACAAGGTCCAACACCTTTGCAGAGGTTGCAATGTTTCTGCAAGGCCTGGTGTTTGCCTTTTGCTTAATCACCTGCCCACTCTTCCATCTTTTTCTTAGATGAAGAAAAGGGTGTTCCTAAGCTGTTTGTTATAGCTAAACATAAAAATTCAGAATAGATTTTTCTAGTCAGTTAACCATATTCTTGAGGGAAAACATAAGGTAGTATAATTATTAAAGAGCACTCTCAGTAATAGTCACATCTTTATTGTGTCAACTCTTTGCCAAAAAAAAAAATAAGATTTATAGTAAAAGCCACTTACATTTCTTCTTTGCAGAACCAAGCCATCTGCCTCCAATATACCATCAGTTCCTGCTAGATGAATTCACACATATTTCAAAGCCCCAGAGTAACCATTAGAACGGAAATTGGACACTACTTGTCATTTGCAAAGCTTTCTTAACTGGAGAGGCTTCCCATTTGTCCAATTAAATGTTTGCATGTGCAATACACTTTATGAAATTTATCCCAAAACAGTAAGGACTGAAATAATATTGGAGGCAGATGGCACAGCTGTTCCATTTAGAGTTATCCTCGGCAATATATGAAGTGATGGACAGGATGGGGAAGTGGGAGTGAAAACTTGCTACTATGAAGAATATTATCCATGGGTATTAGCAATAAACAAACCATTTCAGTGCCAATCTTCCCTCCCCTATCATATGTAGCTGCGTGACTCACTAGAGTTTATCCAATTAGAAAATACTCATTTAATTCAAGAAGTCAACCACTGAAGCCATGTAAGATTTTCCCCTAAGACAATCTATCGCTCTGCCTCGAAAGCTGAGGGAGTCTGAGAATGTGTCTCTCACACTGACACAAGGAGGCAGATATCTGTATGGGCTGAAGGGGCAGCCTGCATGCAGAAGTGACACAGATACCAGTAGGAATAGGGAGCAAGTTTAAGCTGCTGCCTATTTGCATGCCTCTCACAGAACAGAAATCATTGCACCGTGCTCCAGATGCTGCAAATCTCAAGATGCACATCCAGGGCTTATAATTAAAACTGGCAAACATTTTCACTGAGGAGAGAGAGGAAAAAAAACAGATATCCCAGCTATTCTACATCTATTCTGAGACTTCTGGGGTGCTGATCTATTCTACCACCTCAGTATTAGGAACTTTCAAGGGAAAGGGCATGCAAAAACATTCCCTCACAGATAGAAGACTTGAAACAACCTGATGAGAACATATCTCTTTCTGTACAGGACCTAGACGGGGGCAGAGATTCAGTAAGCTAAATGAGCAAAGTAATCAAAAATTTCTTCAAAAAGATTTTTCAACTCTCATGAAAGAAAATTGGATAATATGTAGAAACAGATTTAAACCAAAATAGGTTGGCAGGAAAGGTTTTCATCTCAGAAAGCACTGCCTTACTGGAAAACAAGGAATGAGGATCACTTTGTCCATTGCAAGCCAGCACATAGCCCACAGATTTTCCTTAGATGCAGAACAAAAACCACTTGGGGCAAGAAAACAGATCCCAATCCTTATATCCACAGGTACAAAATTACACTAGCTCTGTGGGACCCCCAGTCACCTTTTCTGCAGATTTAATGTAACATTGACAACCAGAAAAAGTTACAAGTCCAAACCCAGTTAACAAAGAATCATAGAAACCAAAGGACAGGTCTCACCACCTCCTTTCCTCCCCACAGCCTACTCTTTCCCTGCTTTCCTCTTCAATCCTACAGCCTATTAGAGACTAGCACAGCTGGAGGGCTGCTGGAAACAGAGAAAATCTGTTTTGTATGGATTGTTACTGAGATGAAGGGATGCCATAGGTGCCATGTGACAATAAACGGCCAGGGGAGAGAATGCTGTAAAGCCAAAAAGTACATCCCAGTTCACCAGAACACCCACATTCGAATAGGTTCAGCTGGAGACTTATGCCTAATGCCTTAGGAATAAATAGAGGGAAAAAAATACCACCAGTGCGCAAGTAAGGGAGGTGAGAGGACACTTAGGAAATGAATAGCACTCTGCCTAGCAAAGGATTTCTTTGTGACAGTGAAGGGGCACCAAGTTGTACATTCCGTAGTGTATTACTTAGAAAAATGTTTCCTGACCTTGCCGTTTCAGCATAAATGCTTCCCTCCCAACCACCTCTTTCCCAGTGGTAATACTATAAAAGACATGCCCCAAGGGACAAGTTTCTAATAATGTTCTAATCTTGCTTTCCAAGCACTTACAACAACTGCAGGAGCAATTTTAAAATAAAAGAAGTAAATTCCTAAGACTCAACCTCTTTTTTATTTGCAAGAAACTTTGGCTGTGCTGAAATTATTGCAAACTGTACCATCACAGAGAAATATATTCAGTTTCTAGCTCTCATTTTCTCACACTGCTGTAAACAGCACAATACATGAAAACTCCAGACAAGTGATGGAAATAAGTGTCCTAATTTACTGGGTTTGTACCCTGGCTTCATTTCAGCTACATCTTAAAAGGCCGATATCCACATATGATTTCAATAACTCTAGTGACATAAAATAGCTACTCATGATTAGTTATTTTCCACCAAAGTTGTAAATATGGAAGTCACCAAAAGGGCATAAATGCACAGCTAATCCAGAAGTAATTCAGCTTTTGCAGAATAGCTCTACAAAGCATCAGTGGGAAGCAGAGAAAATTGGTGTACATTCTAAAAAGCCTGTCCTCTTTGAATCACCATTTCCAAAAGAGCAGTTCTTCCACTCTTTCCTACCACCCTTGCAGCTTTCTCATCCTCAGGGGGGCAAGATATGGAACAAGCTACCCTCAAACAGCACTATAATGGCAACTGCCCACCTTCAACTGCTTGTCTTGCTCTACCCTGCTCAGGTGCCCCTCTCGAGGGCCTCTAACAAGCTTCAGGTCCCTCACCAGCATCTGCTCCTGATTTTTGGAGAAGGAGTGGAATTCAGCTCACATTCACACAACTGCCACCCAGTAACACTCCACAGTTCCCTCCTTTTGAACAGCCAAGGAATGATGAGGGGCAGAAACTTGGCAGCTACAATAGACATTACACTGATGGACTGGGAACTGAAGGACAGTAGAAGATTTGCCCCTAAAATCTTAAAGTATTGCAGGAGGTAGGAACCAGGCCACTGATACCTCTAGGACACATGCAGTGGAGCATTTACCTTGTCTTACCACCCCTATATATCTTGTATAGGAAACTTTTCCCTACAAGAAAATGAATAATTGCAAGTAGCTAGATGCTCTGCAGGTGATGGGGGTTTTTTCCCCCTCTCTATTCTAATGATCTTCAACCTGTCAGTTACAACAGTGGCAAAATGCATTTCCCTTTTTATGGTTTTGGTTTTTGGGGATGCTGGGAGGGGAACAGGAGGGAATGCAGCAGCTTGGTTGGGTTTTTTGCTTCGTTCATTGGTTGGGTTTTTTTACGTGACAACTAAAGCAAAGGTTCAGCTCTTCAAACAGAACAGAAATGAGCTTTTTACCATAAAAACTGTAGATATCAGAAACAAAGAAGATAGCAGTTACATTTTTTCACTCCCCTAGGGGTTCATGAACCTTCTGTTGGAAACTTGTGTCCCCTACTCCCTTCAAGTTACAGGATGAAGCCTCAGATGTTGGACATCTTATTTCTATAAACAACCAAAGGAACTTCAGCAAACAGTCAAACTCCAGCTGTATTCCTGAGGTCTTCAGAGGAACAAGACCATGCTTTCACAACAAACCCCTTTCTGCACTTCTGGGACACCTAACACAAAGGGAAACAGCAAAGATGGCTCTTCAATTCACTGACCTCCTGTTACCAGAAGAGTCACTGGTCTTGTGTGGATGCTGTAATTGTAGAGAATTCAAAGAATATCAAGTTGGCCTAGAGTCAAGGTCCCGAAGCCACATACCTTAGCCAACCCTAAAGGCTGAAGCCTGTGTTAGTCCTTAGGACTCCCCAAGAAATTAAAGCACTTCTCACTTCTACCCAGTGACATAACCAAGTTGATTGTCATCAGGCCACTCTCTCTCTTTTACCTTCTGGGAAATTTTGTGACCTGCCTTTACTTTTATCATTACTAACTCTGTTAAAAGGCTACTTCGAGGTTATGTTATTGTTGCTTCAGCAGCTGAAAGAGATACATTAGGCTCAATTTCAGCAATGCTTAGAAGTTATGTTACCCAAAGCACAAGATGCAGTTTTTCTGGGCTCTGATGTCTAGTCCAAACTCCCTAGATTAAACTACAGGAGAGTCTCCTATACCAGACTTCCCTTCTGCGCGGTACTAAATAACTCCCATTGAAACACTTACAAGTTGTATAGCTTTTGATGTAACAAAAAAAAAATGTGCATAAGAAGGATTAGGTCTGTTAAAAAATTTAATACATATAGGCTGGCAGTAGCATTATAATGGTGCATTAAAATGGGATAGACTTGCATGAATGGTGTTCAACCAGCAGTGAGAAATAAAGCTCTTTATTGCTCAAATCAGAATTCTGCAAACTTACATTTTCCAGCATTTACCCTTAACTATATCACAAAATGGTCTCAAGCTGGGGACCACTGCAATCTGCCAGAGGTCAAAACAACTTCTAAACCCTGCACTTCTCATAAATGATTATCTCATTCCTTGAACAATGAAGCTGCATGAATTTTGCATGTTACCTCAAGCACTTTACTTTATTCCAAGAATAACAGTTCCATTTCAAAGCACGTTAAGCTGAATCCCCATTTCATCACCCATACAAAATGGCTGCCAAAAGATAAGATAGGCAATGAGCACAAGAAATAGACATTAATATTTAAAGCGCTGTCCATAAGGAAAACCCAAATAAATTTCAAAAAATATATCCCCCTATTAAAAAAAAAAATATATATATTTTCTAAATTAAATTGAACTCCTTGCACCTATTTTAAGTGTCTGTGAAGCATTTCCATAAAGAGGACACTCAGTATACAGTTAAACCTTTTAGTCTGCAACTTTTAGTTAAGTGAGAGAATTTATCACTGTCACTGAGATAAAGCCCTGTTTAGAAATGAGTAGCTCAGTGCACCAAACTATTAGAAACTTGTTCTAACCAGCAGAATCAAAAACTTTCTTTTGAACAGCACAAAAATGCAAGAGCAAAACTGACAGTGCCTGACCCATGATGGTTTGCATCTGACCCCCATTTCTCACCTCTTCTCTCACTAATCCTGATTTTAATTATCTACAAATTTGTACTTACTCAATGCTAGCACCTAATTTATCTATGGAAATTCAAATCATCCCATGTTAAAATAAAGTTTCTAAAATAGACAGGTTTGTCAGCCCTTAATGAGATCGTTATTATTCATATTAAATATAGTTGAAAGTGAATTAATAGCAAAATGCTTCCTTTCATTTGCAGGGAACAAGAGGTGAGACAGAACCTGCAGATAGCTTTGCAGCGTGGGACCAGCTTGCGGTCAAACCAAGAATTCTTTCAGCCATGCAGAATCCTGCTCTCAGAGACCTGGAGTACATCCCAAATGTTCTTCCTCAGACAAAAGCCCCTAAGAAAGCAGAACAACATAAATCTTGAGGATGTGCTCCCAGCCCCTGAGAAGGTGATAGGACTTGAAGGGGCTCATACAAAATTAACATTTTCTCATAATATTGAGCAATAAGAGTTAACTGTGTCACATTGCACTTGAGATTATCACATAGTAAGCTACTGAACTAAGTGGTCAGTATTAAGAATTCAGAGCGGAGGTGGCCAGTAAACAGGGCAGGTTTGCTCTGTCAATGACTAAGTTCTCAAATTCACCTAAGGGATGCTTAAAATTTTCTTCTAAAGTTGACAGAAAAAGTCTAAAACATAAAGGTGTGAAAAAGTGCCCAAGTACCTAGAGTGACAGCTATGTAACACTCCGAGGTGTTTGGAAAAAATGGGACTAGCATTCATAGTAAACTTTGGATCTTCAAGAAAAAGGGGGGAAAAAAATAGTAGGGCTGGGAAGAACCACCAGGAGATCATGTTCCTGCTTTCCGAGGCTTGGAAAGTGAACAATAACTGATAGAAACCAGCAACGCTTCTCTTACTGATTGAATACGCCTGCCAACACAGAGCCCACCACATCCCTGCCTCGGGAAACTTCTTCCAGCGGTTCCCTGTCGGGCACCAGCACGGATTTCCTACCCGTGACCCTAACACCAGCCCTTGCCGCCTCTCCTGGAGGGCTCGGCCCGCCCGGCGCGGTCCCCGGGGCTCCGCCGCTCCCGCCCCGCGTTCCTGGGCCGGCAGCGGCCCCTGGCGCCCGCCCCGCTCCGGGAGCGCCTCCCGGCTGGGCCCGACCCCCGCACCCCGCCAGGGGCTCAGCAGGGCGGCGAGAGGGCCAGGAAGCGCAGCCAAGCTCCCCCGCGTCCCACAGCAAGCAAGGAGCCCCCCAGCAGCGGCGCTCGCAAGCTCGGCTCTTGAGGAAGGGCAGCGAGTGGCAGAAGGCAAGTGTGCAGGAAAGGGATGGGTTTGCACGGTGTGAAGGTGAATTGACTTGAAATTCAAAATGATTTGAATTTCCAAATAGAGGAGGGGGGGGATGGGAAATATCCAACATCTTTTAACAATGATGAAAGATGGAGACAGCGCTGAAATAAAAATGATAGAGGCAGCCAAAATAACAGGGGGATCGTGGGTTTCTGGTGTCACCCTTGACAGGTGCTTACTCGGTTCTTAAAGACCTCCAGTTCTCCAGTGAGTGTGTTCTCTGAGCAACGACACTGAGTCCCTCTTCCCATCCTTTCCATCTTAATCACCGCAGATCTCCCCTAACACTTTACCTAAACCACTGCTGCAGCAATTCAAGTCCATCAGGTCTCATCACACCCACCACAGTGACAGGGAACAGCTCATTGCCCTCCTCTACAGCATTCTTGGCGGGTCTAAAAACATGCCCCTACTCTGCTGAGGAATACCATTTTCTGAGCCAAACACCATCAGTTTACCCCAGCCTGTCACAGGCTGTGTTTGCCAGATGGCTGAGCTCTCTGATGCTGCTCTCTGCTGGGGCCTCCCCAGGAGAGCACATCTTTCCTGAACCCTCTGTACAGAACAGCTTATAGAACTCCAGCAGTGCCAGGACAGCAATGTGAAGCTCTATATCTGCTCAGCACATCTGATTGACTGTCTACTATACACTTTAGTAACATATTTGCCTCTTTTCTTAGTGTCATAACACTACTGGATGCATATGCTTCTTGTGATAATTTGCCATTCCCTACCTCTTCTTGTGTAGGAGAGATCAGATTTACTCCCATCCCTGAGTTATACCCACTGAGTTACTCCCCCATTCTGCTTCGATGCAATTCATTGTTCCCGCTTAAGCGAAGTATCTCATACTTGTTCTGCTGAGTTATATTTTTCTTCTTTCCTTCTATTCTATGCTATTTCTCTCTATTACACACGATTTTCCTGGTTTCTCAAGCTGTTTGTCATTTCCAAGCTACCTGCAGTTCTTTTGAGCCCAGGAAATTTAACATCCAGCATCCCTACACTCAATGACCATCTTCTGTAACTTCTCAGCACTGTAGGCTCCAGAACACAACTTCCAGGTTTACTTAGTTCTCCCATTTTGGTGGCAAACCACTGAAAATAGCATGAATTCAATTTTCATTCATCTCTGCACCTGTTGTATTGCTGTCTTCATCTAAAACACACTTCACTGGCTCAGAGAGGTAATTCTGTCTTCATCCAGATGGCCCACATGATCTCAAGGTCCTTCTTCACTTTTTGTAACTTCCACACCTCCAATGGCCCTGTACAAAATGCTGTGCAGGGAGAGGTAGAACAAAGGAGTCACCCCGAGGTCTTTTGGAAACACTGAATACTCAGGGAAGTCACATTGTCTTAAACTTTATTGACACTAAGTCCAGTGCTCCTTGCCTCAGTGCCAACCTCTCCCAGCAGTCTGTACTTTGCTAGAAATTGTCAGTGTTGTTTTTTTCCAGTCAACATTGTCTGAATTTACAGACACACCTCAGAAAAAAATCCCACCTAAGACAGTTCTTGCATTGTACGCCAGGGAGAGATATCATCATTGTTATGTACCATGGCACACCACCATCTCTGCAAGGTGCCATATCAGCTTGTTATCTCAAGGCAAGCTAATATGGAAAATGGATTTTGGATGAGAAGTAGCTCAAGTCGAGCTACTGCAGCACATGAGCAGCACAAGCACACAGCTGACCGCATGGGCAGAGTCCAGTTTCCATGAGCTTCAACATGAAAACTAGCTAAGGTCCTGAGAGCATTCAAGTAACATATTTCAAGGCCAGGGTCTGAAATGAGGGAAGGATGGAAATATTTCAGAAATATTTCCAAAAACAATCTTGCAAAGGTCACTCAACACTCCACAGCAAGTCAGACACTCCCACCTCCTCCCCAGATGATGGCCACTTTTAACAGAAGCAAAAAGCTGAGCTCAAAAGAATTAAAATATTAAGATTTTTTGTGATGAAGCAATGGTTTCAGTGTGATTTCACATGCATAGCCTAGGGTGGTCCAGTGCTTAGAACAGTTACTGAATGCAAAACACAGCCAAGTGTGGATCCTCGTGACTAGATCAACTTCCAAGAGAAGTGTCTGACCAACAGCTAATGTACAGTGGGACCTGCCTTCTGTCCTTTCTGATCTGCTACCCACCCTAAGCACAACATTTTGGAATCCCTTAGCAGAACTAAAATTCGAATCCAGATATTTCTTGTGCCAAGAAGTGCTCCCACCACTGCAGATGTCATACTCTCTAAATCATAAATATTTTAAGCAAAACAGATCAAGATCAACCATAGAAGACTGCAGGTGTCATCTGGCGACATCCTCTAAGCAACAGGTACTATTCTGAGACAGTTCATTTTTCCAGTCTCTACCCAAGCCAAACACCTATGTGTTTAAGGACGACATTTCTCATACCACAGCTGAATTTCTGTATTGGGAACCACTCTGCTTACTCCTACACACTGGCACTGTGACAGCCTTAAGTATCAAACCAATTTGGATCAGGAAACCAGTAACACAATGGCACTACTGAGACTCACCATATAGAGAGACTTCTCTATATTTCATTTGGCTAGAAGTACTTGACTATTTTGACTTGACAGTGCTGTAAAATATCAGGAGCCAGATGAGACTTTTTGTTATTTAAAACAAATATATGGGGGGAAATATACCGTCCCAGCTGCCTGTCTAGAAGTCAACAGGGCAGGTGGTAAACATGAAACAAAGCACCCATCCTGCTGACCCTTATACTAAAAGTAAACCCCATTTTGAGCTCATTTTCAAGGCAGCAAGTACTACATCTGCAACTTAGAGTTACTTGACTACATACAGGTTCACTGAGCTGTGTATTACTGCTCAATATGCCTAATAAACCCCGTTATATAGAATTCTGCCCTTTTTTTCAATTATTATGATGATTGTGAGAAACCACTACCAGAAACATAACTGCAGACAAAATTGGTATGTTGGCATGATTTCTGAAAAGAGTGCAAGTACACTGTTTAATTGCACACTTTCCAGAGGTTATGTACTACCACCTGCATGTGTATAAAAATACGTAATAAAAATGCTGCTGAAGAAGAGCTGTGTTACACAGGCAATAGCCTTTTCTCATAGCAGTCTTATTTTGATTGATATCAGAACACTAGATCCATTGCTGGGAGGGCTTTTAATAACAGTAAAACATACCAACAAATAAAATCAGCCGTTATTATATGCAGCAAATGGCCTCTTCAGCCTGCTACAATGATTACATTCACCCACAATAATAAATAATCATAACAGACACCCAGAGCTAGATCCTGGCACATAAGCTAACCATGCAAAACAGGCTCATAACTAGCTTCAGCAGCTGGCTGAAAATTTTCCCAGAATAAGCTTCACCCTGGAAGTGATGGAAATTCAGAGCTGAAGCCTGCCTCCCACCTTGTAACATGTACAGGAGAACAGCAATGAGGACAAGGTATATCAAGAATCCTACAGCTTCTGCAATTCACTCTTTAGCCCCAGCAGCAAGAGCCCCTGCCACTCAACAGTCAAAGGACAATTCACGATGTTACTTCACCTCTTTTTCTCTCTGGGGGCTTCTGTTCTCATGTATCAAGGGAGAAGTTGTTAAACATGAAGTTAGAGCTATTCTGGAAGTAGGTTTCTCTCAGTCTGTGTAAGTACACTGTTTCCCTTTGCCAAAAGCATCCCTGAGAACTCAGCCTGGGAACAAGAGCATTCATTGTAACCACAATTAAGAACCGCATCATGGGAAACACCACCTGCATTTGAGTTCCTTTGTCAGTATTTACTCAGAACAATAATAGGACACACTGAGATGACATCACCTTATAATACATTATTAGCTCACACTTCGCATTTAAGTGAACTGTAAAGAGACAAAAATCCTTTCTTCAAAGTGTTATTTTTTGTCAGCAAAGCTTTGAACTCCAACACCTTCACACACGGTTTGAATATCTGAGTTCACGGCCCTCACTCCCCAACCTCGCAGAAGTATTCAGTGGAGAATGCCCGAGGTTTTCCATCTGAGGCAGAGCTGGGGATGCTGCTGTGCCGAGCAGACAGGGCTCTGCCTTCGGTGCTCTTCTGCTGCCATCTGCAGGGCCTGGCTCGGCTGCAGCTCTGATTTCACTCTCCCCCTGGCACTCAGCAGAGCCAGCCCAGCGCACAGACCAGCCCGGACTTGAGGCATCTGCCAAATACTCTGACAGTCACATCATGTGTTTCTGATCTGCCACGATACAAGGGATGCTTCGGACCAGACACGCAAGGGATTTTGTTTTTAAACAGCACACAACAAAAAATCTGTATTTGAAAGCATTCAGTTTTAGATGCACTGGGTCAGAACACAAAGACCTTCTGTGGGTCCCCTAGCCCACAGCTCCTGTGAAAGCGAGTTGTGGGGCAAAAGCCAATTGCCAGCTTGGATGCACAGAACCAATCTGCAGGACTCTCTGCCTCTGAAAATTAAAGAGTACTATGTTACCTAGGAACAGCAGAATCATTGTATTTACATTAATAATGCTTTCAGCTCCACAACCTACAATAAAGTTTGGAATAAGGTGATAACCAAATTTCGTGCTTCACTGCACAGGCAGATCACCCTTGCAGACAAGGCAGCATTTCTCACGCATAGCTTTCCACACTTTATACACTTGTACTACATTTTAAGTTGTTCATTTTATTTCTTTGCCTTTCCCTGGAGCATCCACTCATATAGAATTAGAATACCAGATGAGAACAAACAAGATCTGAGCTAGCAGAGAAAAGGTAAATGTAACAAAACTTTCTTCAGTTAAAGGACTTCAAAGGTATTATAGCTTCTTGCTATAAGTTGTATATCAAATTTAGGCCTGTGAGGAAGAGATATGCTAGAAAACACTGCTCTAACACTGTCTTGTATCTTATTTCCCTATCCTTTCCCTTGCACAGATCCTTTTCCTAGCCCCAGACTGTTCAGTGTTATCCTGCACATGCAGGATAAAACTGGCTCCATCCTGCCCCTCCTGAGTGTGCATTTGCACACAGAAGGTGGTGAGAGCACAGTCTATTCACCAGGAAAAGCAGCTCCATCAGGAAGGCTAGACATGGAGACAGTTTTTCCAGTTTGCCAGTTACTGACAATTTTTAGTCAGTCATTTGAATACTTTTTTTATTCCAAATGTTGTTGCTTTTTCCACATATGAAAAAAAAAACAACATGATTCTTTAAGATCAACTTTCTAAGTTCTAGGAATAAGTTGGGGAAGATTTTTGTGGCTAAAATACTATTTAGCAATTTTACCCAAGTCAGCTTTTGCCTGCCATATCTTTTCAGGGTTATCTGAGACATCATAATTTCCCAATCTCATTACAAAGAAAAATAACAGTCTACAGATGTTAACATAAAGATTGTTTCTACTGTCATTCTCAGGCAAACCCCACAAAGTTTTTTTTTGGGCACAGCTTTAAAAAGCAGAGATGAGGGAGATTCTGAAGACAAAGCAGCTGCTGAAGCCTTTGCTGTGCCCTCAAACAAGAAGGAAAAAAAGGCAAAAGGTAAACTTTTTCGAAGAATTCTCACACCACCTTTCGCCAAGGGTGACTAACCCTTGGTGAGAGCATCCATGTCCCTATTAGACAAGTTAAAAAAAGTGATTTAAAAAAAAAAAATCAAACCATTTTGATATGAAGAATAAAAGTCAACTGACCTGGTAGAAAGCCTTGGTAGATAGGTACTCAAGAGCCAGTTTTTACAAACACTGGTGTGGGTTCTGTGTTACACACTTCTGAAAACTCAAACCCTCATGATGCTTACAATGCTCTAGCAGGCATGTGTTGGTTCAGCACAAATCACACAACAGAGACACTGCAAACAGGTGAAGTCGCAGCAGACAGAAGGCGAGTTAGCTCTTTTTTATTTCCCAGGTTTCTCTCTCTTGCAGCGTGAGGAAGGCTCTCCCTAGCTGCTGAGGTACTGAAATGAGACAGGGCTCTGGTGGGAGAAAGGAGGAGCATGAGTTGCAGCATGCCTGATTCCCAATTACCTCAGACTTTTCTGGGCCAGCTGCAGGCATGACTCAGCTTCTCAAAGTAGCTGCCTAGCTGCAGCAAATTAATATATAATCAGTGCCAATTTCAGCTTTCCTCAGTATGCCAGGCTGTTATTTGTGCTGTTCAGTGCCACAAACAGTTGAGTCACTGCTGAAGCAGGGCCAGATACTTCAGAGGGAAATAACATCTGAGTCAGGGGCAGGATGGGTGTCCAGGGAAGGCTCACTTTTCACCAGCACAGTTTTACAGTTTACTCATGTTTGTGAGTCAGCAGCACAGATCAGAAGTACAGAATTGTGAAAGTTTCTTACTGCAAAGAATGTTTTGTGCAAGTGCTAGTAATAACTTTCTTCAATGTCAAGACATCTAAACAACTCAAAGTTGTGGGCAAGCCTAGATCTGAACACATCTGTGGCAGGATACTATGAAAGATACAAGCACAAAGCCCCCAGAAACTAAAATCAAAACAGAAAGGCCACTTGATTTACCTTATCTGCTAGATGCTTATACTGCTTGGGATTAAAATGAAAGATAGCAGATAAACAAATAAGCTGATTGGTAGCATGGTTATTGCTTATCATTTAAATCTGTCCTTCGGGGAATGGATCCTGTTGGGCTAGGGCTTGCTTTCATTCCTAATTCACTCAGAATGAGCAGTTTTGCTTCTGCAGTTCTCTTGTGGAGGACAGTAGAATATGCTATAGACCAAGTGAGATGAGCTGGAGATTTTGAAACTAAATCCTCTGACATCCAAACCAGATTTCTGCTGCTAAGAAACTACTGCACAGATTACAGGAAAACATCAGTCACACAGTGGGCCAAAGACCCTACAACAGAGCTTTGCAAATTAGAGAAGCAAGCATTAATAAATTACAACAACTGTGATCTAATATTTACTTTGTCCTTGTCTAAACGTTCTCATCTATTACAACTTTTAGGTTACTGAAAACTTCTGCTGTATATTTAACAAAAGTACAATGCTTTGGCAGTGAGATCCAGTTCTGGCACCAGTTTAAAAAGTTTTCCCACGCTCCATAGTGGCAGCTCTTTTAGTGCAGTGCTGATGTCTGCAGTGCTGCTTGACCTCACCTGAGCAGGTGCTTGATAGCAAGCAGCCTCGTTATCCCAGCTCTCCGGTGGTCGTTTTCTTTTCTTTCACAGATTTGCAGACCCTAATTAACACGAAGCACCAAGGCCCCAGCAGATCTGCAGCCCGGAAAGCCCTGACTCTCAGTATCTGATATTAACAGACCACTAGAGGCCACACTCAGCTCACTTGGTACCTTTGCCATTAAAAGCAGGGCTTACTGACTTGCAGAAGATACAAAGCAGAGGCTGCTCTGGATATTGCGGGATAACACTGACATGCACCTGGGTCAGGGGGCTGAGATCTGAGAAAGAGGAAAAGCTTTGCTTGCCTTCACTGTTATCATCCCACCCCAGGTCCTGGCCTACCCTGGCACCCTGAGGGCACTTCCCTTCCCCCAGGCCAGCAAACCCCATGGGTATCCTGTCACCCCCCACTGCCCATAGCAGGGATTCTGGGACAGCCCTGACCTGAATCCTGTGGGTGAGTGTAGGTAAATCACTCTTTCTTTTAGAGAGGAGCCTTGCTAGAATAAAGCAGTAGGGAAGTGGTCCTAAACATTTGCTTCAGATACCAAATGGTACTTGAATAGGAGCAAGATTATTGCTCACCATCTTCCCTTGCTTTTTTGGGGGGTATCATAGAATAGTTTGAGTTGGAAAGGGCCTTTAAAAGCTACCTAATCCAACCCCCTTGAAGTAAGCAGGGACTTTTTCAACTGGAACAGGGTGCTCAGAGCCCTGTCCAATCTGACCTCTGAAGTTTCCAGGAATGGGGCATCTGCCACCTCTCTGAGCAATCTGTTCCAGTATTTTACTACCCATTTTAAAAACGTCTTCCTTACATCTATTCTAAATCAACCCTCCTTTGTTTAAAACTGTTACCCCTTGTCCTATGCTGAAGCCCAGCACATGTTCAGAGGTAATCTTATTGTAGTCTTTCAGAACCTGAGGGGACCCACAAGACACATGGAGAGGGACTTTTTACAAAGGCACGTAGTGATAAGCACAATGGCTTTACACTGAAACACAGCAGGTTTAGATTAGATATGAGGAAGAAATCCTTTACTGTGAGGGTGGTGAGGCAATGGAACAGGTTACTCAGAGAAACTGTAGATCCACCCATCCCTGGAAACGCTCAAGGTCAGGTTGGATGGGGGTTTGAGCAACCTCATCTAATGAAAGGCATCCCTGCCCATGGCAGGGGGGTTGGAATGAGATGAACTTTAAGGCCCCTTCTAACCCAGGCCATGCTATGCTTGTTCTGTACTACTTGGGTAATAAGAGGGGTGCCAGCACTGTACTACAATCCATCCCACACATCTTGCTATAAAGTTTAAAAAGAGGGAAGAGTCTTTTGTCACCTGCAGAGAAACTGCTCACATTTGACTCAGCCTGTGGCCCCACCACACCAGGTATAGCCAGGGGCTGCACCAGCCAGTAGTAAAGTGATGAGGACAAGACTAAAACAGTGTCAGGGCAGAGCTGGGCCTCTGCAGAGTTGGAGCTGCTGTGATGGTAGAAGGGGAGAGCACATCTGCTAACCCAGGAGGACAGTGGGCACAGGTAGAAAAGCCCTGGGGGCCCAGTCACTGACCAGTTATGGAAGTAGCTTTTGGTAGCCTGGAGATCCATAGCTTGAACAAAGTCACAGCAATGTGATTCAGACAGAGCATAACAGGAAAGCATCATCATGGGCTTCTACTGTCCTTGTACTCCTCCCCTGTCACCCACTATCCATCACTGCTGCAACTGCACAAGCTGGACCTTTTGATGAAGTCTAGATATCCTCCTTTAGCTTTTTTGAAGAGGACCCAGAGCAAAACCATGAAGTGGACAAGGCCATTCTGGTGCCTACCTCCAGGGAGCCCTTTAAATCTCCTGCACCCTTTTCACCGCCATAAAATGCTAAAATACAGCCTGGATATAGATCAGAGAATG
Organism: Picathartes gymnocephalus; assembly: GCA_013390045.1. Taxonomy (NCBI): domain Eukaryota; kingdom Metazoa; phylum Chordata; class Aves; order Passeriformes; family Picathartidae; genus Picathartes; species Picathartes gymnocephalus. Next base: position 191,675 of record WEKY01053577.1, on the reverse strand, counting down.
TAAGAAAAAAAAAAAGTCAGCTACATGACAGGTGCTGAGAGAAAATCCATTCTTAAAAATCTGGTTTCTTTGTGTGACAGATAATGCTCATAAGGAAGAGCAAGTGCTGAAGTTAATGGGAGACAATGAATGGAAATGGCACTTAGCATCAGCCATTTCAGCATGCAACAAGGAAAGTGTTTAATTAATAAGGTTTTTATTAATCTAAGTTGAAATTTATTATTGGACAACACATAAATGGACTTGTTGCCAACACACTCTTCCATCCTATAGTTGCATTTTGATCCATCTAACAAGCTTCTGAACATACATTGTAAAGTTAATTAAACACCAAGTACCCAGTTTCTCATTCTGTTATTTTCCATAACATTTCAATTAAAGACTGTCTTGGGCATTTTAAAATCACTATGTGAAGAATTCTGTCTTTTGGTTTGATTAATAATACAATTTGTTTTCATGAAGTATCTTTCAGCATTAAGCCTTTACGTTCATTTTAAAAAACACCCAAGAGTATTTTACAATACTAGATTAAAATATTGTAGAATGTTTTTTATTACCAGGGTAAGATACACTATATTGAAGCTTTTGCTATAGATTAGGGGTATTTTTCTCATTAAAAATGTTGGAAGGGTTGAATTGATTATAAATTACATACAGCTCAACCACACCAAGGAAAAATGTTAGAGGGGCAAAATATCCAGATTTCTTTCAGGCATGTAAAAGAGTTTCATGTCTCACATGTTTAATTACCCACTCCACCTCATAAGTTTAAAAATTCCATGACAGCCTTGATATGTCTTATGATAAATATTTGGGGAAAGGGAACATCAGCAGCAAACTCAAATTCAGTTTTGCAAACCACACTGCAGCAAAGCAATTGTGTGGGGAACAAGGAATGCTGCCTGAAAAGCTCACAGTGACTTGCTCAAAAGAGCACATGCCATGGCAAGGACACAAAAGAAAAGTTTAAAAATATTAAATATATTGTAAGGTGGGAATGAGATAGAAACACAGCTAAGGCTGGGAAAACAAGAGAAAGGCTGTGTTAAGCAGACAAAATCCTGTATGCCTCTACCAGAAAACCAGGGTGGGGTTTTTTTACAGTGAACTCTTTTTCCAATTACTTTCCAACAGCACTAAGTCAGTCCACAGCCAGGATCCATAAGACACCTGCTACCCTTTGTGGTATTACCTGTTTTCACTTACTCTCAAGCCTCACCACTGAGGCGTAGTTCCCACACTCTTTCCCCCAGGTCGGTACATATTTTGCATTTAACAGAGCAGCTCTGCAAGTTTTTCAATCAGCCTCCAGTCCCACAGACCAGATCTACCTGGTGAGGCCACGCAAGGCCTCACCTGTAGCAAGGCAGCCAAAAGGGCGACCAGAGAGTACCTGGCCCAAGCCCTAACACCTACTTGCTCTTCTCTTCTGGAGCAGTGCAATAAATGGACAGGCATCGTGTCTCTGCCAGTCTCTACCTTCCATATGAGATCTAAAACCTAGAGCCTGTCTAAATGGCTCCTTAAGTTCACACAGTTCCCTAGACACTCCTTTCTTTCCCACATTGCAAAGCTGAGGGAGTATCTCACTAGGCATTGCCTCCTTCTGAGCAGGCAGCATTCTGCCAGCATAGTGCCAACCTGAGTCAAGTGCAATCCTCCTCCCTGCTGATCCTCACGTGTGTTGAATCAGGGCCGTTAAATTCTCGTGACACCTAACTAAGCACTGCCTTCCTCCCTGCCTGTCCTTGCACTGGGTAGCAACAGGTGCAACCCAGTAAACTGGGGTATTCAGCCTGAATTAGGAGTCAAAGCTATCTTTAAAGAGTGCTTTGATCTTGAATTTCTACCACTTTATCCACTCTTCCCCAAAAAGTAAAACCCACAATTCCTGCAGCAATGCAGTCTTACAAGTCCTGGTTTCTTTGGGTTTGGGAATTTTTGGTTTTTTTTTTTCTTTTTTTGGCAAGAGCACCTTCATTCTCCTACCATTGCCAGGGTGCTGACCTCTTTACAAGTTTAAGGAAAGAATAGTTTAGTTCATGGGGGAATCTGACATCATTTCCAGTTCAGTCAAATTTTCCATGGGGCATTTGAGCTGATTATTTACAGTCTGTACTCTGCTTCTTGTAGTGGTTCTCATTCACAAATTATGGCTAAAAACTCCCTATATGAGTTCTGTCACCTAAGATACTTGGAGGCACACCCTCTAAGGCTTTAAATCTTGAACAAACTAGGTAGGAAACCACAATCTGAATTAGCTAAGAAGGTCTTCTTCCTCCCCCTGAAAAGAAAAAAAAATACTTAGCATGTTTTCTTCTTTCCCTGAATATAGATTTAGATTCAAAATCAGCAACAAACATTTTAATACCATCCATTTCTGGCACATCCTTTTACACTGCATGTGATATCCCAGTCCTTCCTGCAAGGCATACTCATAGACAATATTCTGGAGAACATCAAGTATGCATTGCTAGCATGTTTAATGGTATCTTTAGCTCCGACCCCACTGAGAAACCAGACTGAAACGGGGAAGTGGCAGTTTAGAAAAAACCCTCAACCAGCTCATTATTTTTCTTTCACAACCAAAGGAAGTTTCATTCTGTGGCAGAAAGAGGTGTACGCCTGTTTGCCTTGTAAAGATGCACTTCACTTCCACTCGCCAGCGGTTGTGCTCTATGGCTCTGGTAAAGGTACACAGACATCAGGAATATTGTGGCCCAAAATGATTAAGGTCATTGTTAATGGCACATCTCACCCTTCACCCATAAAGCTGTGCAAAAACCTCTAAAACATTACGGAATGAATTTCTTTTTCTTCAAACCAGGAGAACTGAGAAGGCAGAGCTATAATTAGAGAAAGTATAATCTACCAAAAAGCTCACCTTTTCCCTAGCTCCACATTTAAGCAGAAGAACCTGTTCTGTTCTCCCTAGCCACGCTCTTACTTTCTAATTTTCCTTTTTCAGCCATTTATACCCTTTCAAAACACTCAGGAAAATTTATGTAATAGCTTCCAGTAAGTCACACTCCCAACAGTAAAACCTCTACACATACTGGTGACTTCAGTTTGTATCCAGCCAAAAACTTTTAAAAATGCAGACAGTCTCCTACTTAAAATTGCACTGAAAGAGCACATAAAACAGCACACACAGTGCCTTTACTCTTTTTATCAAAATATCTAAGAACAAGAGCTGAAAAAGCAGTCTTTATGAACAAATGGTCAAGAAAACCTCACACAGAATAGGTATATGCATATATTACTCTTTACATTTAACTGTGTATAGGCAAAGAAATAAGTGTCTTCCCTTTGGGATAGAAGCTGCAGAAAGGAATCTACCACAGAAAGGCAGAGCCTGCATTCATGGATCTGCAGTACTAAGTTCAATTATTCTGATTTTCCTGTGTCTACTCTATATATAGAAAGCTTTCCCAGGAAACTGAACTTATTATTCCAAGCAATAAAGGAGAAGGAATTTAGTGATCTGCTTTGAATTTTCACCTAAATGCAAAAACATTTAACTGTCTGTTTTATACTATGCAAGGTAGATGCCCAAGTAACTCTATTATCATGGGTTATGGAATTTTGTATCCTACTCCCTGCTAAAGTTTTGACAGAATCCAAGCTAGATATTTTAACAAAGAGCAACCAATCTGAATAAGATTAAACATTAAATCTCAACCAGGTCAGATTAAAGATTTCCTATCACCTAAACACATAGTAAAAAGTTCATAGAAGCCATTAAGACAGAGCCATAATTACAGTTAATATTTATTTAAACGAATGCCTGCAATTATAGAGCAAGCACTGCATACTTTAGAATGAGGCATGTGTTTCCTAGTAAGTGACTTTCCACTTGCTGCTATCAGGCATCCAGACACGTGACACTTATTTGTGACTGAGACTTGTTTGGTTTTACAAGGTTTAACAGCTCTATCATTCATTTTACACTTCAATTTCTTTTTTACCTGTATGAGGTTAAAACTTCACAAAAAGGAATGTGTCTGCATATATATATAAACAAGTGTTTATAAATACAGAAATGTATGCAACAATGCACCACTCTCCTGTACATTTGTACTTGTGTGCAATTATACATGTGCTCTGTCTTAATTTAATACTGCTGCATCATCTCCTACATAATCTGAGGCATGACTGGGAGAAATACTTTTCCAACTGTTTATGTTTTTTACCAAGTTTTCCATTTTATCTGGATGTACAGAACTTCAAAGAAGAAGTCCAAAACAGATTCTGTTCCTGCCAGGTTATTTGAGATGGATGATAATAAGCTGCTAGTATCATTGATTAAAGCTACTCTACCAAGCATTACTAAGTTGAGCTTCAGGAGCACTTCCGCAAAATTCTTTGAATCCAGTCATTGTAAGAGGATTGTACTTCAAGTAATATTAGATGCTATCTCTACTCAGGTTTCCATTCTTCAAAAATACCAGTAGTATTGCTATAAAAATACTCCCATATAGCCTGATTTATTAAACTAATCAGCTCAACCTCAATGTTTTTCTTGTGTGGGTATGTCCTGGCCTCTGCAACATCTCTCCTCCTCCTAGTCTTTCCAAAGTGAACTTCACCTCTCCTCTCATGTCCCACATTCTTCCTGTTTAAGAAGAATTGCTGCTTCAGTTCCTTTCCCTCCCTGCAAACCTACTGTCTTCTAACATTGCTCCCCCCTCCTCAGAAACATCCCCACAGTGGGAAAACATTTCCATCACAGCCTCCCATGAACATGGCAATTTCTTCCTCTCATTTAGATTCAAAAGCCAAGCACAGCTAAAAACTCCTGTGCATGTTAAAGGAGGCTGACTGATCACTTTAAAAACATGATCAGTGGTCAGAAAGTAAGAGACTCCAAATGACCAATTTAAGACACCTTGTATCTTCTAGAAAATGAAGATCATGTCACAGGGCATCCAGGCAAGGCAAGCAGTTGAGTTCACCAATCAGAGAGTAGCAGAGTATTCTGAGTTGGAAGGATCGTGGAGTCCAACTCTTAGCCCTACAGAGGACATCCCTGAGTAACACCATGAGCATTGAATTGAGTGTGTTCATGAGCTTTTTTTCTTTTTAGGAATTGCAATCAGAAAGATGCTGAGAAAGAGCCAAGATTTTTCACAAATATTTTAGTACAAGACAAGCTAAATAAAGTGGCCACATGATGCCAGCATTGTCTGGGAAACAGGAGAAAATTCCATTCCCAAAGTATGTGGATTAGTTTCATTCTAACCATGTTTTTTAAAGTTTTCTTTAGTATGCACACATCCACCCTTTCACTTCTCTTTTTGCTGCAAATCTTTTTTATCAAGACTTTTTACAACCTGTTTGGATAACCCCATGAAGAACATGAAGCCCCCGACTTTTTATTCTTCTAGAACCACAGAGTTTCAGCAAACCTATGCTTAGCCTTCTCATGACTCTCACTCCCTTCACAGCTTGTTTCTCCTTTCTGCTTTGCATACCAAGCATCAACTCAAACTTTCTGCTTTTACGTACAAGGAAATCCCACAGAATGAGGCATTGCCACCTCACTGCTTGGGTTTGCTTTCCACATAAGTCTGATTGAACATTCCAAAAAATTTGATCTGGATTGCAGGAAAGAAGAGAATAAGGATGAGGTTTTTTCCTCCAAAACAGGAAACCACCCACCACTGTTTCTCAGTTCAAAATTGTCTTGCAAAGACATCAAAGTATATTCCTACTCCCTTCCATGAGACCTTACTTTCAGCTTTGAGATCTACACATGCTTCCATAATTTTTCCTTAAATGTTGAAAACCTTCAGAAAGAGCATAGAACTAGAATCATAGAATCATTTAGGTTGGAAAAGACCTCTAAACGTCATCAAGTCCAACCACTAGCCCAGTACTGCCAAGTCCACCACTAAACCTTATTCCTGAGTGCCACATCTACACATCTTTTGAATACCTCCAGGAATGGTGACTCAACCACTTCCCTGGGCAGCCTGTTCCAGTGGCTGGCAACCCTCTTCACCAAAAAATGTTTCCTAATATCCAACCTAAACATCCCCTGGTGCAAATTTAGGCCACTCTCTTTCATCCTATCACTTATTTCTTGGGAGAAGAGGCCAACCTCTACCTCACTGCAGCCTCTTTTCAGGTCATTGTAGAAAGAGATGACATCTCCAGTAGCCCACTGGCTGAGCCACACTCTCTGCTTCTAGCAAAGCTAAATCTTCCAATAATTTGGTCCCTCTGCTCCGAGACCATAACCTAAAGAATTCTGAAGGCATTGTTACACTGTTAAATGGAGGTCCTTTTTTTCTAATAAAGATGAAAGCTACTAAGCCTTTCTGGTTTTTACAGGGATATCCAGCAGATACAGACTTTTCCACCAAAGCTTTTTATTTCTCTTTGTATATGTCCACACTTTTATAAGAACAATTTCTATCTTACATTTTTTAATGCACTTGAGATGCATTGACTGGCAGGCCAGTTGCACACCTTGACCTACCCGAATAAAGTCACTCTAGAGTCTGAAGCTTGAACTCCAGGCAGAGCCACAATGGTCTCTCACCCCTCAACAGGGCCTTGCTTTGCTTGCCTTCACTTCTCACTGTGGTGCACTGAAGCAGAGCAGAAGTACACCCACACCTGCTCTTCTCAGGAAAAAATTACCAGCAAATCAGAACAGCAGCATTCCTAATCTCACATGTTTTAAAGGAGAAATACACAACACCCAAGGTCAGATGTATCGAGTACAGACATTATGCACAAGGATACAAACTTCCCTTTGAAAATCATCAGCAGAGATTAACTGGAGTCTATTCAGCTAGGCCTGCCATACAACCCTGGTATTCGTCTCTCCTCATACCAAGTAAAATATTTCCAATGGCTCACAGCCATGCTGATCTCAAGACTCACATCCAGGCACAACAGAAGTTGATCCCTGTTACCTCAGACTCTGAGGAATTGTGTCAATGCAGATTTCAAAAGTGCACTCCAATTCCCTTTACAGCAACAAGAGGATGAGTCTACATCTACAAAAGATATATTTACCTATTTCATTTCCTCATTATATCCCCCAGTGCCTTAACAAAAGATTATTTCAAGGAGGAAGGTGCTAAATATATCTGGCCAATAGCAGCCTCCAGCACTCCCAGCCTGTTAGCCCACCATGACAGGGCAAAAGGCATCTGCTTTGGTGGAAAAGCCGGAGCTTTAACCCAGCTGGATCTCATTCAGTGTTGCCACCAACAATGACCAATTGCAGCACTCTTTGTCTTAGTAACACATCTACATTTCCTATACTTTTGAATGGCAACCACCCCATCACTTTTTTTCCTTCAGTTTAAAACCTTTATTCTTTCTACGCAGTGGGATAAGCCCATATTAGATGACCAATATGAATTCAGATAGAGCTCTTTGTGCAGAGTCTACTCCACAAGTTGAGCATACAATGAGGTGGCAGAGCTGGGTTGAGTGACATGAGGCAGGAGAGGGCCAAGCCTGGGTGCTGCTCATTGTCAGGATCCTCCCCTAGATATCCCACCAGTATTAGTGAGACATAACAGCACAACTGCTTCTACCTCTTTCAGCCAGACAGATTGGAACAAGATGTCCATGTTCTGACCACCACCACACAGGTACCAGCTTGCAGCTGGGACTGACTCACAAACCTTGGAGGCTCTGGGTGCCACAGTGCCAGACTACCCATTGATTTCAACTTCACACTGTTTTGGAAAGCCTCATTGTTTGCAGCCCCACCATTTCTCAAAAAAACAAGGCAACATGCCCAATTTCCACAGTTCTGCAACAGGCAGGTGTACTTACCAGTAGATGAATGGCATCTGCCCTGGAGGCAGATCCCACATCTCCTGGAGACCCATAGTAACAATTATGCTAGAGCCAGGCAAAAAAGCCAAAGGACCTTCACATTCTTGGCCACTGCTCATCATTCCTTCATATCAGAGTACACCCAACAGCTCTTCCGCAAGTATTTTTTTTAAAGGTAAAAATAAAAATGACATTCAACTTTCACATGCTGAAAGCTTTCTGCCCCAGATGTATATGCTCTGAAACTGGGGCACTTCCAGGACGATGGGAAGATGACCACTTTGCTCACAATAAAAGAATCCATCACAAATTTATTCACTTCATGATAAATAAGACCTCTGCTATTTGATTTATCCAGACATTCTTGATTCAACATTTAGGGCATTTGAAACAACTTCACCTTTTAAGAAAACTTTTTAAATGTTGTGAAAGGAAGGAAGATGGCTGCTCAAGCAGGCTGGATGATTCTGTTCCACATCAGAAATCTGAAAAAGTGACATAATTGAAGTGTCTGGAGAGTATTACAATCACTTGGCGTTCATTGTCTAGCACTCAGTACCACATAAAGGAAGCTGTCAGTTAAGTAGGGAAAGAAAATGGTTTTGCATCAAAAGGTGCATCAGTATAAAGATTATAATACACAAATGTCAGCTTCTGCCTTTGATTCAGACAATGAAGAGAGCAGAGAGCCCATCTTAATGTGAAAATTATATGCTTCTGTTAGAAAGACAGAAAATTCAAAGGTCACAAAACAAAAAAATTTGTATAACTGATATTCTTTGCATGAACTGAATTCAATTACACCTTACAAGATGCACATTGAGTTATCCTAGAAAAAAATCCCAGAAATGCAAACTAAGTAACGCAAGAAATTTCAGGTGATCTTTTGTTCCCACTTACTAACATCAATTTTTGAAGCAGATATAGGTCTGCACCTCTGTTTTTCTTTTACCAATCTATTCCTTTAAAAAGGTGCTAACTGCAGAATTTCCAGTCTTCACTGAATGCTGCATAAAACTATAAGCTGACAAAATGCTCATCTTCAGTACTAAGGTGTTCACTGTTACAGGAGCGAAACAGGAAAAAAACAAGAATTTCATTTTACAACAGAGATCTCTCTCATCCATAAAACTAAATAATTTAAAATATTCATATATTGGCTTCAATATGGCTTTCAACAGCATTGAAATGGAGAATACTCAGAATGCAGTTGAAGTGTTTTTCTAACAATTATACTGATCCAGACAGCAACATGTTGTTATATGCTTAAGGTTATGACAAATATCCGTCATCCCTTACACACAAGCATGTATTTGATGTGTATCCTGTCAGACAGCTCTGTGTCCACTGGCTATTTGTTCACACTATGTTGACACTGGAAGAGAGTTAAGTGTCCCTTACCATATCATGGTATTGCTTCAGTTTCCTGGCAAAGATGCCTAATAAAATATCTGCCAAAGCAGCTTTGAAAAGTCTCTGGAAACTAATTCGCTTCCTTAAGTGACTTGGAAAAATTTTTACTAGCAAAGCCAGAGAATGTAGACATGTCTGTTTGGATTCCTACTTGAGTTCATGGCAGAATTCTTTTTGCTTACAGCATGCCAGGAGCTGGGATATTTGTTTGTGCATCACTCAGCACGACAAGGTCCCAGATTTGTAGTGGGGAGCAGCAGCAACATCTAAGAGCAGGGAGTTCCTCTTTATCTGTCCCAAAGCCCACCTGAAGGCACTGCATCATCTGCAGCAGCGGGCTTGAGTACCCCACTGGTACAGCCCACGGCCAGCCTGCATCAGAGCCAGGAGCGGAGCCTCCTGTCTCTGCCAACCCAGCTCTGAGGGCTGGGGACACAAAGTGAGGAAGAACGGAAGTAGGAAACTTTGCATTGTTCATAGAGGTTATTTGCTACTTAAAACTTTGACTCATGGGGAGTTCCCCATGGAGGCAGAGAAGAGTGTAAAACCACATGATCACATAATATTGTAAAAACCCTGAACAAGTGCATGACAGAAATTCTTGGTGACTTTCAGGAAGTTGCTGTGGACACCCCCTCACGAGGGGAGCAGTAACACGCACACCTGCCTTACCCTGCCTTCCACCATGGTACCTGTTTGCATGACCACTCCTGGACAGGGGACAGGGTCCAGACAAACTAGTGCAGCTCTTTAGGCGTGCTCACCATGGCACTGCTGGAGGTATTTGCCCAGAAGAGTTTCCAATCTTGACCTTCAAGTGAGCTCCTTATGACCAGCATGCACAAAACACATGGACAGATCAGGTTTAAACAGTACAGCTACATGAGGCTCCACCTCTCCCAGATGTATCCAGGCCACAAAGTACCAGCACAATTTCTCCCCCCTACCATGTGCTAGGTAACACAAGTACACACAGGGCACATCTGCCTAGAGCTACCTGGACCGACAAGATCATCTGACACTGAGAAGGGTGTGTTTTCACTCCAGAACTAAAATCAGATAATATTCTCATCATGGTTGAGCAAGCACACCCGTTTGTCTATTTAGGTCCCTCAGTATGTTCAACCAGCCCTGAAGCATTTTGATTGTCATGCATTAACACGGGGAATGTGTCTCCTAGGCATGAATGTGTTGACACCATTCAAGAGAATTAAGAAGCAATATTGATTATTCCTGCCAGAATCAATTCTTGTGACTGGCACTAAATCCAATCAGATTCAAGTTGTGACTTGGATACCCTGAAGCATGACCCGGTTATGTCAAGCTCTGATAGAATTTGCTTCTATAATTTATCTCTCCACCATTTTTGTGACTCTGCTTGCTGGTATGGCCATATAGCCACAGTTGCTGGCCCAGGAGCCCCCAAAAAGAACAAGATACCCTGGGGCCATACTACCACACCATCATATAGGCACACCACTTGCTCATACAACCTCCTACCCACCAGCCATGCAGCAGGTAAACTGGCCAGTCTCAGGCTGAGGCAGCCAAAAGGACTTTGTTCACAGTCAGCAGCAGTGGAGTAGCCCAGGTGATGTGACAAGGTTGACACTGTAATCATTTCACGTGCACGCAAAGCATCTCTTGTTTCTAGAAACAGCCCTGTCTCTACCTGGTTTGGAGCAGCCAAAAGAGACCCCTGAGCCAAGAGAGCCCAAGCATCCAGGTGGCTCATGCCTGGCTGGGATCTGAAAGCCATCCAGAGCATAGACCAGCCCCCCAGCAGTACCTCCAGGGCCAGCACCAACTCTGGCTCAGCAGCCAGCCATCTCTGCACACACAGCTCCATCGTGCCTGTAACTGGCAGGCCTTGTCCTGCACTAGATGTCTGACACTGTAATTCATGAACCATGACCTCCTTCTGGAGGGTACAGTCATGGATAAGCCTAAAGTGTTTAATTTGAACTATCTCCAAACCATCCCTGGTGAGCTATTTGTTAAGGAGGTAACTGGCGCCTGTTGGAACAGCAAACCCCCCAGAGCCCCACCAGCACACAGGCAGCTGCACAGCACCAGGTGCATGTGAAACCAGGCGTGACCTGCCCATGCAGCCTTGAAAGTCAGCCATGTCCTGGGCTTCATCAACAGCGTGGCCAACAGGCTGAAGCAAGTGGCTCTGCACCTTTATTCCATTCTGAGGAGGGAGAGTAACAATTTTAAATTGAAAGATGGAGTTTCAGATCAGATGTTAGAAAGAAATGCTTTACTGTGAATGTGCTGAGAACTGATTTGCCCAGAGAAATTATGGGCGCCTGGAACTGGTCACCCAGAGAAATTATGGATGCCCCAGCCTGTGAAGTGTTCAGGGTCAGGCTGGATGGGGCCCTGAGCAACCTGGTCTAGTGGAAGCTGCCCATGGCAAAGGGGATTGGAACAAGATGATCTTTAAGGCCCCTTCCAACCCAAACCATTCTATGATTTTATGGCATTTTCTCTTTGTGGAGAGCAAAGGAGGAAGCAGAAGTACTGACTTGGTCAGGAAAAAAAAACCCAACAAAACTGACTTCCTTGGTCAAAGATGGAATTTTTTTTTTAAGTCATAGTGAAATCAAAGTGTGCTGTGTACATCAGCATATGTGTAGTGGTCCAAACAGGAAACCCTTTCAAAGACCTTCCGGTCCTACTCCCTTCACATCCATAAATACACTTTCTCTAAACCAATATATACACTAGCTTCTGTGCATGAGATTAGCAAACCATTAAATATTTTTGATTTTAATAAGTAATTAAACAAGTCATTCTGCACTGAATACAGAATTTCCCAGTAGGGTAGTCACATTTTCTTTTGGAGTAGTTGCTCCAATTGACTTTTTTTTTTAGTTGAGGATTGAGTCATCACAAAAAACAGCCACAAAACTTGCTCTACCAGTGAGTGGAGCTCCTTCTACAAACTACATAGAAAGGAAATTTCAGCTGGTGTTTAGAGTATAACTCATTCCTACTGTCACAAGTATTTACCCCCCACATTATCTACTCTGACAAATATAAAAATCTTCACTACAGCAAATGTTTAGGGTTTTTTTGTAATTGATTAAGTGAAAATTCTAAAAACCAGCAATCTATTCCTGCTGGTTTTATGGGTATGAGTTTGTTGACATCAGCCGTCAAAAATTAAGATTTGTGATACTCTCCACAAGTGCTGCACAGCAACTGTGTTTGGTGTCTGTAGAAGGCTGGATTCTGGCAAGCTTGCACACCCTTTCACACCAAGGAGGAATGGACAGCATCCATATGCATGCAGCCCACAAAGGCAAAACAGATGTTTCAAATCATGGTGTCGTATCAGAGACATTTTCCAAGGTGAAGTATTACACCTCACATAAGGCAGTTAAGCAATGCAAAACTCCCTTGTCAACACAAAAGGCCCAGATGAAGCCTTCTCTTCCCCAGTGATGCAGCAGTTCAGGTCTGCCCCAGCAGAGGAAGGGGCTGAGTCTCACTGAGCACCTCCAGCTCCGCCCCCCAGTTCCTTCCAGTCCCACTTCAGATTCTGTGCAAAAGCCCGTGCCCCAGCAAGTCTTGAGTCAAGAGCACTTCCAAACAATTCACCTGCTCTTCACATCACCCCTGTGGAAGTGGTCACATTTAAATTCCAAAATGTTGAAAGCACAAATTTCTTAAAACCAAGGAATAACATGAAAAAGTGCACAGATGGCCTCAGTGCTAAAGCCTGTGAAAGAATCCCAGTCAGGGAAATCATTTGCAGCTCTATCACAGATACAGACCGCTACAAATCACAACAGATATGATAATTCAAAAGTAAGTCCATGAACAAACTTAGTTTTCTCCAAAATCTTTCCATAATGATACTTTGGCATTCAGAACCTAATGTCTTTTTTCGGTAGAAGACTTCAAAATATATCTAAACTTCAGTATATGTCCATCAAGCTGCTCCTTTGAGCAGTCACCTTCAGAGCACTAGGCTTCTTCTCTGATACTGTGACAAGGAAGAGCCATGGATAAATTCATGAACTCAAAGTGGGCAGGAGAAAAATGCAGAAATGAGATAGCAGGGCTTGCTGTGTCAGTCAGTTAAAGAGCAAGACTGTGCTTAACAAAGCAAATTTAGGATAGTATCCCATTTTAAGAAATTACTGAAAATAAGATAAAGTTTCCAATCCTGTGGATATCAGAAAGTGGTGTATCCAACCTGTTCAGATGGCTTTAAAGCTCCAACTAACACAGATTTGCTTGGGCATTTCAAAATGCCTTTAACTCCACCCCTGCAGACCATCTCCAATAGATCTGGAATTAAAAAAAGAGGAGGTAAACAGAAAACTGAGAGGGAGTCATATCCTTTACTGAGCAGATATGAGCAGTGAGGCACTGCTAACCAGGAATCACAGCATCCTGTCCCTGGGGTCACGCACTCCTGGGAGCAGCTCCCTTGCATCCCCCTCTGAGCCCAGCCTGTGCCCTCTGTCCTGCACCATGATCTCACCAACCTTCCTAGCCTCTCACATGTTCTTCATCAGACTCCCGTAGCTCCCAGCCACCTATTACCAAGATAATTAAATATTATTACATTTAATTAATAAGTTCCCTCAGAAAACACACACATATGCTCAGGGTTTCCCCTGCAGCCCTGTATAGGTCAACAGATTATTGGGTTGGACTGATGAGACTTTCAAAACTTGCCACCTGATGGGCTGTTCCTGGCAGGGCAGGAATAGGCAGCAGTTACGAGAATCCATGTCAGCAAAGCCATTACCTAACCTGGCTCTGCACACGCCCTTGGCTGGCTGCCTCTGAGATCCCTCCCTTGCCTGCCCTCCAACAACACCCCCAAAAGGAAAAGAAAACAAAGAAAAATCCAAGAGGCAGCCGGCAAGAAGGTTTTGTGACCCTGAAGGTTCACTCACTGACCAAGTAAACACACTGGGAAAGGCTCTTTAGAGTAAGTGACAGCTGGGGAAATATGAGCCGTCAGAGCATAAGAGAAAAGCTTGAATTAGAGGCGTTGTTTCTCACTAAAGAATGTGAACATGGGGCTTGGTGTGTTTTGTGCTTTTTTGGGTTTTCTCCGCTCTTCCCCTCTGTGCAGGGACCCAGCCTCAACCAAGCCAGAGCTGGTACAGAGATGTTAAAGCCACAATTCAGAAATACTGGTTTTGAAGTTCTTGGCTCACACAGAGGTTTTCTGCGTAACCTTGGGCAAGTCATTTCTCTGTACTGCACTTCAGCTTCTAATCCATAAGACAAAGACAATGCCTTGCAGGCAAGTTATGAGGTTATTAGTGACTGCAAATAGCCATGATGATGGGAGGCAGAGGCAATCAGGCAGACTGGGAGATCCACCTCTTGCAGGATCCTGATCACTTAGGGATTCTGTCTTCCCACAAGTAAAATGGCCACTGTCTAATTAACACTGATTTCCAGGCATGTTTCCAGCCTCTCACACTGAAATTACATTTATTATTGAAATATGGCTAAATCAGAATAAGATGGACTGTGGGTTCCCCCCTACACAAAAAAGTTCTCCAGCTGCCAGGGAGAGAAAAAGCCTCATCCAGCTCTTTGGTCTTCACCTTTCTGACTCCACACTCACTTTTCAGACTTGCCTCTAACCCTCTCCACTTGCCCTCCTGCTAGAAGGGATACAAACACTCACAATGTCCTGGTTATAAAGGGTGGTTAAATGTTAAATTCTGCAGCCTAGTGGGGAAGCAGATGCTCTCCAAATCATTTTGAGGTTTAATATTCTGTTCAAATTGCACAGCCCTGTTCAAATAAAAGCACAGACCAATGTCCATCATCACAAACCTCTTGGAGGTCTCCCATGAGGGCCCCCACCTTGCCCAGCAACTCCTTGGCCCTCCAGAGTGTGTGTTAGTTCAGCATAGCTATGGCACCAGAGCCCTCACCCACACCGGGAGCACAGCCACAGAGGGAGCCCCAGAGTGACCCTGATAAGGATGCAGCTGATTTCTGACCCGATTGTGGAGCCGCCCTTCAGCCCCCAGCACTGCAGCCGTGCCCTGCTCCAGGTGTGGGGACCACACCCTGGCAGAGCTGACTCCTCTCCACCACCAAGGGGGGATTCCTCTATTTAATTAAAACAGCTGAGAAGTCCTTCTTTCAACAAAGTGTTTTGCTGAGTAAATTCTGACCTGCTCCAGTCAAGAAGAGGCTCTACTAATTTGTAGCTGCTGTGTTCTGAGATCTTTTTTTGTCAATTCATACTGTATGATTACTCACTGGGAATTTTTATGATGTTTTACCGAAAGAGCTATAATACGTAAAGTCATAAATTAGGAAGAATCCAGTAAATAGTCGTTAATTAATAACTTCAGTCCATTGCAGGTTTTTGACCTTTGCCCCCTTGAGCTGGAACCCTGAAAATAATCATATTTGCTTTCTCTATTTTTGTTAGTTTTAGAAAGCATCCCAACTTGTACTACTTCTTTTTAAAAATTCAAAACAAAGTGAATGAGTGGACTCCAACCCTACAATCTAAAGCATACAATATTCTGTGATGACAAAGCATCCCATTTGGCAACAAATCCTGCTGTAAGTTGCTGGTTCATGACTAATATAACATCATTACTTCAATGATGGTGTTGACTGAGGCAAGAAAACATTATGCCAGGTTATAGAAGACAAGTATGTAAGTTAGAAGGGATGACTAAAAACATTCTCAAGTGCAAAATGTCTTTCAGATTTTGAAATCCCAGCCTTCACTTGACTTTAACTCACTGATCAGCCAGTTGTAAGGCAGAAAGAAAACCCACTTTCAATTCATGTTGCCACTCTGAAAGCTTAGTAACTCATCAGGCTAACATTGAAATAACTATGGAAGTTCTCACCAGAAACATGAGCACAGCATGAGTTGCACTTGCATTTTCAAGAGAGCTTCATAACATATGTTGTTTGCATTTCTGTGCTGCCTAGAAGACTGAAGTAGGAGCCACAGTATAGTTGTCTTTCAAACCTTCATATCCTCTTGTACAGCATATTTTAAATTCTTAGGCCAAGCTTTCGGGAGCAGCTAATTATTTTTCTGCTCTTCTTAATGTATCCTAGCAGGACACAAGTTGTAGGAGCAGAGTACCTGCTCTCTGAGAAGGGAGCTGTCTCTGACTGGAGTAGCAGGAAGACCTAAAATTCCACGGCTAATTTTTGAAGATACCAGCAGCACAGCATTGTCTTATTAAGAAGCCCAGAAAGCTGTTTGTCTCTTCAGCTTCCTTTATTCAAGAAGTCAAAAAAAAAGGTGAAAATCTGAACAGAAACCCAGAGGCTTTGGCTTGGCACATTCCTGCAGTGTTTGTCAGCGAGGAGGGGAGGAGTGCGAGGACTGGAAGCGGCGCAGCACGCAGGAGGTGTTGCAACAACCAGCATTTCAGTGCCGCAGGCTCGCCCTCGCTCCCAAACACACACAGCCACTCGAGTATCGCTCAGGGGTGGTGCAAACACCTTCCAGCCTGCGCTCCGTGAGGAGGACAGGACGGAGGCAGGATAGGAGCAAAAGGGACTCGGGGGGTTCCCAGACACCGTGCTCATGCTGACACCGCTGTCAGGAGCCTGGCACAGGGGAACAACCTCCCTCCCAGGGCTAGCACCAGACACGCTGTCCCCACGGCTGGCCACCCGCACTCATGTGTATCCAGACTCTGCTACCGCAGCGGCGTTACTCGCCGGAGTGGCTTTAGCAGCAGAACTGTAAACATCTCTTCCCCTCTTTCACAGCGTTACCTCGCCCTGTCAGGTGGTGTGGGGGCTCTGCCCTGCTGCCTGCCATCGCAGGCTGAGAAAGCACCACGATTCCTCCGCCTGCCCCCATCTCCAGATCACAGACGGATAAAACGAGCCAAGTATGTGTCAGCAATAAACGAGGTGATTAGGAACAGTACACCACAAACAAGTGCAGGGTGACCCTTCAAAGACCTGGGAACACCTCAGCAATTGAAACAAGATGCTAAATACAAGGGAGACTTCTCCAGAAACAGACAACACAGGCTAAGGGAAAAAAAAAAATAAACCAACAGCTCTGCCACTTGCTGTTGTGTTTACATCTTGGTTTGGATTTCAGGCTGAGATCATATTCCTAGGATAATGAAAGCCTTAGGCAAGCAGCAGCAGCAGGAGGAGAGATTACACTGAAGAAGGAAGGAAGAGCACTTGGGAAATGGGACAGAATAGCCACCTTTGTAAGCAGAGGCATTAAAAAAAAAAGTTCTCTTAGACTATGTATGCAAGTCCCACATGCATTTGATAAGAGGTTGGGTAAATGAAAGCCAAATCAATTCCCTTCTGCTCACACTTTGAGGGACAGAACTTCCTTGTAACTGCAGCCAAGCAGCACACAAATTTATTTCATACCTGTACTTGGCATCTAGACCTGAAAGATTTATTTGTAGATATGTGGACCTAACAAATCTGCAAAATCAAAGTGGTTTTGAGGGTCAGTCCCATTCATGCTACTGTCCATAATTAACAGCTTGACTAGCTTAGCTCACTATCCAGAGTCACAGCTACAAAAATGCTGTGTCTTCCCTAGGCTCCTACCAAGTGGTAACTAAGGCATATTAAGAGTACCCCCCACTTTGTAACAAAACCAAGGCCTAGGCTTAAGCACTTATTAAACTGGCTGTTTTTGTCAGAAGGAAATAAAATTGTAGTTGGTCAGGGAGGGCCATTATGTCTGTCCGTAGCTACTACCAGTTCAATGGGTACAGGCAAACAATAGAGGTAGCTTGAATTAATTAAAAAATAGTCCTTTAGAAGCCACACTAACATAAATTATTTACCTCTTCATGGATGGATTAGAAAAAACAAGGGCATCAAAGAAGCTGCAGTTGAGTCCAATGATTCAAAACAAAATCAGGAAAAAATAAATAAAACATCACAGAAATTTTACACAATATCAGCACAAGAAAAGACATTCGCTGCCTGGAGAGCACATACAGAAATGAGGAATAATCATACTTTTGCATCAGGTTTTTGTCACCACCTGCTCTCAGCCAATAAGAGAATCAGTGTACAGGCACTCTCTCAGCCACAGCCATGGGGAAGCAGGTCCCAGCAAAACTTTCTATCTCACCACTCCAGA
Source organism: Picathartes gymnocephalus (assembly GCA_013390045.1). Classification (NCBI taxonomy): domain Eukaryota; kingdom Metazoa; phylum Chordata; class Aves; order Passeriformes; family Picathartidae; genus Picathartes; species Picathartes gymnocephalus. Next base: position 173,344 of record WEKY01053577.1, on the reverse strand, counting down.
CAAGAAAATAAAGATGCAATAACCTTTTCAGGCCTTTTATAACCCAAAGGAGGCACCTCAGAGCCCACTTAACTCTTCACAGGTGATTCTCCCTTCTGCAGCACATTGATGTCACAGTCTCTTCCAATTTCCTCAGTCTTACTGCTGGCTGTCCCTCCCACTGAAGCCCAGATGGACCACTTGACATCATTCACCCCAGTTCCTTTAAAGAAGTACTGGTGACTTACCAGCAAAGGGGAATTACTTTGGAATAATGGGAAAGAGAGCCTTGAAAGACTCAGCCCTGCAGAAAAATCTCATGGCATCAAAGATGGGGTCATTTTGTCTGAGCTGGAGGTGGGTCAGCCTCCACAACCTGTATCCTGTGTTGCTGGAGATAACAAAGCCAAGTCCCTTGACTCCAGTAGGCACTGAATTCAGCTCCAATGGAGTGTGACCAAAAATTAGCCTGTTTCTTGACACATACTATTATAATTCAAACAGCACAAGCTTTCCAGTCCATGGTTAATTATAATTTCTGCCTTCCCCCATCTCTCAGACTTTGAACTAATGGACAGAGTAATTAGCGTGAGTTGGGAAGGAGAAATCTGCTAGCAGTGATGTGTACCCACAAACACACGTGCTCACACACATTAAATGAACTGATGGGGCTTAGCATCATGATGATAAATACTGAGGCACTCAGCTATGACAAAGCAGTTTTTCATGCTATCCTTAAAAAATAAACAGAACTTCCAGGTACTGTGTGTCATATCAGATGTAGAAAACAAAGTTACTCGTGACTAAAGTTCAGGTCCACTAACTGTAAAGCAGTAATAGTCAGCCACACCTGAAAACTGGGCTGGAGAAAAAGACACATAAAAAATTACCCACAGGTTCTGGTTCACCTCTGGCAAATATCAAAGGTCTTATGATTGTTACTGTTTTTCTTAGCAGTGCCAAGTATCATGCAATTAAGACAATCTGGACTCTCATTAAAACAAAATTAAGTTCCCGAAGCTCAGAAGTGCTTCAAAGCAGGTATCTTTTAAGAATCAAAACCAAAGGCAAGTGAAACCTGAGTTTGTAAAAACATGTATGTTCAGATCAGTTCTAGAAGCTCAACTGCTAATTTGTGTGTGTGTGTGTTGGTGTTAGAAATACTGGGTTATGGCAGCGTTGTGGGATGCACACTCTCACCACTGATAAAACTCAGAGATAAACATGGACATGAATGAGAAAGTGGATACAGAATCACAAAAGAGTTTGGACTGGAAGACACCTTGTTATCTTGTCCAAACCCTCTGCAATAAGCAGGGACACCTTCCACTGGACCAGTTTGTTCAGAGCCCTTGAATATTTCCAGGGGTGAGGCATCCACAACTTCTCAGGACAACCTGTTCCAGTGCCTCACCACCCTCATTGTAAAAAACCCCTGCCAAACATTGAGGCCTAAATCATTACAGAGTTTGTTGTTCTAGCCCATAAGAATTGGCCAATTGCAAGAAAACTGCCCCAAGAAGCATCATAGTGAGAGTCCAGATGTGCTCCTATACTACTGGTGACATCCTAGGCATGGGTAAAGGAATACTGGAAAAAATAACAAGCCTACAACATAGTGATTGCTTAGGAGCTGTGAGTCAGCCAGCATGAAAATTGGTATTAATCAGTATCTGCATAGAAGCATAAGCCCTAACACAGGACAGCTAAATCCACTCTGATCTTAGGTTTGGTGCTACAGAGTGCTCATGCTTTCCTGGTACAAAAAAGCTCCAATATTAATTGGAGCAAGCCATTGTGCACAAGCATTTTCCAGTACTCCTTGTCACACAGGGTCCATTCACTTTTCTAAAACCTCATCCATGCAGTTTGCCAAAGCAGGACATCTGCCCACGCTGTCTCTTTGCTCTCAGCAGTGTGACTCACTGGTGGTGTGGAAGCCAAGGGCTCCCTGGCCACTGCCAGACAGCTGGGTCATGCCCCATGTGCTGGGTGGGCACGTCTCCGTCCCCTCATCAGCTCCTCACCACCAGGCTCCTGCCACACCTCCCCTCGCACAGCCTGGCCCTGAAACCCTTAAATTCAGGGAAGTTCTGGGAACAGAGAAGCAGACAGCCAGAGAGGTGGCTGGCAAAAAGCCAGGGACTCTTTAGTTCTGTTTCCAGTATGGATTTCTTCAGTTCAAATCAAACACTGACATAACCATTAAAAGCACCAAAATAGAAACTCCCTCTTGGGTCATCTTATCCACTCTCCTGGAAGCCAGTTCAGAGAAGGACAGCATGGCCCATCTAACAGTCATTGTATTTATTATTTATTTACATTATTTTTTTATTTATCATTAGAAGAGGATTCATGGAGAATCACTCAATCAACAGGCAATGCCAGATTGGCACTGTTAATATTTTCTCTAGTCATTTGTCCAGTCTTCTGTGAAAATCCTGAAAAAAAGACCTCTCCCCCCAGGACTTTGCCCTCCATGACGTCTTCGATAAACACCTTCCTAAACTAAAACTTTGTTATTTTTGTTACTGAGCACTACCTCTCTTCGTCTGTGATCTTCTAGGCTCCTAAACACCTTTCTCTTTCTTGTCAATGCACAGAGCTTTTGCCTTCAGCAGCTTTTTGTTATCTGGACCTGTGGAAATGCGATAACCCAGACAGGTCAGAAAAACAGATGATGAAGCACCTAAACCTGTTATGTTTATAATAGCTACCTACCTTGGCAAAAAAAAAAAAAAAGAGGATACAGAACACAGTCATATTTCTGCCTGTGCTATCTCAGCTGTGAGACTGCATCAGCAATAGTTCTGGTCAGCCTGGACATCTCAATCCAAGGAACTCTGGGCAGACAAGGTGCACAGCTCTGGGATTTTGGGACACTCAGAGGCTCTGGCAGAGCAGCTGCAACTCCTCCTCTTGCTGCACTGACAGAGATCGGGAAACTCAAGAGCAGATGCACAAACTTACCACATTTTGGGGAGGTTGTTGCCCCAGAAGACTGCAGATGAGAAGAGTTTTAGGGTGGTAGTTTGGATCTGCCACCCAACTCAGAGCAAAGACAGATGTCACTCCTTGGGGCGACTGCAGCAAAGACACACTGTGAGAGTTACGCACTTCTACCTGAAAAGATTGTTGTGCCCTGTTACCAGCATCTTATCCCAAAACAGCTCTATGCCAGTGACACAAGGGAGGGCTGAAGGGAGAGATGGGGCATGCAGGAGTCACAGCACCTGCAGGTAGCACAAAACAGATGGAGAAGAGCAGCCCACATATGTCTGTCAGGATCAGAGCAGGATTTAGTGTGCAGCTTGCCCACTCTTCAGAGACAGCACAGAGAGCTCAGCCCTGCAGGGTGCAGTCAGCACCAGCGAGACCTTGCACAGTGAGGTGGCAGCGTGGGAAGCCAACCCCAGGGGACATCTGCCTTCCATGTGCCCGTGGCTGGCAGGGACACCAGCAGCAACGCCAGCAGCAATGCACCCATCCCCTGCCTGGAAGGGTCGGCAGGGCAGCTTAGGAGGAGTGGGGTGAATTCATCCCTCTCAGCCATGACTGGAGGATGGAGAAAAAAAACAAGTGGGATCACTATCCCCACACTCTGTTTATTTTGGATGGCAGTGGCCAAGGTTCAGAGTTTGTGTTGTTTGTGTTCATTTCATTTCCCCATAATGCTGAGAAATCCCAGCATAGAGACAAGTCATGCCAAAATGGGAGAGTGTTTTCCAAGCCTCTAGCTGAGTCTCCTTTGGAATAATGACTTATTTGGTGAGGCAACAGCACTGAGCATTCTCCTTGGCCAGGCACGGATGGGAAGTGGCATCCAGCACCCACACCTCCTCCCAATGGGCCCAGCTGCTCCCAGCCTGACACAGGGAAGCAGCTCTTTGTGCAGCCGAGGACCAGCAGCACCTGCAGCCCACAGCCCTCCCTTCGGCGCTGCCAGTGCCTTCTCCATCCACAGGGATGAACAGCTCAGCACTGCCAGCTGGCCTGAGCTGGGCTCAGGATGAGACTCCTCCAGGGTGTCCAAGACCACGTTCAGCCAGAGTTTGTCCGCTCAGGGAGAGCATCAGATGTGTTTTATGCAGCACAAGCTGGAAGCAAACTTCAGCAGAGAACAGCAGCCTTAATTACCCATCCTCACAATTCCCACACTGGCAAATCCCAGGCTAAGAGAGGTGTGGGGCAATTATTGCCTCCATGGGCCTCAGCAACAAAAGGCACAATGCCCAGGGAAAGGGACTGTGCTAGTAAGATAGAGTTTATGAAAAGATTTTATCATCTTGCCCTGTGAGAAACTGAGTTCAAAATATTGATGTTTTTCAAGCGTCTCTCCAGAATTAAATGAGACTGTGTTAGTTGTCTCACGGACAGTCACAGGGGTGAAAAGTCTGCTTATGAACACACCCAAATTTTGGGAAAGCTTGGGATTTTATGACTCAGTCACATTTTCCAGCCCCCACCCCCTCACTCCACAATGAATAAACACCACTTGCAGTTGCTCTGTGATACAGTGTTTCCTTTACACATCATGAATTAAAATCCACGGGCTGAGAGGCTGGGAAATACAGAGTTAACATTATTCATCCTTGCTGTACTGGCCATAACCTCACACTGTTTTGGTAAATTTAAAGAAACAATATTTTAAGGCAAACGCAGTATAGATTCACAGCAGTTAGTAAACAGTTTCTGACATTTTAAAAGTGCTATATCAGTGAAAGAAGAGAGTTATAGAGACCAGCACAACAACAGTTTTTTATAAATATCTCTGTCATGGTACCAAAATTACTTCATTGAGGTCTGGATCACTTTTGTAAAGGAGAAGAAGTGGACAGGAATATATTAATTTCCATTGATGGCAACAATAAACAACACCACAAACTCAAATATAAAATAAATGGAACCTGATTTTTTTTGTTTGTTTTGGTGTTTTTTTGTTTGGTTGGTTGGGTTTTTTTGAGGTCAGCCAGTCATCCAGACAGATCTTGAGCCTCTGTTTATTTCTTGGTAGAGCCATTTGAACTGTGGTTTCTACTGCGGGTGGAGCAGTGTGCTGACAATCTACCACCACCTTCAAAATCAAAGCCTTACCTAGACTTTGTGAAAGCAAAAGTAAAAGTCTGAGTAAATCATCTTGCACATTTGATACCTGCACTTTCATCTAAAGCCAAATGAAATTTGGGTTAAAGTTCAATGGCCGTTACTCCCCTCATTTCCCCCTTCCTGTTTCCTGATCGCCATCCTCAAATGTGGAGTGTGGACTATCCTGGGTTTGTCCTGTCATATTGTATGGCCATGCCAGACCATACAGACCACCCTCTTATATTTACTGTATGTACCAATGCTAATCACTACATAGCAGACTAAGACTTGTTTCTATGATCCATTATGAGAAAATTTTGCACATTCTTCCATTTTCCTTGTCCTGATTTTGTTGACTTGTGCTCTAATTCTCAACTTATTCTTACCGCATAGTGAGTCAGAAACACAAATTAAAATTAATCAATCTGAAAAATATTTACAGCCTTTGGGCTGTTTATACACTTTTGTTAATGGCACCATGACATTTCCCATTGTGATCTGACTATCTTAATTGCCCAGCACTGCTCCTATTTCCTGATGGAATGCCACTCACGTGAATAAGAGGTGTTCATAAACGTGCTGCAAGGCACCACCAGGGTACAGGACACTCACCCATGCACAAAAAAGGAGATACCTTTAAAACAGGGCAAGGCAGATGACCTGTGAGGATCTCGCTGATATTTTCTATGTGCCTGCATAATGGTTTGCCTGCAGGTAGCCAGTTTATTTTTTAAAGATTGCAGCTGTGCTGTACTGTACACTGTTGCTGCCCATGGAGGCTGTAATTGAGAGACAGAAAGAGATATTTGCCCACCCACAGCCATTCAAAATTCTTTGCAAAGGGGACAAATCGCACAAAATCCTGAAGTGACCGGGAGAAACAGATGTGCAAGATATGTATGCACCTACTGCAGGACAGATGAGAGGAGTGTGAGGAAAAAGGTGGCCAACGAGGGGCACTGGGATGAGGACACCACAGTGCTTGCATACCAGGCACCCAAGCAGGTCCAAGGCCAAGGGGCTTTGTAAGATTCTGGTGCAAACAGAGCTGTGCTAGAGATGTACATTGCTGTGCAGCTGTGCTTGCAGGAGGAGGGGTAGCCCAGCCTCCACCCACACCCTCCACAAAACCCAGCAGGGACCCAGCAAAGGAAAAGCAGCAGGTATTAGCTGAGCATCCTCCCCTCTTCACCTCCAGCCCCTCAAGAGATGGTTCTATCACCAGACAACAGGACTGTGCAGCTGCTCTGCTTCCTCACCCTGTCCTGCCACAAATCACCTCCTTGCTCCTGCCACTGTTCCCTGCAGGTGGTGGGAGATGGAAGCAGTCATCTCCCTGTGGCTCAGACTGGTTAAAACTCTGTGAAGGGAGGGGCACAGGGCTTCCTTCCTTCCCTCTGCCCCCAGAGTTTGGTCATACCACATTGGCAGCTAAAGGAGAAAAGCAAAAAAAAGATGTAGGACCAAAGGCACACTCTGGGACTCGGCAATGCTATCTAGATTCTGGCTGGGACCTTCTGTTTATTTATTTTATCAGATACTTTAGTTGTCTTTAGTTTCCCTTGTGTATCACTCTAACCTATAACACCCTAGCTTGCATTATTCAGAGTCACAGGCCTGATCATATCCTGGTTACGCTCTCCGTTACTTATACCTGAGTCCAATAACATTTTTGTTTTTTGTTGAACCGTAGATGTTATCCACTGAACCATGGCAAAGGGGAAACTGCAAACTTGCAGCTTTGCAAAAGGAAGTATCACAGAAACCAACAAACCAACCAAAGTGATCCTGTCCGCTGTAACAGCCCCTCTAAGGCCTGACCTGGAACAGGAGGTCCCATTTAGGAGACCGCAGGGGAACCGAACTCTATTGCAATCCCCAGCATCCATCCCAAACTGGGAGCCTGTAGGCAGCCTGCCTGTTCTAAGTCCAAGCACATGTTGGTGTTTCCAGAGCTGGAGCTCAGGCACAGACTTGAGAGATGACCCAGTTTTGCAGAGGCACCAAAACCTGTAGGGCAACGAGAGGTCTCTGAGGGCACATGCGAGTACCTGCCCACAGTTCTTTCACCCCGTTGGGGTGCCAGGCTGAGGAAGAAGAAAAGTGATACCATCATCTGGAAAATACCCACTGTCCCCACTGTGAAAGCCCCAGTTCAGGCATTTCAGTCACCATCAGGTGTTGAAGCAAGCGTCTACTGCTCCATTAGGAAATTATACCCCTGCAAGGTGGAAGGCCAGGGGGGAAGTGCCTGGAGTTATATATGGCTTAGACAACAGAGTTTCCAAGTTGCAGCAGCCTGGCAGCACGTGGCCGTTGTTCACCCTCTCACAAGAGCTGGGGGTGATGTCAGCCCCAAAAGTGCCACGTTTGGAGGGCAAGGCTCACACAAAGAGGCGTGGGAGCACCCGCAGAAGACACAGGGCTCGTGTGGGTTTGGGAAGACTGGATCCAGTCCTCCCCCATGGCACAATAAGTGGGAGCATGGTGCCTCGAGGAGTCTGTGGCACATTGCCAGGTGGGTTTTCCTTAACAAAGCACATTGTCTCATCTCACCACCTTTCACACCGCGGGCAGGTTTACCACTGAACATGCCCGTGACAAAGCATGGCCCTCCCTTTTCCCTCTGAAACATACCCAAGGAGTATAAAAGTGACTTGTCACACCAGACACAATCAGAGCCTACCAGAACATTCAAAAACAGCTTTGGTCCAAGCTGTTCCTATCTCTTACCTCAGCACATGTCAAGGAGGGAGGTTTGCTGCAGGCCAGCTGTCAGGGCTGACAGAAAAGCAGGAGACACACTGCTCCAGCTGCAGCTGAGCTGGGAGCAGAGCATGTCTCCTCCACCCTGCTGATAGACAAATCCATGGAGTCAGCTCCTAACCCCCTGCTACCAACATGCTCCAGATGAACCTCTGGTGCACCTGGACTTGGGTTTAAAAGCAGATCTTTCTGACTGAACTAGATTGTCTTTTACCTGGAACATAAAGGCTGGGAATCGGGATTGAAAGGCTGAGAGAGTTGGGGTTGTTCAGCCTGAAGAAGAGAAGACTCCAGAGTGACCTTAATGCAGCCTTTCAGTACCTGAGGGGGCCTAGAAGAGATATGGAGAGAGACTTTTACAGGGGCATGTAGTGGTAGGACAAGGGGGAATGGCTTCAAACTGAAAGAGGGTAAATTTAGATTAGATATCAGGAAGAAATTCTTCCTGAGTGGTGAGACACTAGAACTGGTTGCACAGAGGGGTTGTGGCTGCCCCATTCCTGGCAGTGTTCAAAGCCAGGCTGGAAGGGGCCTTGAGAAACCTGGTCTAGTGGAAAGTGTCCCTGCCCATCGCAGAAGGGTTGGAATTAGATAATCTTTAAGGTCTGTTCCAATCCAAACCATTCTGTCAGATAGCAGAGACAACAGGTTGGGCTGATTAATACCTCACCCCATGTGTACTTTAGTCAAAAAAGTGCATTGCACAATGTCTCTCGCCAAAAAAGGTGAGAAGCCACAGCAAAATATGGTAACTTTTATGCTCACTGTCAGTCTGTGTTTGCCACAAAGGTAGAAAATCCTTGGCAAGTCCATGAAAACAGTTATAAATAAAAACTTAAGAGTGGGAAGCAAAAAAGAAGGCTGAATGTTTAGCAGGAGTTGGAATTAGCTGAAACTGAGAGCCAGCAGGTCGCAACCTGACCAGACCAGCCCTGCCAGAGCAGTACCGAGGTCCCCTCTGAGAGCAGCAGGGGGTGGTCGCTCTCTCATTTGCCCTTCTCTGGTCTCTGGTCCCCAGTCACTGTGGGCACCCAGGCAGGCAGGCTGGCTGGGGTACATGCAGCCTGTGCAGGGTTACAGGGGAGAGAACGCTGCAGTCCCATCCCCTGGAGCAGCCCTTGGCACAGGCCTCCGCAGCAGCCCTCACACGGACCAAACCTGCACCCACCCTCACCACACGGGAAGAGTGGCAGCCCAAAAATATCCCAGGTGGGAGCAGACCTTTGGCTTTCATACCTCTTGAACCAGAGGGACAGAGGCCAATGGGTCATGAAGTGACAATGACAATACCTTGGTAACATTATTGCACTGAGCTTTCCGGTGCTCACAATGTGTCTCATTGTTCCCTACGTGCCGCTCTGCTGGTTAAACCACAGAAGGCTCCACCAAGCTAGTTTCTGATGTCTTTTCTTTTTCCGCTCCCTGCTTGAAGTACTCAAGAAGTGTCAGTTCACACACACCCAGATTATTACACAACAGCTGTGGTGTTTCAAATGCAATCAAAACAGTGAAATCCATTTGATGTGATTACAGGTGGACGTTGGGAGATTAGATGATCTTGTGATGAGCAGCAGAAATAGGTCTGTGTCAAACTGAAATCCCCAGAGTGTTATTATAACCTTCTCTGCAATGTTTGCTTTGCGATTTACCTTCCAGATTGGACTGTAAAACTCCAGTAAAGGCATAAAGCAACTTAAACCTGATAACTGCATTTTATTCTCAGAATGACAGTGGTAGAGCACAGGCAGCCTGAGCCAAGCCAGCTATGAGAAAGGCTAGACAGACTGAGATAACAAAAAGAATAATTTCTTAGAAAAGATCTCTCTGGAGGAAAGGGGCAATGTTTTCTCATCCTGGATCCTAGTTCAAGGAAGAGGGAGGGGGGTTTTGAAGGCAAGCTGACACGAGAAGCTTACCCCAGACAGAAGAACCTCCACATGGGTCTAGAAGGGCACCAGGCAAAGTCACGCTTCAGAAGAGCAACAACATCCCACCTCAGCAGGCATTCAGGATTTGTTTCTTCAGGCTGCATAACTCTCCAGACACTCTGTTTTAAGCCTGGGTTCCCTTCTTTCTGACAAAGAGCTGAACAGGCGCTCAGACCTCCCTCAGTCACATGGGTGGAAATATCCCAGGCAGCAGGCCTGGGAAAGGGCCACTGGGCCAAAGGGGCACTGCCACTGCTGCCCAGGGTGACTGAAAGTGAAGCTGTCACAGGAGACCACATCTTCCTGACAGGTGAAAACCACGCAGTTTGAGAATCGTTGATGTGTGCTCCAGGTGGGATGGCTCAGCCATGCTCACCCAAAGAGCTGCTTCTTGGAGACATGCATGGTTTTCCACATTATTTCCACACAAAAATCAGGTGAAGAAATGGATCTGGTTCTAACTTCAGATTGTAGGGGTTGAATGTAATTCTTCTGCTACCAACAACAGTTGTAACCAGTGGTGACTGTGGCTATAAATCAAGGCTGAACTTTTGTTTTAATGTACCAGTTAAACTGGTATGAAAACTTTGCTTTTCTCCCCCTCTACCCAGCCTTCACCAGGCTGAGCCCCCCATGATACAGTTCAAATGCATGCAGGCCCTGGGGATGGAGCTGTCAGCTAGCAAAGCCAAGAGAGTAATTTCTCCAGGGAAATGACTGGCACCTCAACAGCGTCAGGATAGAGTTCATTCACAGATGTAGATAGATTATAAAGGCAGGTTACTCCTTCCCACCTCGACAGGCTGTATTGCACAGAACAGAAGAAACATACTATAAAATAAGGACATTTGTGGTAGATGACACCTCTACAGCCGGCCAGAAGCACAATCACCCACACTTGACCATATGGGTACATAAAGTGTCACTCAGGAGGTTATTCAACATTCACTGCCTTGTCTCCAAACAGAAGTGAGCAAAATGCCAGTCTGTGGCTCTGATTCACGAATTCAGCCTAATGGTTGACTGAGGCCATTTCCTGCCAGCTTCCTCACAATACAGCTTACTGCTCTTCCAGAAGAGAAAGGAGACTAACACAAAGAGGCAATGAAATATCCTCTGGAGGCTTCTAGATCACTTTAATTCATAATTCTGTCTCAGTACTGTAATTGAGATATAAATAATCTCCTTCTTTCCACTTTAGCTACTTTCAACCTCACCAATGTTCAAATAGTCTTGTATCTCTCAGGTACCTCAGAAAGAAAGTTATTGCACCAGAAAGCAAAGATTATTTTAAGAATAGTTTCCACATCAGTTCAAATGATAATCCAGTCATGCAGGTGTTATATATCTGATATTATATTCAGAGTCATTTACTTCTTGAAAGTGACGTATAAACATTTCAAGCATACCTACTTACAAGAAATATGCTTACAAAGCATGATTACTTCCTATGAGAAAAAAACCCCCAACACTCTCCTGTTTAAATGGGCAAACAATACATTTCCTCTTCCCATACCACAGTAAGGGCCTACACATCCACATCACGTATACACACATAAACGTTCACATGTGTAAGGTCCACCACAATCTAAAAAGGAAAGTGCCATAAAAGGACCCTGTAGTAATTGGGTAGCACATCTTGATGTAAATAAGCATGTCTCAGAAAAGCTGCAGGCCTTGTAGTCTTGTTTTGCAGTGCTAACCACATGCAGACACACACACAACAAACTACTTGCATGTTAGTTCAGTTCTCCTTCCACAAAGCTTGGTGGTAAAGCTCTCCCTGACACCCATCAAAGAGAGGGACTGATGAGGTGAGAGCTGATGAAAGTTTTGAATAGCCAAGGAAATCGATGATTCAAAGATCTTAATTCCTCCCATATTAAACACATGCTTGTTTCACTGGGAACTCATCAGAGCAGCTGTTCTGAGAAAAAAACTCTTTTTCTCCGTGCTGTACCCTGTCCTGAGGACAAAAGGATTCCTCTGGCATGTAACTACCCATCTCAATTCCCTGTGTGGGCAACAAGAAGGGATATGCATTTTTGGAGCATTCTCTGTCTCAGCCCAATGTAATAGAGGTCAGAGGAGTTACCTCCCCAAAATGCACGTTTCTCTCTGCTGATGGTAGAAGGAGGCTACCACAGGCAGCTTCCACACTGACCTTGTAGCTGGACCATGCCTTACCCCATGGGCTGAGGGCAGGAAGGAAGCACTGCTCACCTGGCTTGTAGGAAAACTCCTCTTCAGCTCTAAATCCAAGATTAAACCTGAGGACTAAAATGGGGTGCGCCATCCCTCCACCAGAGCACTGAGCAGTTTCTTACTTCACCATACATCCTGCCACTATCTATCCATCTGCTGTGGGGAGAAGAAAGGACTATCTTTCTCAGTGGCTCCTGCATCCCTGTTGCACCCAAGCATGGGTTTAGTAATAAGGGAAATGTGAATGGTGACCTAATCACCTTTCCAATCCCTTTGGACATACTGGTTCAGGGTTATCTGGGACATGTCTTGTTAATTATTAGGAATTTTCTTCCTCTGCTGCACAATCACTTCAATAATTTGGTACATTCCATTTTAAAAAGGACCTAGGTCCTTGCCCCAATTACACTGCTTGAGAGACCGATACAGAAATTTCATCTTTAAATGGTTTTACTAATTTTGAGCCTGAACTCCCTCGTGACCAATTTCTAGCCAGTTGGGTTGGAGCCAGTAGTGTCACTTAACTCAAATGCTTCTTCTCCCTCTGTGATTTTTTCCTCTCTCTCTGTTTCCAAAAACATATTTATAAGGAGACATCATTAATGTCTCCAGTTTCAGAAGCCAGCTTCTTTTCATGGTTTTGTGAAGGAAGCTATGACATTCTTCTCACTGTAACCATTTAATTAGTTAATCCTTCTAGACCATAGGTAACTAAAGCTATAAAACTAATTCATTGAAGAATGCCAGTATAAATGTACCAATACTTCGCTGTCTCTATTCAGAAAAAAACCTCCCCTGGTATCAAGTTTATCATTGTCGCTGACTTGGAAAAAAAGTCACAGTAGTTGTTGTGGCATCTTCTCACTGATCAACAAACTTAAGCTTCGTTCTTCAGCTTGTCCATTCATAATAGCAGCTGTTGTGGAAGGAAAGCAGGACCCAAAGCAGTGTCCATGCTGAGCGCTAGTTGCAGAGCAGGGACAAAAAGGGACTTCAAGGCTGGCAAGGTTGGGCACCACAGGCGATGCCCACGTGAGCTGCTGGGAGTGGTGCCGTGAGCTCCTCGGCTCCAGGCACAGCTCCCTCTGCCAGCCCCACTCTCCTTTCACTCCCCATTTCTCAGTCTTGTTTTCCCTCTCAAAACAGACATGGCCATAGCTGAATCAATCCTCTTCTCTCAGCTCCACAGGTGGATGTCAAGGAAGTTCCAGGGGCAGCAGCAAGTGCCCCAGCCATGATATCACCAGATAGGACCTCATGCTGCATCCTCTCAGCCCTTCCCTAGGAAAAAGGATGAAGTCAGCATATGTAGGGATAAATTAAATTAATGCACATCTATAGTAGACCCTCACTTTCTCCTTGTTTCCTCTTTCTTTGCAAGCCACAGCACCTTGTTTATTTGATACACTGAGAAGCCTTTCTCTCTGCTGAGATGAACAAGAGAAGCACAGGGCATGGCTCAGCCTTCCCAGCCTGCTCCTCCTGCAATGATGGAGGCACTGCTGTGCCCAGAGCAGCACGCCTCCTGCCCTCAGCCCCACGCAGAAATGCTCCAGCCTACCCAGGAGGAGTGTATGGTTATAAGGTCCAAAAGCAGCTGCCCTCTTGGGACTTATATTTAGCCTGAGAACAAACAGTACTTTTGGCTTATGGCCTGGATTCTCGTCAGAAGGAAGGAAGAAGGTCTGAGAGGCTTTTTCATCTGCTTTCCCTAAAACCATCTGATTTTATTCCTCTGCATGGAAAACATTTGTGGTTTTATGCTGAGGAGTTTGTTCAGCAGTTCACAGTAGGAAAAAACCCCAGAGTTTTTTTTAAAAGGGGATAGAAGTATAAAAAATGAAAATATTTAATTCCAGCTATAATTTCTGGAGTTTTGCAATGCCATTCATTTTCCTAAGTAATACCCAAATATTTTCTTGAGCCTTCATATAAGGGAAATAAAATAGATGTGGATTATTCAAATCTTAAAAAATCAAATCAACCACTATACAAACTTGATGGTGCACACTGCAATCTTGTACAAAAGTATCTAACCTATGTCATTATCCTCTGTTTAAAGGTAGTGAGGTGGGGGAAAAGAATCACAATGAGATTATTCATAGAGCTGGGTATCTCACAGGAGGTTAGATGAGCCCACAGCCTCAGCATCAGCGGTGTTAATTAATGGGATTATTGTTCTACTGGGGAAAGACCCTTTGTCTGATCCTTGGCTAGATTAGTGCTACTCTGTACATTAAAGGAATCATACCAAATTGGCAATGCTAGTGATCCCAGCACCCTCAACATTTCCTAGTTTATAAGAAAAACAAATGTAGTTAGAGCAAACTACTATCCTTGTTTAATCCTTGTTCTGTTTCACCTCACACCAGTCCTAATTCCATTAACTAAGGCAGGGATTGCTGGACAAGGTGGCCTTTGATATACATCCCAACAACCAGGACAACAGTCTTCCAGAGGAAAAAGGCAAGAAAGGTTTGCAATCAGATGGTGCTGTGAAATAACTTGCAACTCTTGATACATAAAATTTACACATTTCGTACCCATGGCTGCTGGAGCACAACTGGTGACAGCACTCTGAGCCCTGGTGATGTTTTGGTAGCTGGAACATGGTGGTAGGCAGGACTTCCAGTGGCATTCACATCAGGGAAAAGCCTGTTAACATAACATTGTGTGCAGCCTCGGTCATTCAGGACAAGCTTTGAATTAAAGCATGTCAGTTGTCTCTCTCAGCAACATGCTCAAAAGTATGAGTGAACCTGGGGTACAAGAAAAGAAATTTTTTTACCGAAAACTTAAACTTTCTGTCTCCTAACAAGAGAAATGAGAATTGCCCCGTGGATATTTTCTGGAAACAAGGAAATGAAGAGGCAAAGTTTCATTTCCTTGATGAAAGCGTTTTGCTGAACTATTTCCCTGCACTAAGCAGCAAAATTCATGTGGTGCTGCAGAGCCTATGGTGTAGGTACCTCCTGGCTGAGCACTGTAGCTTTAGTGGTGTGGTGGTAAAGGCCCCATTGCATGAGCCCTGGACACCCATGCTGAGTGACCAAGGCACATGAAATATGCCTTCTAGTTTTTTTCTAAATTAACATGACAGGCTGCCAAACCACTGGCACCCTTAAGAAAATCCTTTAGAAGTTCTAATGGAGTTCAGCTCACAGTCCAGTTCAGTTGTATAAACCACTGCACTGGACACTTTTGAAATTAATTATTGAAAAGACTGAAAGGGACAATTTTGCAAATATTTTGCTGTCTGTAGTTCATTTGCGGGGCAGTCCTGATTTCCAAGAATGTGTCAGTCATTCTGTTTATTCAGCCACAGGGATGTCGAAACAGCTTGGAGCCTTACAGTTGTTTGAAAACACTTTTGTTCAGCTGTTTACAAATCATTAAAATTGTTTTGTAATGCCAGCATTACTTCTGCCTCTCTGACTGAGGCATTCTGAAAGGAAAAGTGTGAATAATGATCAATAAATAACAGCACAATGACTATGGAAATAAATGCTTGAAACCACATACAGATTCAGGCATTTGTCTGAATGAAGGACAGCTTGCTGAGCACACAGGCGAGCAAAACCCAAGCTGTCTGGAGCAACAACCTCTCCCTCTAAGGCTGGCCTCTTCTGCATCCCTACCTCTTCCCAGCAGTGCATGGGGACACCATGGCTGACTCTCTGATGACTTTTCAGTGCCATCTCTTCGGTGCAAAAGCAGGTCCTTTGCTATCAAAACATTTTCAGGGCTAAACACCACCTCATATATATGCAAAGTGACATGGTCAAACAAGCATACCATGGGCTGGGCAGAAGGAAACTTCAAAGGCTTGCCTACTTAACAGCTTCTGAGCACTCTGTGAAGTGGTGGAGCAAGGTTTGGGTTTGCCCAGGGCCAGTATCTGTATCCAGCTGGTCACCAGAAGCTCCATCCCTCTCCATCCACCTGGCAAACGGGTAGCCATGATGTAGGATGCTGGCACTTTCTGCAGCACAGAGGAGAGCCAACCCATGAGGTTGCCATATCTCCCCTCTCTGAAACCCAGGTGGTGGCCACATCCAGTCATTTCTTTAACACCTCCAAGGATGGTAACTCCACTACCTCCCTAGGCAGCACATTCCAATGCTTGACAACCCTTGTCCTCTCATCCTGCCGCAAGTTGCCTGGAAGAATTTGATCCCCACCTGGCTACAACCTCCTTTCAGGTGATTGTAGAGGCCAGCAAGGTCTCCCCCAAGCCTCCTTTTCTCCAGGCTAACCACCTCCAGCTCCCTCAGCCACTCCTCATAGGATTTGCTCTCTGTATCCTTGACCAACTTCTCCCTGGCACAGGAGCCACCTCAGCTGGCGCCAGCTCTGTCCCAGCCCCAGCACAGCAAACAACTAAGCATAGAGCTGTAGGAAACCAGGTTTCACCCACTCTGGAAGTGGATTAGGGAGAAGCGCATCACAACCTGGTTGCAGGCCCATGGTAGGAGTGTGCCTCAGGCACTGCTGAGAGGAGGCACCACCAGGGTTTCCACTGTGGGAGAGGCCAGGGCTGCTCTGTGGGCGGGCCACTCGGGTTTCCACTGCTGCTGACCAAACACTAGGGTGAGAGGGATGCCAGGGGGCTTGTGAGAACAGAGCTGCCCAGCTATATGAACACTGTGTGGTGCCCCATTTTTTTAGGGAGAAGAAAAGGCGTGGGGATGGGGGTGAATATGAGGTGTTTGTTGAGACACAGTACAGCAAAAGCTGGCAAGTGCCTAGCACGTATTGAACAGCCACTTCAGCCTGCTGCTCTTCAGGCCCATCAGACACACAGCCAGAGCAGAGAGCGTGAGGCCAAGGGGAGCACTCCTGTCAAGAGACAGCTCTGCACAGAGGACGGTTTGGTAAACGTTGTGGAGATGGTTCAGTGACTGCCACGCACAATAAAACACTGCACTGAGCCATCTGCAAAAAACCACTAATTACTGGTTAAGGCCTCCTAGGACATGCCTAGAGTAGCAGATGGTGCCATTTGCCAGAAAATTTTATAGACTTGAGTGACTTTGGCTGTGGAACATAACTACTATGGAGTTGCAATGGGTTATAAAGAAGAGCAGGAAAATATTTGTTCTGCAGGACATTTTTGATACTAGAGGTTAGAGGGCTACAACCCTCTAGATGGCTGAGCTTCTGCCTCCACCTCTGGGAGCAGAGGCATCTAACAGGGAGGGCCAAAATTATAACCAAGACTGTGGAAGGAAATGAACATGGTCCTGAGCAGATCAAATCTATGGGCTATCCTCCTGACTTGCAGGGAAAAAACAAGTTTTCAGATCACTTTTCTCTGAAGAATATTAATGCTGAACATATCATTACTACCACCAGGACACTTAGGGGTACATAAAGGCCATAACTGTGGAGCAGATATGGCTCAGTGTCACAGCCTACCTCAGACTAAAACCGTCCCACATCACGCCCAGAAGCTGTAGCACAAAGGTCTGTCCAATGCAAGAACTACATTATTTCTCTCCTCCACTTGGACTCTGTAGAAAAATAATGGCTGGAAACTTGAGCCAAAGGTATTTGGACAAGTCAGGCAAAAGAAATTGCATCCAGTGTTGAGCCCTAAAAAAAATAAACAAAAACCAGATGCAAACTTTCCTGATAAATTAATATCTATGGTAAACCCACATAATTTCTATGTTTTTTCACACTTGTGCTAGGATTTACATTGCAATAGAAGGCTGTGTTCCCTGTTAACACAGGACAGCCCTCAGCTTCTTTCATATAAAGCTAATGGAGATCCATTCCATTGCAGTCAGCCAGTTAATGAAAACAGAAGTAATTAGGAGCAGGGGGGAGAAACAAGATCCAGTTTTTGTCTCAAGTAATCAGTTTTTGTCAACTAAGTGTGAAGCTGAATGATGTCCTCCATTTTGACTGAAGAATGCTTTCCACTCTCTGAAATTTTTCATTTTCCATTGTCAGAGGCTATAGATTTCCGTCTCCCACCCTAGCAACTGTTTTGGTGGTTTTTGATTTTTTCCAGCCCCTTATGTTTTGCTCAGAAAATACAGATAGGCCAGCTATAATAAACCGTCGCAGGATGTGCAAAATCTTCACAAGAAACAAACATCTACAGCCTCTTCTTGCACCCACAAATGACAAAATCACAATGAAAGGTTAAGCAGAAAGCAGTCTGCCATGTGTGAGTGAGATCTGATTTCCAATCTAAACATCTCTTAAGCTTTCTGACTGCTGTTTAGTAGAATATCAGTTGGCCTCTTCTAGGGATAAAATGTCACTCAGAGACACAGCATTGTTTTGAGATGACTGAAGCCTTCAAAGAATGAGGTCTTGCCTCTCAAAACAAAGCTATGATGAACCAAGAGTATAAATTGTGTGCTCCATTTTTAAAGAAGGGTGCATGGGCTTTGCTTTTCAGCACTTACTCATCATCATTTCTACATTCCCAAAGAGAAACACTGGAGCTATATTCATCAGCTCATTACATGTACTCTCTGAAACACCCCTAGGCAGCGGTCTCCTCTGGCCCCTCTCCTGGGAGCTGCCCACTTCATTTGTCAACAGAACCCACCCTGACCTGTCACTCTGATGTCCAGCAGACTCTTCATTATACAAATTATCTGTCATTTCCAAGTAGATAAAAAGCTCCAGACAAATGTTGATAAAAGGCTACATAAAAAAAGCAAAACACTCCAAACTGACCAACAGCACACTGTTCTCCACCTTTTTGCAACCCTTCGTGCCAATGCAAACTGATCAGATGGTGTTTTACATGCACAGCACTTTACATGGCTTTTAAAGGCTTTTTTTTTTTTTTAAATCAGTAACACAGAAAAGCACCCCTGTGATTCAGATGTAAGGGAAGTTGGGAAACGTTACTAGTGGCTTTGATTTAAGAAGTTTTAAACCCATAATGCTCCACCACCTAAAGGAAAGTGTGAGACTCACCCAAAACTGCCATGCACCACGTTTTCCAGTAGTACAACCCATAACATGTTCAAGCTGAAATACCTGTAGGAAACTCAAGTTAAAGGAAAAGGAAAAAATCAAATTATCTGTTCTGCTGACCTATTGAAATTGAACCCAGCAGACAGGCTGATCCTCAGCTCCTCTGCCAGAAATTCCCTCCACGTCTTCCAAGGTGTTGCCAGCCTGGCCATGGTAAAAGCAATGACTGTTGTGTTACAAATGACAATCAGAGACGCCTGAAATCCTCCAGGTTTCTGCTTCTTGCCATGTTTTGGTTGTGCTAAGCTGTTTTGGGGTTCAGTGCTTCACCAAGCTCCCAGGAAGCAAAGCAATTTTGGTGAACAGGCTGATATTTATAAAAGGAGGAGCAGTCAAGGCTAATGGCCTTCTTCTCTAGAGAAAGCTTTGAACAATAAAAAAAGCCCATGTTCATATAATAAATTCTCCATGTGCTTTCTCACAGACGTATAATTCTTGATGCAAAACATTTTCAGGATAGGAGTTGAATATAGAAATAGGAGTGAAAGACTGGTAAATATTCTTAAGGAATCTCTCTCTGTCTTGTATCTGCCAGAGAGTGAAACAAATGCAGCCCTTATTTTTCTCTCCATCCATGAGGACTCTGCAAACCTGTTAGAAAGGAAGTCAAGCCTCAATCATTGCTCACGTTTGTTCAAAGCAAATTTAAGAAATTACTGAATTACTGGAAAGACACTGATCAGTAGTTTTGACCCCACACCATGAAAGACTAAGTGCCCTTTTTAACACCTATTACAAAAAAAAATTAATCCAGTTTGCTAGGGAACTACGTAAACTTTGGTGTTAAAGCCCCAAAGAAAGGGGTAGTATGTTAACTAACTGCTTGACCTGGGGAAAAAGGCTCAGAGAGTGATGTGGAGAGATTGAAAAAACCCCAAAACAAACCACTTCTAAGTAACTTAAGTAGGAATGCCTGGGTTCACTTTCCTCTGTCACCCTGGGAAAGTCACTTATTCCTCGTGTCTATTACCAGCTGTAGGAGCTCTGAAGCAGCAAGTCCCAGCAAAGACCTAATGTGGAGAAAGTATGGTTGTGGAAGCCAGGTAACTCTCAGAAACAAAGCCTCTCATGGAGGAAAAGTTAGTGGGAGAGGATTGAAAGAGAACACAAAAACAAGCTGGTTACCAAGCATTAGCAAGCCTGTAGTAAATTCCTAGAAGAGATAAGGTGAGTGTGTTTTTTACCACAAGATAACTAATGAGGACAACTTGCTCCACTCCACCCATGACTAACCTCACCACCCTCTTCGCTTCACAGTACATATGGTATTTGCAGTGAGTAACCATATGTAAACTGCAGATAGCACATCCTAATGGGCTGCTGTGATCCGTGTGCTCTTTAAATCAATTATGTTAATCTTTTAATTAACATAAAAAGTCTTAACTGATGGTTTTGAAAGCTTCATTTCCAAAGGCTTTATTTTCCTAGGTGTGGATTGGCTCACTTCTCCCATAGACACAGACATACAAAATCAGAACCAGCCTTTGAAATGGCAGATCTTCACTCCCACACACACATTTTCAGTAAGAAAGTGAAAACCAGGGGCTGAGCACAGTCTCATACACAGCCTCAGCTCCACAGTGTTTTTTCCATGTTCTTAAGTCAGTAAGGTCTCATTGGGAACCTGGTGTCAAAAGGTCATACACCACCATTTGCCTGTATATAGAAGTGGTACAGGCAATGGGGTTTCCCTGTCAGAGCTTGAGAATAGCTTTGCCTAAAAGGGTTTCGGGCATTTTTTTTAATTTAAAAAAAAAAAAAAAAAAAGCCCACTACTACCAGTTGTTTCATTTAATGGGACTTATCATATCATCTTCTTGTTCTTGAAGCCTGAGGGACAAAACCAGAACAGGGTTCCTGTGCAGGACCAAGCCCAGAAGGGAGCACAGCTCCCCAGGCTTGGCTTGCACTTCCCACAGCTCTGCCTCTGCTCCCACCTGTCCTACAGGGAGCACTTGTCTTTGTCCTTTCTGGCAGGAAACGTAGTCTGGACTACAGAGGCAATGAGGAGAGGTTCATAGTATCACGAATTTTTTCAAGTGCTAAAAATCCTTTTGAAAGCCCACTGTGTTTCGGTATGGGTGGGGAAGGAGTGTTGTGCACGGCAGCACCCAGGGCAGAATTTCCTGTCCCATAGCAAGTTGACAAAAGGACAGAGAATTTCAGGGTGCCAAGAGCTTCCAGCTCCTCTCATCTATCTTGGAGCTTTCTTGAAGAGCCAATCCCCAGACCCTGATGGGTGTACCAATCTGACAAGCTGAAGGGTAAGAGAGGGTAGAGAAAAGTTGCTGTGGTTGCAGAGAAAAATTCAGGGAAAGAATTCCATGACACCATTTGTAATTTCTAAAACCCTTTGTGATACTAGGACCTTGCAATTTTTGAGTTGCAGGACTAGTAACACAGGACATGTCATTTGGATCACAAGTCCTGATCCTGTTTTTGATGTCCAACAGAATGCCATGATACCATAGGTCACCAGGGCCCTGTGCAAGCTCCATTTCTTCTGCAACCTGCATCTCACACAGCTCTCCAGCACCATGCTCAGCCACTCAGGCTGGGAAGCAACGTGAGCTTGTCCTCTCAGAAAGACCTGAACAGTTTTGGAAACACTGTGTGCTCGAGAGGGAAGGCACTGAGGGTGATGCTGGAGGTTTTGCTCTTTGCATAGAGCAGCCAGGCTTGGGTCAGTTCAGGCCAAACTGGCTACTGCCATGACAGCCAGGTCCCTGGTTACTTGCTAAAGCTTGACTGGAGCACACACTGCTCCCTCTCCCATCAGCAACCCTGCTTATACCTGAGTCAAGGAGTACCTCCTTCTCCTCCTCTGTCCTCCTGTTCCCATCCTCACCCCATGGGGCAATCTCCAGGGGCATTTGCCCCTCGGGAAGGTGGACGACGTGAGCAGAGGAGAGGGATGGCACTAATCCATGAGTGCCTTGGTGCATCCATTTGCTGTCAGCAACACATGTCCCACAGCTGCTGTGACCTGCCCACCTGGGGGGTCCAGCAGATGGCCAGTGGGTTCTGGCTATGCCCCAGAACAGCCACCATGTGCTGGGGAAGAAAAAAAAAAAGCAGAAGAGGTGCTGGAGGTGCTCAGACAGAGCAGTGCCAGGACTTCCCCGCCAGGATCAGAGATGGGCTGACTGAGGTAAAGGACACCCTGCAATTTTTCTGGAAGTGGCAGGGTGAGCAACACACTGTGACGAGAAGGCTGCATCACTCCTGTGCCAGAGCACCCTGGAAGCTCATTGCTGGGGTCACACTGAGAAAGAGAATGTTCCCTATTTACTGACTCACAGTTGAAAGAGGACAAACCCCTGTGATTTACCAGGATCCCTATTTAATATACCTAATACTCATAAACTGGAAACCCAGCCTTGCTGCAGCTCCTAGCTGTGGAACAGTAGTTGCCACTTCTGCAATTAAGAGAAAAACAGAGCAGTTTATTAAGCACAGTTGTGGGAATGTAGTTTCAGTTTTCAGTGGGTTCATCTGAATATTTTTCCCATTTTTGTTTATGTGAGTTCACGCCCTTTGGGTTTCACATAAAGCCGTAGGGTCTGAGAAGCTCAAAAAATCTCAAAATCAAATCAAGTTGAAACGAAACCATAAAAGGTATTTGGATTTGCATGAAAACGGGCCCAGATTTGCTTCAGGAGTTCCTGAAGCCTGGTGAAGTTTTTGAAGAGCCTAATCTGAGTTTTGTGGTTTCAGTGCAGACAGAAAGCAGTGCAAGAGAGTAGATGGGCTCCTTTCAGGAAACCAAGGCAGAGGAGAATGATTAAGAAGCTATGAGAACAAGAACCATGGAGCAGGGGCGGGTTGGGGGGAATCTAAAAAAAAATCTCGAAAACCAGATTTTCAAGTGCTGAATGCTGCATATAAGAACCTGAGAGAACATGGGTCATGTCGAGGCACTACAAGATAGCGGACAGATCCCGGTTCTGAGGATCAGGCTCTGAATAGGAATACAGAGGTTTGGAGATAAGTCCAGCCAAAATGGTGCCCTATGCCCTTCTGCCCGTACACTGGACATTCTCCTCCCCTTTTAATAATCTTCTTCCCACAGTAATCCAGCCACACATGAAGCAGGAAAACAGAAGAGAATAATCTACCAGGCTTATGCTCCCTGGTTAACACCTATAAACCTGTCCCAACATCAAATATTTTAAATTCTGGCTTTGATCTATTTTTTTAAATGAATTATTAGAATTTCATATGCTTCAAATTTATTCTTATTGCATTATTTTATTGACATAAAAATAAACATTTCAGAGTGACAACTCAATTTACTTGCTCACCTGAAAAGATGCAGAATAAATTTAATTGAGAAATGAACTTTTCTTTCCACTAGGAGTCTATACATCTCATTCAATTACACTCTTTACATTAACATCTTTTACATTGACAGGATGCAGAGGAGGCACTCATTGATTGCTTGAGATTTAGTCTCCTGGCTGAGCAATTAGGTGTCTTAAAACCAGAAACATCTCATCATGACCGACATAACATGGGTATACAATGTTATGTACAATCTAAGAAAAACCTGCAACACTTAAAATTATCTTTCTTTGAGACCATTTTTCCTTCTAAGTACACAAAAATTGAACATTTAATCTGCAAATTAGACTTTCATTCCCCTCTTCCTGCCTTTTCTGGGAAAAAAGATTAAGAGAAGAAAATATCAATTTGGCCAAAATACCGAGTTTTGTTCCCTTCCATCAAAAGGACCCTTACTTTCACATTTTCTCAAGAGTTCATCTTGCCAAAGAAAATAAAACAGTTTTGCATAACTTCAGCATTTACTTGAATTCTCATGAACTTGGAGTGCTACTTGCATTTTATGTTATCCTCCTAGAAGCATGCACTCAGGAGATATGACACTCCCCACTGACATTGTCACGCAGCATAACCACAGACCAGCCAGCAGCATTTCCAGCACCTGCACATTTAATAATCAAATTTGCAGAACAGGATAAATCATGACTTTTTTGTCACCTTTCTTTGGCATTTCACCCTCTCATAGGTTTACTTTCATGCAAGACCCTAAATTTATTTAACCTACGAAGCCATTTACTCTCCTTACCCTTTCAGCACCTTCTTTCATGATATGAAGGAATTCCCACTGGTTTGGCCTGTCCTCATAGCACACACTCTCCCCAGCCTTGTCTTGTGTTTGAGAGTCCATCACAATTTCTATCTCACACTGCAGTTGTACCTCGGCTGCCATCCTTCTGAGAGGAGGTTCTTTTCACCATCAAGAGCTGTCTACATCCTCTTAGCTAAGGCCATACCCTGGCATTCAAAGGATGCTTAGTCAGACCATTTCCATTGAAATCAGTTGTGCTTAAGTGCTTAAGCAGGCTTGCAGCCTGGGCCAAACAGTCTCTGTGCCTCATCTAGTAGATCTGAAGACAAACACCACATTCCCACACGGCAGAGATAACTACTAGGTTTGTTTGGAAAATCATAGTGAGGCTGCTTTACCATCTGACAGCTCAGCCTCAATTTCAACAATACCCTGGGTCAGGGTAAAAATGGTCAAAAGACAAAAGTTTCCATACCCCAGTCACAGCCAACCAAACTACTGAGGAATCTTCTTTCCAAATGGTGATGTTTCAATACATTTTCTGTTAATTTCATAGAGATAGACTGTAGTAAAATACACAATCTTAAGATGCAAACCAAAACCCAAACCATAACAATTTATTTCATCTAAACAAAACTAAAGAGTTTAATTTTCTCTCTTGATAGGAAAGGTTACAGGGGGTAGTCTGAAGTCCTGTTGTTCAAACAGTTTGGACCTTTTAGCAGCAGTTTCAGAAAGACACCCCAAATGATAACAATCCAGATCCTCGTAGTTTCTGCAAGCAGGATTTGAAGGGTCCAGCCTGGCCCTGGGCCAGAGCGTGCAGGAGGCGGGCCCAGACAGCTCTCCATCTTTTATGTCTGGCATCCCAAACAGCTCATTGCCCCATAGGGTTACTGATCATTTTATGGTCACTCCTCCTCCTCCAAAGAAGCAGCTGATTCAAAGAAACAGCTGCTGTGGCAGCCAGACAAACAGGGTTTATTTAAGTAGCTTTCACCTGGACTTCAGCCTTTTCCTCAGAGAAGGGAAATAAGAAGTTGCCCAAAAAGTCAAACTCGTCTCCCTATGTCCATGGGCAGCTTGCAGGGTGGTAGAGGAACCGTGGCAGATGTTTCTCTCCCTGAGGAGGTGTATGGTCTGTGTTAGAGTTACTGCTGCATCAGGGGCTGGATGGGGGCCATGAGGATGGTCTCAATCATAGCTCAGTTACAACTTCAGAAATTGGATGACCATTAAACCTGTTACCACAGGGTAGTGAGCAGATGGTTCTGGCAACATTCCTGTTGGTTTCACAGATTTTCTAGAGCCATTGCCTTAAAATCCACCATCCAGATCCCAGCATCACTGCAGATCATCTTAGCAGCATTAAGTGAAAGAAGAGGTGGTGGTGGTGAAATCTTTAAATCATATTTTAAAAAGAAAAAAAAGAAGAAAAAGCAGATAATCCATCCATCGACAACATTTAAAAGTCACAGCAAAAAAAGAGGGAAATCAGAAATAAAAATATGATACAGGGTAAGGGAAAACACAACAGAATAAAGGTGTGACCCAGAGGGAAGCTGGTCCCCACACATGCATGAAGCAGTCTTGCTCACTAGCTGGTTGTAGGCATGGGGAACTCTGCGAGCAACCCGCTGGACTTGCAGTACTTGCTCTAAAATTTGCCAGTGAAGCTTGTCCATGGCCTAAAGCAAAACCAAAAAACAAATAAACAAAAAGTAAAACAGAAAAACAATGAAAATGTTACACCACAATGTTATGTAAAAAGAGAAGCACAGCTGGAATCATTTTGAGAAGATTTGGGGTTTGTCCTGTGACAGCTCCATCTCTGTGGTTTTTCTCGGTAGTGATGCAGTGTGAAAATTGTACAGCTGTACTTCCCTTCTGAAAAATAAACATACAGTCCTAAGCAGAAATCACTTGGTACACAAGGGAGCCAATTCTGCCTGATTGTACAGGCAGGAACGTCCCCAGAAGTGCCACCACTTTTGTCCCTGTGGGAGCCACACTTCAAGGATGACACGCTGGGACTGTGTGGTCTCACCCAGAACTGGGCCATCACACCCAGGGGTACAGCACAGGGCCAGAGAGGCAAGGCTCAAGCCTGAGCACAGGACATGAGCCATGGCACCCAAGGACATGCAGTTCCTGCAGCAGGGTACCAAAACTTCTCAGGAGCTCAGCAGTCCAGCAGACACCTAAACACAGGGCTGGTTTTTCCATAGCTCAGCACCGTGCTCTTTGGAAAACCTGACTCACAATGTTACAAGCAACATCAGCAGCCCAAACCCTGTTATTTATCTGTAGGACAACAATGTCTAGAGGCCCCAGGCATGGCAAAGCATCGCTCTGTCCAGGCACTGCGCAATCCTGCTGGCTGCAAGCTCCAGGCGAGCTGACCTGGCACTGGCAACCACCATCAGCTTCCCAGGAAACTCTTGAGCAGACACAGCTTCCTGCCAGCCTTAAGCCATTCCATTTCTCTTTTCTGATCAATCAGATCAGTGCAGAGAACATTTAGATTTGAAGCCAGGCTCCAGCAGCTCTGTTCCTGTGGGTGAGGCATCCCAAGCACATGTCGCTTGGCTTAACTCCAGCCCATGCAGAGTGAGCCCCGCTAGGTTTGCATCACAGGTGAGACAGACACGGGCAACCAACATCCTGCTCTATGGGTTGTGTATGTGCTCCCAATCCTTCATCAGCCCTTGGGGAAGAAGCTGCCACTCCCTCCCTGAGCTCATGTTTTCTTCAGCCCATCAGGAGTTTTCCCCAGCTTGCACTTAGGAAGGTAACCTGGGCTTTCATCCCTCTTGTTCTCCAAGACGTCCTGAAAAGATCTGGCTGCGACTTCTCCTATACACAGATATTTAATGAGGACTTTGTAAAAAAAAGCTCATGCCAGTGGGGACGGAGCCAGAATTCATCACTTTCACCATGAAAGGAGCACAGAGCAAAATAGGGAGGCAGCTTAATCTTTTGGCCAACACAGGGAGAGGGAGCTCACTGGCAGCCTCCCCGAGGAGGGGACAGACATGGCTTAGTGACCTGAAGCAGTGATTCCACAGTTCAAGAAACACCAAGTGGAAGGAAATGCTCTCTTCAAAGGAAGAGGGGACTTCCTCAAGAACAGAAGAGAGGGGAAGAAGGTGGGTCTTGACCAGTGTAGCATATCAAGATCTAGATTTACTTCTTTTTTCCCCCCTGACCATCCCTATGACCTTAGATAACG
Organism: Picathartes gymnocephalus; assembly: GCA_013390045.1. NCBI lineage: Eukaryota > Metazoa > Chordata > Aves > Passeriformes > Picathartidae > Picathartes > Picathartes gymnocephalus. Next base: position 146,052 of record WEKY01053577.1, on the reverse strand, counting down.
TGCCCTAATCTTTGCAGAAGTTTCGAGTGTTTTCTGCATGCACGGAAAGGGCCAGCGCTCAGCACCCTGGCAGGCAGGCTGCATGTCCACCTGGTTCCCACTGGTCATGCCAGGGACAGCATGGCACCACAAGCACATGGAAAGGAGCCCTGACCAGACCAAAGCCACAGCCAGAGGTACCTTTTGTCTGCAATATTTCCAAAACAAAAAACATCTCATGTTGCCATCGAGAGGACTGAAGTCAAGCTCTGAAAACATATAGGAGCCCTCTTTCAAACTGCCCTTTGCCATCCCCCCAAACCTAAATATACAAGAGAGGAGACTGGTACCAGTGCTATCAGACATTATAAATCTTTTCAGCCCATCTGGCCCACAGCAACATAGACCAGAAGAGGAAAAACCCTGGCTGAACCATAACTAATGGGATAGCAAATCCCTCTGATCCAGACCCAGTCTTGCAGCCCTTTTGCCAAAATTATGGGATAGGTCCTTACCTTACATGAGTCAGCAGGAGCACATGGGTTTCCGTAGAAAGGAGGAACTGTTCCCACAGGATAAACATACCTTCATGCTTTTTGGTAGGCATGGGCACAGTAACCTGTTAGCCAGAAACATCTGCTGGCTAACAAGCTATCTGAAAAATGCCCAGCAATATAACTTTTGTTAGAAAGTGAGCAATAGGATAGGTCCTTGTTTCAAACCTACATCTCTAAGACAGGTCTTGGACATTTATTACCAAATGTGAAACTCTTAGCTCAAGATAAATAATAGAATTAGGGAAGTAATTTGAATAATTATTTCTTATAGAAATACTGAAGTTTCAGAATATGCAGTGGAGAACAGACACATCTCCAAGGGCTACAGCTCATGGGTAGAGATCCTGAATCAATATTAGCTGTGCACTGCCAGCCACCATCAGCTCACTCACATTTGCCTTGTGCCTTTCCCAATCTCATATGGGCATGACTATAAGAAGCAGTCTGAGCTATTAGATGGAGAATTCTGGCTTCTGTGTTTGAGGGCAGTGAGACTGCCCACCCAACTTCATCTCCCTGCACCACATGGACATTTGAAATTTGGTTTTGCCCCACAAACAGGAACAGTCTTCTTCTGATTCATGCTGAAAGCGACAGGGGATTTTCAGAATTATCACAACACAAGACATCATCTTCCTCTGCTGGCAAGAGGGATTGAAAATGACTGACCTGATTTCATAAAAATATCAGCATGTGTGTGATGTGTGGTCTGTTTCTCTTCCACACTCTTGTGGTTTCTGGGCACATAGCAGCAACATGCCTTCTACAGACTGTAAAGCAAAATACAGGTTGGGAAACTGAAAAATGGAAGAGGAAAAAAAGAGAAATGCCTGGACAGACCTGTATCCAGTGTAGGTCAGCTAACGTTTGAATCAGAACAAAAGTAGTAACTGAATAGGAAAACATTCATTTCCTCTCCTTCAGAAATAGCAGTAGTGTAAGGCACAGGAAGTACACATGCTCTCATATTTTGATTTTCAAGTAAATGTCAGATGAAATGACATCAAGAAAAGATGGAATAAGCCTGGGAAAGTCCTTTGTTTATTTTTTTTTTTCTTTGCTTTCCTTTGCATAAGGCAAAGTTTTGGCTTATTTCTACATTTGCAGATTCACTGGAATAATGTCAGAAATTCAGAATACGTCACTACTAACTATTCAGCAACTCTGGAAAATATTTTTATAGGTTAAAACCACAGGTTACTTCAAAATTGAAGTCTGTTACCTCCTTAGACACATTTTAAGTGGAGGGAAAAAATGACAGGATCCAGTGCACAGGAATTAATTTCTCCAGTAAAAGCATAAAAATAAATTTTTTAGAAGTTCTTCTTCCTTACATAATCCTCCTTGCCTTCAACTCGCTTTCACACTACTGTGTCTCATGGCACATTTCCAAAGCTCTTCACTGCGTTAAAGTGTCTTGAATTTAACAGGCTTGGTGCAAAGACATCATTTCTACATTGTTCCTTTATTTCTCTTCAGTTTCTGATGCAGTCTTGGATGGCTTCCGTTTCTTTTCACTCCAATTTAATATGTTCCTGAATACCATTTCAACTCTACGCATTCAAGAGTAGCTCGGATACATCCACTGACCTCTCTCTACTCCACTGATGGGAAGAGGGAAGGAGCAGAGCCCTCTGGCTGGGAAGGAACCAGCCTTGAGGATGGCAGGCAGTGAATCAGAGGTGAACTCATCCCCAGCAGTTCACACGGAGCAGCAGCTGCTGGAAAGTTTCTGTTTCACAGACTTGCTTCTCAGAATGCTCTGATCCCATGGGGTCTTAAGGTTAACACTGACAAATCCCATTTTGGCACCACGAGGCATGATACAAACACCCCGTGGATAGCTGAGGTTGTGACACACACCACCAGAAGCCAGAGCTAATCTGATTTACTCCACTCTGCTCAACCTCAGACACACAGCCCTGTGTGCACTGAGCGCTCACACCAACAACAATCAGAAGGGGTAGGTACAAAAATGTAATACTCATTATAAGGTTCCAAAAGTCAGCCTTGCATGTAGAGACCTAGCACTGCTCAGGAGGCACCAGCATCTTGAAGCAGAAATTCAGCAGCCTTTTGCTCCCTATGTGGTGCTCTCACCAGTGCAGCAGGTTAAAGGACTCATACCCCAAACCAGCCTCTATCCTAAAAACTAAAACAATCTCTGGCCAGGTTCACTTTTTGAAGATCGGAATAGGAAATGGGATGGGGCCCACAGCCCATGGTCCTACAAGCTTGTTCCTGGAGAGTTCCTCTCTCTTCCAGGCTGGGATGGCGTCTGCACTGACTGCAGCCAGCCCACATGCCAACCGATTTTTCTATCAAAGGATCCCTCTTCGATGTGTTTACTCCCTAGCCAGCTCTGAAGCACTATCAGCTTCTTTACATCCATCAGATGGCAGAGGTATTCTTGTCTTTAAACATTTGAGCACAACCTCTGTGCAAGGTTACAGCCACAGCAGTTCAACCCCGTCCAGCCAGAGCAAGGACTGAGCAAAGCAAAGAGCCTTGCAGCAGCAGCCACCCTGACAATCAGAGTAACTCATCTCTTGGGAAACCCTGGTGCATAAACCAGCTCTTCTTAAATCACAGTGCAGACACCTCGTGCTTTTAGGAAGCAGCCAAAATGTGCATGTGTCTCACCTGTTTCAAGGGAGCTTTTGCTGAGTAATTCTTCCCCAAATTAGTTTGCAGCAAGATGGCTCAACAGAGCCTCCTATGTCATGTGGTAGCGTGCAGTGATGCCCTTTGTCAAACAGCACTTTCTGGTTTTAGAGGGAAACCAAGAAGATCACTCTCATTTTTCTAAGATACATTTATTGTAAGTGATTTCAGCAGTGCAGGAAGCTAAATTCAGAAAGGCAGGTTGGGTGATTCAACCAAGCCAAGCATCTCAGTAGTTATTGATTTCCCCTCTGCTCTTGTCACTTCTTCTTTTGGAGAAATTTATTAATTTTAAAAGTGATGGATAATGCCTATTTTAGAAGGTTAAAACCAGACAGATTCATGGGTTTCTTCCCCTTTCATGCCAGTTAAACAGCCTCCAGTGGGTACTGGATTTGAAGAAGCCTGCTGGAGCTGGGGAAAGAGAAGCACCTTCCAGTAACCTGAACACCCCAATAGGACACGTGGAACCTGCCGGCACGCAAAGCACTTCTCCAGCTCATCAGAAACACAAGAGAAAAAGTGAGTTGAAATGGCAGGGTAAGTGCAATATTGAAAAAATATCCTTGAACCAGTCTGCTTTGGTGTTTAATGCACAGCATCCTTAGCAAGGCAGCTATTTATGGGGGTCTGAGCTCTGTCCTTCTCATGCAGGAGCTCAGCTAAGCCCTCCAATGCCTGGCAGTGCCCATATTGGCACCTCGCACTCAGCCTAATTCCCCTCCTTCTCCCTGCACCTGCCTGTGTGTCATGCCAGTCTCCTGCCCTCAAGCAGAGGCTCGCCAGCAGCCAAGCACTGCAAATGGGACTGACCCAACAGATCTGTGGGAATTGCTCTGCACACCCACAAAAGAAGATGGCAAAGATCATTCCATTGCCAAATCCGGTCTCTCGCTGTCCTCAGCTCAGTGCCTCACTCCTTTCCACAGCAGGACCAAGGAGGTGGCTCTTGTGAGTCAGCAGGCAGCACCTCCAGCACGGGTACAGCAACATGAGCTGTCAGGGAGGATTTGTCACCTCAAGGGCGGAAGCTCCCACCTGCTGTCCACAGTGCATCTTGCCAATCCTTTTTCTAAGAGTGAGTTAAAGAAAAACCCTTCCCAAGCAAGGAAAGAGGAAGAGAGAAGTCTCAGGGTGAGCTGGTGGGTTGAAGCAGGACACAAAGTGACCCCTGGTCCACAAGCAGCTCCCATACCAAGCAAAGAGCCAGAGGGTGAAGGGGGGCAGGACTGCCTGCTCCTATACCATGCAGGTTTCTAGGGCTCCTGGAGTAACTCCAGGCCTGTGTGGGGCTCACCTGACTGCTATAAAAGCAAACCAGAGAGAAAAAGCGAATAGGAGCTTTCTACAGTGCAGCTCCTGGGCTTGGGTTGATCTTTCACTTCATATTGCAGAGGTCTGGCTCCTCTCCCCTGCACACCTCCCTGGTGCCGCTGTCCTCACCCCACCAGGAACTGCTATGGCTGCTGCTCCAAGTTTCTTTTCCCCCTCCAGTTATACAACTGCCAAAGCTCTTGTTAAGAGTGTGAAAACAGCTATTGTCTGCCAAACTACTCAGATGTATCAACTGCAATGATTAAATATTTTGCAAGACTTGATCCCTTTTCTGCGTAACTCTGGTTTAGATGAGAGCATTTTTCACCACCTCTGGGAAGTCAGCAGAACATTTATGGAAATAATTCCTCAAGTCCTGTTCTTGAAGTTCTCTGGCCTTAACTCGACCAACAACTCCTGCAAACCAAATTATGCATGTCCAGAGAGAGATTTGGTGTCCTTCAACAATGCCACAAACATCATCCCTGTCAGAAACAGTGGAGGGATGAGATTGGTATCCCACTGGGCCTTTTCTTCTTTCCGTCCTCTTCTCCTGCCAGAACCCACACCTCCCTCTCTGTCATGCTGCTGGTATTTCAGCACAGCCTCATGACTTACAGGCACATTAGAGCCACTGAAAGAGCTGTCAAGCGGAATCAAGCCCTGGGCACTGCTTCAAGGCACATCTGCATCCAGAGCAGCATGCTGAATTTCAGCCTCTCCACCTGCCACATTCACAGGTGTGTTTGCAGAAGTGTGTGTTTCAGGAGGAGAGTTCATTCTCAAGCCAGAAATTCGTTATGCCAGTGTTGAGCTAGTTCAGATGATACCAATTTGCTATGGCCAGCTTATTTTGTCCCTCAGAAGCAGCCAGGCAGGAAAAGTTTTGATTTGAATTCAGTTAGCAAGCGATATATCTTCCTATACTGATAAATGATGACCTTCCATCAAAATAAGCTTCAAAAGTTTGCATTCCAAGCACCTGCTGAAAGGGAATCCCTTGATACATGACTTATGAGTAAAAGACAACAGATTCTAACCATGACATCTTCTGCTAGCAGGAAAGGGTTCTGGGAATCTCCCACCTGAAGGTTTGTTTCAGGTGTGCAAGGAGACCACTGGGTCCCAATTAGCTACTTGCAGAGGGGAATTCCAGTGTTCTCCCCTTCTTTCCTCCTGCTAAAACTTAACTGTGAAAGCCTCACCAAGAAGACCAGTTCGGGTGAAAAGTGCTAGCTGCGGCTCTGGTAGCTCCCAAGTACTTTAACGTCAGAGAGGCTCAAAGATCAACCCCAGAAATGATATATTTGATAATGAGAAACTACAGATTTCTCTGCTCTCCAGAAACTGAATTGCTGCTTTCATCAGAAACAAGATAAGCAACTGTGAGTTGTGAAATGTCTTGTCTGACGCTGAAACAAGGATAATACATAAAGGTCACAGGCAAGAATTGAAGTGGCTTTGGTCGGCATTCCCCATAGGCTTCTCATACAGCCCATGGGAATGCAAACATAGACACCAGTGTTGCTTCCCATCAGATGCAAAGTCATTCTGCAAGTTAAAATATCTGAAAGCTCAGAGTCCTCTTAAACTACAACAGGCACTTGAAGACTTGCTGCCCTTTTCCTCATCCTCCATTTGGAAATACCATCAGGCACCTTCCCATATCTGCAGATAGAAGCAGCTTCTCATGTTTCCAGCCCAAAACTGCTTGGGGTACATTCTGCTGCTACACATCACTGTCCACTCTAAGTCTGGAGTTATGGAAGGACAAGATTTGCACATCTCGCTTTGTCTGCTCAACAACTTAGCACCACGACAAGCCCATAACCTGCTTTCCTCCTTAACACACTGCAGCCACAAAGGGTCCATTCCAAGAGTTTAAACAGGTAAACAGGGCTGCTTTCATCTCCAGTGGGTTACAGATAACAAGTGGTTTAGCTGGCAGATCGAGTCAGGGCTTTGTGTTGTCTTCCTGCCCAGTAGCTTGCCCTGCACCTCGTGCTGAGGGCAAACCCTCAAGCCACCAGAGCCAGCTGGTTGCTCTAGGCGGGAGGATTTTGCCTGGGAAATGCTCCCAGGGATCCCACCATGACACACTGGAGAGGGCTGTTCCTCTTGCAGCTTCCTCCCTCTGGCACAGAAGGCAGTGGGCAGGCAATGGTAATATCTTCCCTTAGCACAGATGGTTCAAAGTGAAGTTGTCTTAAATTATAACTGAGTAAGCAATATTGCTTATCAAGATATTTAAAGGAAAAAAGAAGCCTTTTCTGAAGAAGCAATGAATTTATAGTCCAGCTGTTTCTCATACAATAAAGCTTAAAGTTGAGGTTGTTAATTTTGAACTTACAGGTTCTTTTGTGCAAGATTGAGATGGAAAGGTCACTTTTAACACAATATTAACTTTGAGCTATGATGCAAATACATTATCTAAGCTAGACAAGATGTGGATAAACATCTAAAAGGATGGGGCTTTTGACAAGCACAATTTCTCCTTTTCCACTGATGCAACAGAAATTGCTTTTTAAAGTACTGTCTAGTATTGTCCAAACTGAACATGCACCTCAGACCACAATCTTGAGGCACAGAGAATAGAGGATCCCTTGTTCCAGGCTCCTCCAGTGATTTGCAGAACAATGCTCCACATGCTCATGACACCCTCAAGGTGATCAATGACTGTCACCATCAAGTGTGGTATGAAAAATTCCACCGTCTCTGCCCTTTGATGAACCACGGGCCAGAGACTGCCAGACTGTCAGGGAGGCCATTTCAGAGATGTCAGTGCAGGTGGTCAACTGGCCACCTCCTGAGCCAGAGACAGCACCCAAAATCAGTTACCCAAGAATGGGCCACTTCACAACACTGACTGTAGGTTAAAAGGCCTTTATCTGGAAAAACCAGACATCAGCCAAATGGAAATGTGAGTGTGGTTAAAAAACAGGTGTGTTTGTGAAGGGTTGGGGAGAATCATCACACGTTACCTTGGGTTAATTTTTGGCATCTAACTTAGGTGCTGATACCAGCCCTAGGGAGTCAGCAGAGTATCCAGAAGGTGACTCAGATTCCCAGAGCCCACCACTGAGTTTTGCCCCCCTGGGTGGTCTGCCTGCCTGCATCCCTGGCACAGGGGGCACCTCAGGTGGCCGTGATTCTGCAGAGAAGTTCCCACCCTCCAGAAGAGCATCAAGTTAAACCAAGACTGCAGGGAACAATAGGAAAATGCACAGCAGCCAGACCCAAACAAGTTACCATGTAAGTAGACTGGTGATTGCAGAACTAAAAGGCACATTGTTTACAGCACCTTGTAGTGGAGGATCTGAAAGCAGAACCTGGACTTGCTGAAACCCTGTTCTCTGCTCAACCTCCCTGGGATGTCGCTGTGCCTCCAGCCTTACTTTGCTGGCTGGGGACCTCTCCAGGGACATGCCACCCACCCATACGTTAGGAGATTGTCCGAGTGCTGAGGCCCTGTCTTCTCAGCAGGAAGCAAGGATGCTTGACTCAAAAGCAGCTCTTGGCTGGTCTTGCCTTCTCTGCCAAAGCACAAATGCTCTCTTCATGTCACAGTCTGGAACAAACACCGTAACAGGAGCAGCTTTAGAGGACTACTAGCTACCTGGCTCGACACCTCTTCCAGAGACATGAGGTTCTACAGATGGAACAGTAGCCAAGCCAGCATATGCTTCCTCCCAGCTTTACAAGAGAGACTTTTTTGGAGGTGAGAGTGAGATATACGTTCATCTAACCACCAGTTGTACTTCCTCTGCAGGATTCACAGGTACCTATCCCAGATTAAGATATCAGATATTGGACTGCAGCCAGAAAATCATACTAAAGAGCCTTCTTTTCAGGAATAAACATTATTCTCTCTAGGCTGGATTTAAGCCACTCAGTTACAAAGGAGGGATTCATTATCAATGCCCAAAGTACCTACTGGCATGTGCAAGTTTCTTTTTCATGTCTGCTGTGTACACATACACACAGCCACAGCTCCTTTCTGCCACTCCCAGCAGCACCTGCAAGCGTAGCTCACAGACAGCAGTCACACATGAGGCAGCTCATGACATCCACAAGCTGATCAGTGACTGTCACCCTCAAGTGTGGCATGCAAAAGTGCCACCCCACAGTCTCTGCCCTTCCATGAACCAGATGATGCCAAAATCTGCCAGGGAGACCATTTTAGAGATGTCGGTGGAGGTAATCAACTGGCCATCTCCTGAGACAGACACAGCACACAATGTCAGTCACCTTCCCATGGGAGACTCTGCGTGGATCTGCAGTGTGAAAGAGAGGAGAAGGATGTTGGATCCACCTGACTCAGAGTCTTATCACTGTAAGGCAAGAAAGGCTGTTCTGCCATAGCAAAGCTGGTCAATGCATGGAAAGCCATCTTATCACAGGAAAAACCTCAGCAGAGGCGCAATGCAGGGCTCAGCATTTGGTATGACTATGGTGAGCCCCAGAGTTCCTGAGCCCAGATGCAAACTCTTATCCTGATTTCCTTGTCCATTTAAACACTAGGTGAATGGGAAGACTGCAGAAATGCCGCAGACCTGCCAGCCCCCTTCCACAGCGAGAGAAAGAAAATTGTGGAGGAACAGTTCATTGGTTTGGAACAAGTCACCTTAATTACCCAGCAAGCTGCTTAAACAGTGAGAGCTTCCCTGAAGCACACGCTGGTCCTCCAAGTGTTCATGAAACAAAAGTCATTGGTGTTTCCTATGTCTTTTGGAGCTATGTTCCTGCTGCTATTGTAAAACAACAAGGGCCAGCAGGAGTCAATGCAAAGTTGCCATTTCACATGAGCTGGAAGAGAATGCCTGAGTTACTGCAATGCTGTTTTTCTCACATGACTACTCTAGATGATAAAATTTCTAACTAACTACATAGTAAATGCGATGGGAAGACTCTTTTGCTAATTATTTCTATACCTTCAGGCAACAGAATAAAATCAATATGTAGCAAGAAAATGATAGTTAAATAACCTTGGCAACTTGTGCTGCAGGTAAATTAACAGTGCGGCAGCGGATGGGAATGCTTTCACAAATCAGGGCGCTGGTTGAAACCAGGCTTCAAATGTGTCACCCACCAAAGCTGCCTCTACCTCCTCACAGCTCCCTGCAATGGGGTCCTACAGCCCCCTCCTTCACAGCCGTGCTGAGGAGCCTGCTCAAAGCAGAGTAGGCTTCCTATACTTTCTTGTATTGACAAGCCTATATTACATTTACTTGCTTTACTGCTACTGGAACAGCCAAAAGGAGGGGAAATTACCTTAGGAGCCATGCAACAGGCACAACATTTCTTGTCATTCTTCACAGGCAAAAAGGTTTTTGGATTCAGTGAAGTTTGTGTAAAACCAGGGCGCAACACGGTGTCATTCTATGACCCCTCATCAATAGTTACTTGTCCCATATGCGAGGAAAGATGAGATTTTAAGATTTAAACCCAAGGGATTTGTCACTTTGGACCGCCTGTTTTACTGCACCCACTTTTGTCATGCTTGAGGAGAACTGTGTATCCAAGAGCCACTACAAGTTTACTTAGAGTTGGGCACCCAACCTAAGACCTGAAAACCGTAGTACATTAACTTTGTTTGTCGGCCACAGAGTCGTTTCATCGATCTGAGAGCGAGATAACGATTTACAAAACAAAACCACAACCACTTGTTAGCTGTAAGTGCCTTCATGTGCGCTGCATTAATTCCAGTGTGGATTAGAGACATGGAAATGCAGCCGGAGCGCGCTGGGCGCTGGCGGAGCGGCGTTCCCTTCCAGACTCCTCGCATCAAGCCCCATCCTGCCGCGTTCCCATGCCAGGCGGGCAGGGCCCCGCGCCCCGCCGGCAGATAAAGGCGGCAGTGCGCGGCAGGCATGTCTGGCAGGCCCGCTCTCATGACTAACGCCGTGTTCCTGCGATAACAGGCTCGGCCACCTACACAACTAGCCCTCTGAATAAATGCTGCGCTGCACGGGTTCCCATGAACAGCAGACTGATGGCAGAGACAGATAAGCGCTCGCTGTCGCACTCACAAGGGGCTTCTAGGTCTGGGCTATCTTCCGGATCTCACACACTGCTCTTGTAGCTCTATCAGTCATTCTGGTCGGGTCCACTGCTCTGCTACCAAGGCACCAGACCACTGCTTTTGTCCAAAAATCTCCCAAGAGCACAAACTGCAGCAGGGCAGACAGGACAGCACAGTGAAACCCCCTCCCATTAAACCACACAAACACACCCAACAAGACACATGGATTTTTCAGACCCAGAGCTTAGCAGCCTCTGCCTGGTAAATGCATCCACCCCTTCCATCTTTTCCCTCCCTCCACAATGTCCCAGACTGATGTACTTTGAAATACATATCTCATGGATCCATTCCGTCATTACACACCAGCAAAAGCCTTTGTAGCTTTCAAACCTTCAACAACAGAAATTTCTTGGCTTTCAAATACAAGATCTCGGGCTTGTTCACAAGAATGAGTTTACATCAAAGCAAGCTGTCAGCATAATTGCATTAACTGGCACAAAATAGGCACATCCAGCAGTTGAGTTTTCTTTTGGCACTAGTAGTTGTTGCTTCCATTTCCTCCACACTGTGCTCTTGGCAAAGTAAACTACTCATTTCTCCCCAGTCCTGAGCACCTTAGGATCATTTCCACAGCCCATGATCGGCTAGGTAGGAATAGCCATGTAAAAATTGCTGCTTTCCACAGTAGGGGGTCACACCTCTGCTGAAGAGGAGTTGGACAGCCCACCCTCACCTGATACTGGGAGAGGGAAAAGCAGGGGAGGCCTACAGAGAACAAGGATGCAATAAGGAGGACAGAGGCATTCCATCGTCACTGGCACAAAAGGTGCCCATCCTCCAAAATACATCATGCATTTGGAAAAGCCCACAGGGGTTTGGGGCCAGTGGGATCCCAGGATGGACTGGATAGACAGGAAGATAACCCAAGCAGGGAGATAGATACAAGGCTGCAGGCGGAGTACACCCAGCGGGACCAGCCCCAGAAAACAGATTGATAGAAGAAGCTTTTAAGTTGGATTTTCTAATGCCTGCCACCACTGGACAATGAGTTGCCAGCATCCACTGAGCCTAGGCTCTGTGTAGGAACAAGGGGGGACCAAGAGGGGGGACCACCATAGCAATCATGGGCAGTTTTATTTCTCAGGGCCCTGTAAACTAGAACCACATCACCTTTTTTTTTTTTTTGGGAGCCTCCTTGGCCTGATATCTTTAATTAAGAGGGTTGTGTGTTGTTTTTCTTTTACTGTGTGGTAGCTTTTATCTACCAGGTATATGTAAAAAGTATGCCTGGGGAAAATCATATTCATGGGAACAAACTTAGCAAAGCCACTTTAACCTGGCTGCTTTTTTAAGAAGCACCTGAGGGCAAACCCTTGAAGATATTTATGCTCTATGGTGAGTTAGAGGCTTCTGAAAACTCCCACTAATCCCACTTCCCTTTATTCCCCTGGGTACAATCAGTGGGAAGCGCCACTGTCCCTCTGCTCTCAGTCTAGAACATTCATAAGGAGCTACTTTAAAGCCAGATGATGGGCTCCACCCTGTAAATTGCTGAGGGCCCCAGCCCCTCACAGCAAGGAGTAAGTGCCCCAGCAGCTCAAGGGGTTCAAATGCGATTGTAAAGCTCATGCAAATCCAAATATCTGCATAAAACACTAATGACGAGCACTTTATGACTACATCACATAGGCAAGGTACACATCACCAGGTTGAGGGCTTTTTTGGCCAGAGAAGTTGTCAGTCTTGCAGCTGGGATGTCTACATGATGCACCTGGTCCTGGCAAAATGTAGCACAGCTGGTACCACAGTCACAGAACCACAGAATGGGTAATATTGGAAGGGACCACTGGAGGTCATCTGGTCCAGCCCCCCTGCTCAATCTGAATCCCCCCACTCAGGATTGTGTCCAGACAGCTTTTGGATATCTCCAGTGAGGGAGACTCCACAACCTCTCTTGGCAACCTGTTCCAGTGCCCAGTCACCCACACAGTGAAATTCTTCCTGACATTCATGTGGAACTTCCTGTGTTCCAGTTTCTGTCCATTCATTGTCTCTTGTCCTAGCAAAACACCAAGAGAAGTGAAGATTTTAAGTTAGAGCTGGAGATTAGAGAAGTACAGGGTGTTTTTGCTATGCTTTGCAGCTCCTTTTGTATAACATCAATCTGCAACATCATTTTTAGATTAGATTTTAGTTTCTGTTAAAAAAACTATACAAGCTACCTTAAAAGTTTGATCGAACTCCTCATTAAGTCCATGTGAAAAGGGTTTTCTGAAAGGATCACTCCCTTCCTAAGCAGCTCAGGTCCGAGATTCTGTGAAGGAGACCTATCCACATCAGAAGAAGAGTTAGATGTTATCATGGTGAATAACACAGCCCTGTTGCCACTTTTTCACCAGCTTTAAGCATTTAGAAATTATGGACAAGCCCCTTTCCTCTCTACGACACAGATCTTTCCCACACCAGCTGAAAAAAAATCCCCACAAGGCTAGCTTGTAAATTCAGGTCTTCAAGAAAAAAAAATTAAAAATAACAAAATCAAAAAACCAAACATCTGGGTGGTTTCCCTCCAGGTGCCTGACTGTGGGGAGTTTTCCAGCCACAACTGCAAATGCTTTCACCACAGCCCCGAGGGCCAACAGAGCTCCCACTCAAGAGGCAGAGCAGGGCAGGCAGCTGGTCAGCAGCAGTTCCTTGGCAGCCCAAACCCTGGGCTGCAGGGTGCCAGGGGGAAAAGATGAGCAAAACCAGCCCAGTGCAGCTGCTGTGAACTGTGACCCCATTCACAGAAATTGGCACAGCTGTGTGGGATGCACCAGCATGTTTTTTCCATCTGTGGACAGGATGCCCTACAGGGAAAAGGAGGGAGAGCAGGGTCTGCTGGGCATTTTTTTTTTCCGTGGAAGTTTGTGGAGTTAAAAATTGCCAAGAACAGGCCAAAAATAGGGAGGGTTAGGCAATGTAAATTCAGGGTGCATCAGCCAGCAGCTCTAACACAACCCTGTGTGTGGCACTGCCAGTGGGTGGAGAGGGAGCCATGGTGTGAGGGTCCCACAGCACTGCTGCCACTGGCTTTTACTGCCTGCACTGCACCCAGACAGCAGAGACATCAGCAGAAATAGTCCTGAAAAACTTCCAAAGATGCATGCAGGCCCTTGCTGCCAAAGAGGATCGTGTGTCTGCCCCTCTGCCTGGGGTGGCACCAGGTTCAGTGTTCCCTGCTGGGGCACGATCCCAATCCACACACATCCCACCAGAATGCTCTGCACTGGCACCTGGTCACAGTACTGGGGGCATGGGGGGAGCAGCAGTGGGGTGCAGAGTGCTCCCTTGAGCTGAGTGCACTGCAGGAGAGGAAGGTTTGACCTCACCATCTTGGTCCCACTGCCCCTGCTGTGGGGCAGGAGCAGGTCCCTGAGCCATGCAAACCTGTGGTCTGGTCCTTTACACATGTGCCTTGCATTCACATCTCTGATAGGAAACAAGCTTTCATTTTTACATCCCTGCTGAAAATTCCAGAGAGGAGCAGGAGTGGTTCCTTCCAGACAACTCCCTTCAGTTGTTTTCCAGTGTTTCCTTTTTCCTTCACCATGGCACTTTTCCTGCTCCTTCTCTAGTTGTGGCACAGTAAGACTGGAGTGAGAGGGAAGGTGCAGGAGTGGGTTTTGCAGAGGACAGGGGTATTTCAGACCCTCCCTATCTGCCAAGGGACATGGGCACGTACCATGCACTGGCATTCACTCAGTGCACGGCTGCTCTTGCTACATCTGCAGCGCCAACAAAAGCAGACAAATCCCCATGCACAGTCTGCTTGTGGCAGTGAGTAGAGGAGCATGAATGCGATAAAATAAAACCACTGAGCCCTCACACTGTTTTCTGTGTCCTCATTTACACTGCAAACATGAATAGCCAAGGCTGGTCTCTTTGTCTTTGGTTAAGCTAGGAAACAGAAGGAGTCAGGGCCAGAGGCCAAGGGCCAAGGCTTGCTCCCCTGCAGCCAGGCTTGCTCCCCTGCAGCCAGCCTTTCTCCCCCAGCCAGGAGGTTGGGACGCATCTGTGCTGCCCTTGGGGATAGCACCCAAGGATGCACTGCCCCTGCTGCCCCAGGGCCAGGGCTGTTCTCACCAAGGCACCACACTGGCAGTGAGGTGGGGAACATGCCCCTGAGCCTGCTCTGGCCCTGCTCCTCTGGCTGGTGCAGATATAACTTTTTCTTCTGTGTTTGTGCTGGGCATTTTACATGGGAACCTCTGGGGACCACTTTGGGAGCACTTTGCAGGCCACATCCCTACCTGGCAGACCTGAGGCTGCAGTGTCACCTTTGAGAGGATATGAACATAGTTCTTACTCTAACAGGCAGAGTAAAAACTATCCTATGGAACCCCTTGCATTGCTGACACCAAAGGTAATGTCCTGGCAATACAAAGAGACTTCACAAGAGGCCTGGAGCAACTGCTGATGCCACTCCAACACCATTTCTCTAAGGATTGGGCAGGGAGTCTGCTGAGGTTTCCAGAGTAGGATACCAAAATACAAGGATGTGTATATTGGCCAGGTTGGGAGTTTTGACACAGAAGATGAGACAGGGTTATTATCATTATTTTATTATCGTTGTTGTTGTTGTTGTTTGAAAGTACCTGTTTCCAGGAGGACTCAGGAGCTTCAGTCTTGCTCTGGACTCCATACATAATAGAAGGATGTTCCTGTCCCAAAGAGCTGTTCAGCTCACCACAGAGCACAAACTAGGAGCTCAAAGTAGCACAGATAAAATCATAGCTGCATACTTTTATTTTCTACTGCCAGCCTGGGCAGTCAGGAATGAGCACTGCTGAGCTAAATCTCCTAAAACAGGCACTGGAGCCCTTCTTGAGATGTACTTCTTCTTGGGAACTAAGAGGCACTGGTCTAAATCATATATCCAGGCATAATACACTGTAAAATACCTCCAGCACAATGCTATATGTCAAATGTCAATCTGTTGTGAGCTTTCATATCAAAGGGCAAATGCTGATTGAAGAGAAACAGAGAAGTGCAGCAGAGAAGTAAATAAAAGGAAAGGTCTTAAGAAGCTTACAGCCACCCTTGCATAAAAGAATCATCTTTCAAGCTGATAAAAATATTGTTACACGCTCTGATAAGAATAATCTCTCAGACTCTGATAAGACTACAATGAGAACAAGCCTTTTACAACACAGCATTAGTGAACCACAACCCCATCCTGCCCAGAAATACCCTTTCTAGGTGCCGCTGCCTTTTGTTCTCTGGTGGGGTAAGCACTGAAAAGAGCTACTGTAGCTTTCCTCCCTGTCTAGCAGGGACACAGCCAGGAAAGGACTCGGCAGACTCCACCCTATTAAATATGGAGCAATTCACTCCAAAGCAACTAAAGCATGCAAATAATTGCATTGACTTCAAATGAAATTATTCCTATGTGTAAGTGCTCTACTGAATCAAGGCCAGGGTGCTTAGCACTCTGGAGTATCAAGTCTTAAAAGTTTTGGAAGGCTTTAAGTAAGAGGGAATGGTTTGGGAAATAGGGGGGAGGAAAGTGGGTGGGAAGGAGTTCTCCCACTGAATAATAGGTCATTAATCTCTGAAGTCTGTGATGGGTACAAATAGAGAGAATAATGTTGGGAGGTCTGAATCTATTTGGACATTTGTGTTAACCATGACTTAGCACCTCAAATCCACACTGACCCAAAAACTGGATAGGCTATATGGTTAGGAATTTGAATTGGGAAATACATCCTGTAGTAGCCCATGCATGCAACTTATCTTCTTTCTGTCCTTTTTTCCATCACAATACAAGAACTTATTCAGACAACCTGCTGTTCTTGAAGGGATGGGATGACTTCCACAAAAAAAATGGCTGAAATTCTTCATGTCCCAAGATAACGAAGGTAGATACTTTTTATTGAGAGAAGCTTGCAGTCCGTGAAGCTCCATGAAGCCAGCTAAGCAGAAAAACCTACTCAGGCACTGTAATGCTCAATCCCTGAGGCCAGGCACGGAGCTGTTTTGTTGGGTTTGTCACTTTGACAGCAGCAGATACAGGGACAGTTCTCCCAAAGCCACTGGTTTGGCAGGAGGGAACAACACAAAAACCCTCTGGGAATGACCTACTGAGCTGAGTGCCACACAAGCATTTGGCTGCAGATATCCAAAGCAGCCTGTGGGCGAAATTAAGGAAAATCTGAAGTGAAAATGGAAAGCCATGACTTCAGTTTCCTGATGAAAGACCAGAAATATCCTTTGCCAAGTAACACTCCTAAAAGGTCTCATCCCAAGAACATGGACATATCAACCAGTTCACTCCCAAACCTCTCCCAGCATCACTGGCTTCCTTCTGCCCTGACAGACACTAGGTGTGTGCATTTCTCATGTCTGATCCCAGTTTATTCCAAAAACAACAGATGAAAGGCAGCAAGCATTAAAGTAAATAGGAGTTTTGCTCTCAACCACATTTGGAGCAGAACTTGACCCAGAATTAAGAGGACACTCTTTATTGGGTATCTAGCAGGTTTCTGATGCTGTTCCAGTAGCTCCAGGAGGCACACCTGCTCTTGGATCTGCATGGCAATTTCTGTGGTTTGGCCACTGAGGAGGGTTTTATTTTATTTTTAAATGTTACCATTAAAAACAAGGAGCTATTTTTCTCTTCACTTTTTTTTGCAGAAAGTTTGGACAGGACTGACAAACCCATACAGGTGACGAAGGCATACGGAAAATATTCTTGGGGTTTTACAGAGAAAAAATCTCCCACAGTTACTCCAGATACTTCACTCAGCCTCAGCCTCTCATGCAAGAGCCCTTCCCTCAGTTGCCTGCTTGCTGCCTCTCAGAACTGACCCCACACAAGCTGACTGCAGCAGAAGACCACTGGTGCATCTGGTGTGATCCCAGGGGACATCCACAGCCTCTGCTCTGTGTTTGTGCCTCACTTCTCTCTTGCTAATCATGGAAATTGAGTGGCAGGTGATGCCAAGCTGGTAGACTCTGGTAGATTTTCAATCCACCCATTACTATCCCATTTTACACAGGGAGACTAGGCACAGCCCTGTCACAGAATCAGGCTGGGTAGGAAGCCAAGGCTGTGGTCTAGTACTTCCCACCACTAATCCCCAGGATATATCTTATGCTTGACTGTTGCATAAATGACATGAGATGGCATCTGCTATAAATGACCAAATCAGAAGTGAAAACATATGAAAACATATGAAGTGACATTGAGCCACTGTTGCAGCAGTTTTCCACAAGTGTCAGCAGTAGTGCAGAGGACAACACCAGTTCAATGAGGGCAGCTCACAAGTCCTGGTGAAATGATCCTGTATGATATGCCTGCTACAGGACAGTTAGGCCAGGAACTTGGACAAAAGGGAGAGTCTTTAAGCCATTGAATACGATTTTAAACAATTTTGGACAGCAGCAAAAGTATGTGAAATTATGCTTAGACAGGCATCAGGAACAGTTTCTACATAAAATAGGGGTGGGACAAAAAAGTCCTCATGTTTAAATCAGAAAAAAAGGCCAGAGCAAAGAGTATTTCACACCAAAAGAAATGAAACCCCCCTTTCAACCCTCCCTACAGCAGGGGCTCAACACCTGGGGAATTTACAGGCCTGCCTTCCACCAGGATATGGAGAGCAGTAATAGTCGAGCAGGTCATTCCTGCCTGGGAGCCAGCAGCAGGGCTGAAATTGGACCCAGTCATTTGCGTCATCATCAAACAATTAGTAACTGCTTCAGGTAACTCGGGCCACCAGCCAGCGCTTTGGAAAACGTCTGTGGCCGGATAAGGGCTGTCATATTCCTGATGTCAACACCGAGGCTTTGCAGTGAACTCTGCACCGTCACGTAAGAGCAGCCGGGCTGGTGGAGAAAAGCAGCACCCTCCCAAGGTAAAGAGCTGCTCGGGGTAATGCAGGACAGATTCGGGACTGCACGGAAGGAGACACCGGGCCAACTCGCTTCCCGCCAGTGTGCAAAGGTTGGGCTGTCCTGGCGATTTCCACAGACACAGGCTTACAAGGACAGGGAATCACATTCGCAGATGAAATGTCGACACCTTGCTGATGCTCACTTTGGCCAGTAGAAATAACATCACTGGAGGTGCTCCTTTAGCCAGCTTAGTTTTTAGTACTTCACAAATCAAACTTGTTGATAAGCCATTTCTTGAAATGAGGAGAGCAATAATGTAGAGAAATTGGGGCCATTATGGAAAATACTTTGACATTTTCTGTAACGAGGCATTTTCATGATTCACCCTAGATCCCAAGGGAAACATTTCTACTTCATGTCTCAAGTCTGACAATTTAAATAGCATCTGTGAGATGTGACGTGTCTCTCTGGCTCAGCAGCTCTCTGTTATTAATTTCTCCATCATCAGACAGATGTGTTGCCAACCAGAAAAGGCCTGCCAAACCATTGGCTCTGAGGGAGCCATCCCTGTATCTGCTGTTGCCAACATGACAAAGAAACATGCAGACCCCAGTTTTAGCCCTACTAAACAGGAAAGTATTTTTAAATCATACACCTAGGCAATCTTTTTTCCAACTTAAAAAAAAAAAAAAAGGGCAGGAAAAGATACTATTACCCCCATTCCCATCAGATGTGTCTTTGGAGAGACTTGGATAGACCAAATCAGAACTCACCTTCTAGATATGGGGATGTTTAAGAGAGACACTCAGAGGATTTTAGACTTTTAGTGTGGCAGTGAGTTACTACACCAGATGAGAAGGCATCACTGTGCATCAAGGACACAGGAGGCACAGGAGCAGGTGAGGCAGGCTAAGGACAGCAGCTGTCAGCAGGTTGAATGCAGCAGAACTGACAAACCTCTTCAGATATTGCTTTTTTGCAACACCAAAAGTTGACTGACAATTAACTGCAATTCATGTAAAGCTTATTTCATGCCAAATTCGCAGCTTCCCATTAAAAATTACATACAATTGGCATTCAGAGATGCTTTTGTGGGAGAAAAGTAGTGAAGGGTCCACTACCTAGTCCATATGGATAAAAAGAATAGTCAGAATTACTGCTGTAAATGTATGGAAGAGTTACTCAGTCTCTGGTTTAGGTCTTAAAATAATCCCTATTAAATTATTAGTCAGTTGATCTCATAGGCAAGATAATCCCAACTTTCACAGTTTTTGGATTACATCTCTAATAGTTTTTAGGTCCTGGCATCTGCTGTGTTGTTTACCAACCAAATCGGGAAAAAGTGCTCATAAAATAATAAACAAGGCAAAGGAATACAAATACTACAGAGCTGGAAGGAAAACCAACTACTTACTAACACCACCATTTTCCAGTAATCTCTTCCAAATAAAAAAAATTGTTATTAGTGTGGACATATTAATTCCAGGTCCCTCATACTTATAACCCTTAGATGTTTTCTGTGGATTAAGTCCATTGCTGATGTAATAGTCTGGAGCCAAGTGGAGCTCACACCTACTGTGGTCTGGGTTCCACCTGTTTTTAGGTAAACCATGACTTCCGCTGTTAGGCATATCCGTCTTCCAAGAGCCAGAACATGAAGATAAACTGTTTGCTTTTATTGCTTTGCCTTGGCTGAATTACATTGTCCTAACACCCAGACCCAGTTCCGAAAGGCAGCAAAACTATAGCAAATAGCCAGGGTGGAGGGCTGTGCCAACCAGAATTGCTGGCCCACAGGCTGCAGGTGTAAATGTGTGTTTAACAGATAGAAAGGGTATATTGTAAAGTTCAAAAGGTATTTCTGTGCCACATATGGAAGCTTTAGAGAGAGCAGGGGAAAGAAAGAGAATAGAGAGCTGTTGCACTAAGCTATTAGTGCCTTTCTTCAGAGGACCTTCTCTCACAGATGTTCTCTTGCCATCACAAAAGCCATAGTTTGGGAGCTCAGCCTGTGAATCTACATTACTTACCATAAAAAGAAAATATCTCTGCAGGTTAGTGCACAGTCTCACAAGACCCCATGTGTCCAAACATCACCTCTAAGCCCTGGGCTCCTGGGAGTAAAGTAACACAATCCTGCCTTGATACTTGAGACCATTACACATGCCCAGAGACACAAATCAAGGCATTTACAGTAATCAGAGAATACCTATCCAAGTGTAGAAAGATCTCTACTTAGCAGAAAGACTTAACCTGAGCTAATGAGGGGGGAATGCATGCCCCTTAGGAAGATCTCTCCAGTAGCAAGTAATGAAGTTCATTTGATGCAAATGTAAGCCCCTGTAAAGAAGTACAAACCAGGTGTTGCTTGTGAATTTCCAAGCCAGCATCGCTATTTTTATTTGCATTTTGCATATATCCCCACAGATTTTCAGATGTTTTCAGCTGCCTGGATTTTACTAGTGACTACATCCTTGACATCTTGTCTCTTTATGCACCGATTGTTTTGGTGTCATAAGAAGCAGGATGTGCATTCTGATTCTTCAAGTGTCCAACGTCTCTATTTTCCATAAGGAACAAATCTTTATTTACCAGTTCAAGCAAGCTATCAAGGGAAAAAGATGACCTTCATTCACTCCCCATGTTTTTGCATACTTTCTCTCCTTGCTCTAAGCCTAGAGCTAGGTTCTTTCTGGGTAAATATTTTTCCATCTAAGAAATCTTTTTTCCATTACAGGTTTATAAGCTGTTAGCAAACATGTTTTAAGCCCTGCTGGAAATCAAGAAGTGCATGAAATGCTGGGAAATAGAAGTTTCTAATCAAAAGAAATTATCTCAAAATGAGAAAGAAAAAGATGAAGAAAAAGAAGGGTGAGAGTGGGGATGGGCAATTGCTTAGCTTAAACTAACTGGACTACTAGTGAGCATTTGCTGTCTCCTCTTCCACTAGATAAGCTTGCCTACAGACACCAGAGAAATCGACCAATTCAATATACCATTGAATTGTTTCTTATCAATTTCATTTTCATAGCTTCTGGCCTGGAGGAGGAGGTGGGAGTTGAGGAGGGCAGAAACACACTGGTGGGCAGAGTGGGCAAAGACCTCCGGAGGTCCCCGGCACCTGCACCCAGCATCCATCATCAGGTAGCCAGTACGAAACAGAAAACGGGGCACTGCCCAGGAGTGGGAATGGGAGCCCACCCAGTGCTCCTTTGACAAGACCTGAAACACTCACCAGCCACCCAAACTCTCCCTGTGTGTGGCCACGGGCCCTCAGCCTGAGCTGTGCCAAAGGTGAGGCTGCTGGTGGCCAGGCTGCACACTGGTGTCCAGCCAAAGCCATGCTCTGCCCCGCACAAGCAGCGCTGACTGTCACCTTTTCTCTAGTGATGCTGGCTGACGCATTGCTGGAGTTGAAGGTGTGTATTTGCTAGCACTCTTTATTTCCCCGAGAAAGCCAGAAGCACAGCAATCCAGAAATTTATATGCTGAAATGGGAAAAAAACATATCAATACAGGAAAAAACCAAACAAAAGTTCAGAACAGGAGATAACCAAAACCAGCATGCTATGTCATCAGGAAAGCAAATTCAAAGAATTAAGTTGAAATCATTATGTTTTTATTCTGCAAATAAAAGAGCAGTTGCTTCCACTTCAGCCCAAAAAGTTTATCAAGCCAGCATATCACACATAGTAGCAGCTCCACCTCAAGAATTAACAATATAGTTACACAGATACATGTAAGTGTACATAAACACTTGCATTAGTCAAGGTACAGGTGTAGCTTGGATTATATAGGATTGTATAATGTTTCTTGCTCTCAGTTTCTTTGCTATTCCAGCTGTTAAGCGAATCTAAATATTTATGTGATTGCATGTTATTTCAGCCAAAGAGCTGTTAGAAACATCCAGCACAGAGCACAGAGGGGGTTATTGATAATTCATATCACAATTTCATATCACAGTTTTTTACCCCTGGCTAGATCCCACATGCTGCTCATTTTTGCAAATGCAGACACTGGGTATCAGTTTTGTAAATGGATGTGTAGCAAGCTAATACTATGTAAACTCCTAAGGCTCCTACTTATTTGTTCTGAATGGGCAGAAATGGGTTAGACTTACACCAGGATAAGAATTCATAAAAGGCATTGATTTGCTTCAAACCAGGACAATTAGGTCAAACCATCTACTCTCTGATATCTACATGATCACCCAGCAGCACTGATTTTGATGGTGTGGAAAGAACCCGGGACAAGATACCATCTGAGTTGTTCAGCACACAGGCTCACCCTGAAAGACACAGCTGGTGCTTGCACAGCTCCAGCAGCCTGTGCTTCACTCCAGCTATGCAGAACTTCATCTCCAACCAAATTATCCTGGCCACCAAATACAACAGTTGTGTGCAGCCAGCAGCAGAGCCAGCACTGTGACATGACAAAATGGCCTTGCACTGGTCAGGCAGCTATGATTTCTGACACAGCTTTATGAAGCTTTAAACTGTCCTGTACATGGCAGCTTTGCTGAGTTTTTCCTGGAAAGCACAGAGGAAGACATACTGATTAAGCAGGAATTCTGCATCTGGAGTCCATGTGAGAACTGGAGCAGGGGATCTCTACACCTTTAGAAAGCCAAATAGATAGGATGTCCAGCACATCGCCAGGCTGCTCCCTGTCTTCCTTCCCAACCTGCAGTGATGTGCCTGCAGACATCCAAACTTTGAGCCTTCACGTGCTGAGGAGCCCTAAGAAAGATGAGTTTGGCACAGCATCAGTATTGAAGGCAGGGAAATACCCAGCCTAGCAACAAGAACATCACCCACCTACTAAGAGAAAGATGAATCACCTAGTTCGCAAACTACATGAAACCTTGATTTATTGGTATATTGTGACAAGTGGGCTGGGCTCTCCATCTCTGAACAAGCTGTGCTGTTCAGGCAAACACCCCCAAATATCGTTTGTGATGTGAAGTGCTGGCGCAGAGCTGCTGAGCTCATTGATGGGAAGGAACGGGTTTCCTCAAGTGTGGTTTTACTCTGAAGTAACTACCTTGAAAAATTACCATCTCTCCGCGGGCTCTGTCTCTGCAGAGTGAGTCAGAGAGTAATAGATGTCTTGGGTGACCGAGATAAGTTTGCATGGCCAGACACAGGCAACATGCTGAGCACACTCTGCATCCTTAGCTCGGAGCTCAGCCACAGCTGCTGAGCAAGACCACCCAGCCACCCCTGGGACAGGCTCCTTCCTGATGATCCAGGAGGCACAGCTATGCTTCATGGAAGCAGCCTTTCATTTTTGACTGCTTTATATTTAAAACACCTCCTCCTTGTGCCTCCTGATGCTTTTTACCTTGAGTTATTAACCACAAAAGCAGTCACAAACAGCACACCATTAAAATACAGGAGACCAAATTTCTGCTTCTCACAACACTGGGAAATTAAAATAATTTGTCACCATAATTTCTTAGTAAACGGGATGTTCAGTCCTCAAGTGAGAGATTGTAGCAGGTATGGAAACAAGCTCTCCCATTTACTTCACTCTGAGTGTGCCACATCACATAACTGAGTTAACATGGACTATAAAACTTCCTCTGAAGTGTCTGATTTTGGTTCTCTCCCGACCCACATACACGGCCAGTGGCCCGAAGCAACAGATTTCTATCACCAAAAGGTATTTTGTTAAAAGCCACCTGGAAGAGGAAGGAAGATGCAAGTTCTCTAGTTAGCTAGTTTTTTGACTTGGATGTCTGTCTCGCTTTTCCCCAGACGGGGAGGCAGTGGGATTCCCCAGCTGGCTTTTGCTGTTAAACACCAGTCTTGTCTGCCACAGTTATCCCTGAAGGCAGCCAAGCTAACAAAAGAAAAAGACTTGCAAAGCAGAAAAAAACCTGCTGGTTGGAGACCTTGTTTTGCTGCATAGCACAAATACCTGAAATACTTGGAAAAAAACCTATTCT
Source organism: Picathartes gymnocephalus (assembly GCA_013390045.1). Taxonomy (NCBI): domain Eukaryota; kingdom Metazoa; phylum Chordata; class Aves; order Passeriformes; family Picathartidae; genus Picathartes; species Picathartes gymnocephalus. Next base: position 121,688 of record WEKY01053577.1, on the reverse strand, counting down.
TGCTTTAAAAGAAAAACATGCAGATTATCCATCAAGGTTCAAGGAAAACTAGTCAATTACTCAATTCTTCATTAAGTTCCTGAACATATTCCAAGGAAATCTACAGACATATGCAGTGTTTTTAATGTAGCCAAATTATGAAAAAGGAGAACACTTCAGGTCTCAAGTCAGTAATCTCTTTCTCAAGACAGAAACTACCACAATCGGGCTGCATCTTGAGAATGTCCTCTTTTATATGTAATTTTAAAATTTTAATTAAAGTTAAATTTCCTTCAGAATTTCTGAAAGGAAAAGAAATGCTTGAAAGTGGGGCATGGGGATACTCTAAAAACAGAGGTGGAAAAAGCACTGCTCCAAATTGCCTTCAGATCAAGTCATTCTCCTAAGCCCCTGTTCAAGCTAACCCTGGGTTCATACTGGGCTAGTAAGAGCAACACTCTCTGTGGAAACATTTACTCTCCATTTATGTGTCAGGGTGAGGAAAACGAAATGGGAAAAAATACAAGCCTATGTATGAGGTCAGCTCTTCTTAAGAAACCAGGAAAAGAGCTGGGCTTTTTTTCCTTTTTTTGCCTTCCAACTCACTTTTATTGGGTGCTGCTTTGGGGCACACACATCTTAATGTTATCCACACTTATGGACCCCACTGGGGGCTCACAAAAATGAAGGCAAGCTTCAGTGAATTCACAGATGCAGAGGGAAGCCCAAGCCCATGCTTGAGGGCTTTGATCCACCAAGATTCATCAGCAGGCTCTGTGGCAGTGCCAGACACAGCTGCTGAACACGCAGATCTCACGGCTGGAGAAGCATCTCTGTGGGAGGGGCAGTGAGGCCTTTGGCCAGGGTTTGCACACAGTGCCATGCAGACAGGGGGAAGCCCTGTGAAACAAAATGGGCACTGTCCCAAGGGCTTCTCGGGACATTTACAAGTCAAATTCTAAGTGTAGTTTACTCAAGCATGGCTGCTGGCAGAGCTGCAGGCACACCACTCCGTTGTGCTCCACCTTCACATCCCTTAGGCAACCATCCCAATTCCTGGCCATCTCTTGTCCCAGTACACCTGCATCCCCAGGCTCCAACCCAGCACTTGGAAACACCTCCACTGTCTGGGAGCCAGCCCCATCCCTCACTTTTAGGAGCCAGGAGCTGCCCACACAACCCTTTTGCCACCAGCCATGACCCATCTCTGCACTCTGCAAGTGAGGTTCTAGTGGAAAGGTAAAATAAAATTTGCTCTCATTTTATACATAGTGGAAGTGTTGTTGAACCACCAGTGAGCACACTGGTGGACTTCTCTGAGCCACCTGCAATGCCCCAACAGGACTCAGTCTTGCTGCCACCCTGTCCTCAGCAGACCAACGTTCCCAGAGCTCCCAAAGTCTCAGGAAATAGTTCAGTGCTGTACAGAACTGCAGACAGAGAAAAACATGAGCTCAGATCTACTGGTTCACACAAAGAAAGGCTGGCAATGGTGGGGTACCCAGTGCAGGGGGCCCAGTCTGGGCTGTGGGAGGCAGGAGGAGGGGGAGAATCCCAAACCGGCAGCAGCACATCTACAGGGGAGGGAGTCATGGCACTGGAACCACGTATCTACATCTTCCACCAAAAACTGGTCTCCATCAAGCACATTTCCAACTGAGGAGGAAATATTGGTACAAAACATGCTGGTCAGAAAACAAATCACTCTGAAAAATTGGGCAGACTAAGCAGAGTATGTGAATCTTTTCCTTTGAAAGCCCCGTCAATGTCATTTGACAGTTTTCTCAGCCTTCCAAAGTGTTGCTGACGATTTTGGGTTTTTCAGCAGTATTAGTCATGCTGTAAATTGTTACACTTGAAATGAGAACCACAATCACCAATTTATCATACATCTAATTAAAACAAACGTAAGTATTTCACACTATAAATACACTATGGTGTTCATGTGCCAAACATCAAGATACAAAATACTTTGGAGTTCATATTGACGTCAGTTTTCTGCTTCAAACAACATTTACCTTTTAGGTCAATACATTTTTGTGTTTGCCATAACAGATGCTAGAATCAACATGCTTATGGCTGTAATGATTTCATTTAACTCTTTCAGTGTTTGAAATAAACTTTGTAAAGAAAAGGCAAAGCTAAATACAAGTGTTCAGTGGCTTTGCCTGGCCTTTCACTCAGTTAAAACCAGAAAAATACTATTGCAGGGCTGTTATCTGGAAGAATCACCTTGTTCTTTGCCAGCACTGGCACAAAATATACAACAACATTGACAGTAATATTAAATACCAGTAATAGCCCACCTGAATAGCCGGGAGACAAACATTCAGTTATTAAAAGTGATGGTACAGAATTGCCTCATTAAGCCCAGTAGCTCACTGTTTACAATGGGCTAGTGCCAAAAGAAGAACGCAGTTTTACAGCTTTTATTGCTATTGTCTCAGTGCATTGAAGTGTCTGTTTTCAGATAACCTACAAAAAAACCCCAGTTTTAATCAACATGAGGTATTTGAACTCTGTGGCCATCATTTGATTCAGCCCTGCTGAGATAAGTAGGAGAACGTATGTTCATCCTTTTGGTTTATACAAGTAAACTTCTGCCACTTTTCATACCCTGCTGCTCTTGCCAGCATTACCAGTGCTGGCTTGAGAGCTGGTGGAGAAAACAACATCTGCCCAGGGACGATACAAGTGCCACAAAGGCTGGCAAACCGTGACTGTGGGTGCCAATGGCTTCCTCAGCACTGCCATCCCAGGGAATGATCTTGTGTCTCCAGACTTCCAAGTTTAAAATGGGCTCAGGATAAGAAGAGTATGTAGGAATGGTATAAAATGTGCAGGCACAAAGTCACATGTGCCCTGCCAAGAGGTACACATACATATTCACATGGGAGGTTTGTTGGCTGGCTCAGTCCCTTGCTTTCTCTCTCACATGTATATGTATATATGCTTATATCTATGTATGAATACATATATATGTATGTGTATTTTTTTTCTAGACCACAAGTCTTCCTGCAAGCCTAGAATTGCCAAAACCCCTTTCACTGGCTTTACTCTAAGTTGTTGATAAGAGCAACACTTGTTCAGGGAAGTGAGGAAAAGACATGTATATACAGCAGGGACAAAAAGGCATTCGTGGAGAGACGGGCAAGGGAACAGAGGAGGTTTCACTGTTCCCAGGTAAAGCACAGCATCATGGAGGTGCAATACCCTCTGAATGGGGTAACCAGGAGTTTCTAGGCAGCTCTCTAACAACTGTTAGCTTGCCCCTATTCCAGGAGTGGGAACACTATGCCCGCTTTCTCTCTGTGGCTGCCCACCCCCAGGACAGAGCCATGATGCTGACACTGGAACTTCTCTTGTGCAGCACCCCCTCCACACCTCCCTGCACTCATCCCCATCCCAATTACAGCTCCTCAAAGGAGAAGGGAGGAGGAAGGTCAGTGTGCTCCATTGCAGACTGAAAATAAAGATAAAAAAACATGCAAAATTGTCTATTAGTGCATGAAAGACAAACACTGTTTGCCTCACTTTCCAGTAACTCACAACCTTATTGGCAGAAGATAGACAATTAACAGTGTGGCTTCCGTGTTAAATCATGTTGGGGGCTATGGCTTAAACCCACTTTAAAGAAACTAGGCCAATCATTTTATGAGGTGTGGGAATTGTTAAATTGGGCTACCCCTTCTGCTTTACACAATTGCATGAAAACTGGTGCTATGGAGAGGCTTTAATGAAGGCCGTATATAGCTGTAGGTCAGGGCATTTGCATTTGTGAAGATTACATTGAAAACACAAGAAATGAAACAGCATGAAAAAACAGCAGTGTTTTCATCTTAAAAAAAAAAAAGACACAACACATTCCATCCGTGGGAATATGGTACAAGGGACTGGGAAACAATAGTTTCTATTTCCAGCTCTGCTGTCAACTTTCAGGAGTCTGACCTTAAGCAAATAATTTTACTCTGGAACCTCATTTATCTGCCTCGGGTGCATAGAGGCTCATTAGTACTCTTACTAATGAGCTTCATATACTCATATGCAAAGCACAGCATTTTAGTAGATTTTGGAAGAGTAGGATTTGTAAAGCCCTTTGAAATTCATGATGATGTAGATATGTAAAAATCTGCCTCTTGCTTGCTCTCTCTCTCACACACTCTCTCTAGGTGATAAAGACAAATCCCATTAAAAAATTTCAATTCCCAAGCACAAACAGTGTAAACCCAAAGTCCAGTTCTTGAAGTTTTATTACTTCTTTGGAATAGCAGCACTAACATGCTCAAAAGGAATATAAACAGCAGCAGAGTACTGGAGCAGTTGATCCTGAGCAAGCAATAAAAGACTATACAAAGTTGAACTTTGGATTACATATCATGTTGAGTTATTGAATTTGACAGGTTAATTTGTTCATTTCTTTGACCTGATTTATTCACTCACTGTATACTTGCAGGACTCCTCCTCTTCAGGTGGTGCTTTTATACTTCTTACCTCGTTGTAGCCTCAGTAGTACAGTGGCAGTCACCTGCTCTGAGTGCACAATTGCAAACTTGTCTTTTATTAAGCTAATTGGTATAGGTGGAAAAAAAAACCCTAGTTGTCATGCCTATAGCCCAAAAGCAAAGAATGACTCTGTTCCCAAAAGTGTCTTAATTTTTTGCAGTTATAACAGTTGGTTTAGTAAAATATTATAGCTTTACCTACAAATCTCATCCATCTTTTGTCCTTTTGTGACTAAATACCAGGATAAAAGCTCTGACTTAGCTTCCTCATTGGAAATAAGAAGTATACAGGTTTTGACTGGGATCTTTCCTTCACAGCAGCTCATACAGTGCTGTGTTTCGGATGTGTGACCAAAACAGTGTTGAGAGCACACTAATGTTTTAGTTGCAGCTGAGCAGTGTTTATACAGCATCAGGGGCTTTTCTGCTCCTGAAGCTGCCCTGCCCACGACGGATATCCCACACCTTATGCTGTCGTGCCTCCAACCCTTGGGCACTAAGGAAAGCCAGTTCTACCTCCAGTCTCACGGGCGGAGGTACACCCCTGCTACTCAGGGAGATGTGCTCACACTTAAAATGGAATACCTTCCTGGGGAAGAAAGAAAAGATTTGCTGTAGGAAAAGTGGCCAGAGCAGACGTGTATGATGCCTCAAGGCTCTAGTGAGCCACAGTCACCTTGCAAGAATATCCCAGCTATTTGAGAGTGAGGTACAATGCTGGAAGTTAATTGCAATGGTGGGGAAATTGCCCTGGTTTGTTTGATGCAAGCTTTATGCACACTAAGTGTTTGCTTGGGTGGAAGTTTTGGGAGTTAAAAGTAAAGGGAAATTATATTTTTGAGTGATAGATGAGGCAAAGATCCCCTTGGCAACTGAGGTTTTGCCAGAGCAAGGAAGCAGCAGAAAGACCACCACTTTATAGGAGATCAAATCAGATTTTTATCACTGAACAGTTTTCTGCCATTTGTTTTTTTCATTGAACCTAATTGCATTACTTTGCATTTATCCTTGGGTAAAGCAAAGATTAAAAGTATGTAAGATTCGATTTAAAAGAAATTAGGTCAGGTTGGAAGGCTTTAATTATATCCTCGTCTTACCAACTGACTAGTTTTGCTCACCCTCTGCACTTGCTATAACCTCTCAGAAACATAAGGAAGGCCCTCCACACCCTTCTACAGCCAGTCAAAAAAACCTCATCTCCCTTCAAAAGGCTCTCAGGATTTCACCATATCTGGAGCAGATCTCAAATCACCACCACCCAGATCCATCAGGCTTCAGTGCTCCTTGAGCCAGCATCACTTTGCCTTGATGAGCCAAACACTCTCCAGCACAACCCCCTCACCATGCAATCTGGGAGAAGGTGACTGCAGCACAGCAGCCAGCTTCTTCTACCCATCACCTTCCTCCCTATGCTGCTGCTCTTCCATCCCCAAGCTGCAGGGCTTGTCTCTATTAATGGGATCCCAAAGCTATCCACGGAATCAAACCTGTGAGCAGACATTGAAGGGGTCTAGATTAAAAAGAACTCCTCAAAAAGAAAGCGTGTGGGAAGAGTCGCTGAGGCCATTCGACACCTGGCAGAGCAAAGGAGGTGGCGATCAGTGGGAGTGGGAATGAGGAAGGATGGGGCAAAACCTAGTATCTCAACCTGTATCCCTGGAGGAGTCAGAGCTAGGGTTCATTCCCACCATTTTCTGATGTCCTCTGTCCTGCAAAAGCTGGCACCAGTGTTTGGAAACCTTGGATGGATCAGTGTCAAGCCCTCCTTAGTGGAACAGGTCTTTCACTAAGGGCAGGGCACTCTGTTCAGAGAAACAGTCTTCAGGGAAACAAGATTTTTTTTTTCCCAGCCGTGTGCTGGCAGCTTGTCACCATGTCCCTCCCCAAAACAAGACATTATTGAACACCCCCCCAACACCAGCACCCCCAAGAAGCCGTGTGTGACCGACACGGGGACAGCACTGGAGCAGTCACCTGGACTGCTGCCAAGGGAAGCAAACAAGCCCAAGCATCTAGCACCCGAGAGAGAGTGCTGCTGGCACCCAGCACCCCAGCAGCCTTTCCCAGAGAGGGAGAGGGGACATGGCAGAGCCCCTGCATCCCCCACTCTGCCCAATACTGAGCTACCCCTGCTCTCTCTGACTTCTCCTGGGAGATGACTCCCTTATAACATCCATGCCACAAAGGTGACAGCTGATATATGAAGAAATGTCAAGAAGGTATTTAAGGCTTCTTCCCCCCAGGAAGGCTGTGCCAGTGCCATTCCTAATGCTGTAAAATGGATGTGACCAAAATGGAGAAGAGATCACAGCTCCCCTTTGCCCTCTGCAGCAAAATATCTCTTTCCTTCCAGACAGGATAGAACCAGTGTGTGGTAGGGCCATCAAAAATCCCCGCGCAGCTTGCAATTACCAACACATTTGTGTTGCCTATTTCTGGAGCCAGGACTGACGTTGGGGTGTTTCCTACCTCTCAGGCCCAGACAGCTAGCAGGCCCACCCACTCCTTCCTTAAGAGAGGGCTTGTTCCCTGCTGGGTGCATGAGCTGGCTCTACGTGCATTTACATGTCTCCTGATAGCACCCAGAGAGTCACTCTCCCAAAATCCCTGCGCTAGAAACACTGGGAGTCTTCTGTGCTGTTGTGATGATTAACACCGAACTCGATCCCCATCACGCAGACCTCTATCCCTGTGCCTGCCTCAGGAATTTGCACGCAGCTCCAGGCTGGGCTGTGTGTGATGATGAGCTTTCCCTTGCAGAACTAACAGGATGCTTTTGCACTTTGGCCCTCCCCACACATTCATACACACATTTCCATGGACAGCTTTGCAAGAGAGCACCTTGGGGTCTGAGAGCATCCTCAAGGTGCCAGCATCCCAGGAAATCTTCTGCGTAGACACAGGAAGTGCTTTGCTGCTCCTCTGAGAGTAGGAAAGGGGAAGACAAGAGAAGGTTTTAAGAACAAGTCTCTGCTTTCCCCACTGATGAAGATCTCTTTCACTTGCACCACTCTCTCTGCCCCTCCAAAACAAGGTTTAGCTCACCAGAAAGCAAAGGAAAGCAACGAGGAAAATGCCGAACAGGAGCATACCAGAAGGGAAAGCCAGGACCCCAGCCTGGCAGGGCAGAGGAGAGCAAGCCGAGCCATGCCACTAAGAACTCCCAGGTTCCCATCCCCTCCCACTCGCTTCTGTCGGAGCAGGCACGCCGCTCGCTCTGCCCTGGTGCCAAGGCCTTTCCCACCACGCCTGCCCCTCCTGCTCCTCGCCCATCCCAGCACACAGCCACTGGGCTGCAGCCAAACACAGATTTTTTTTTTTGAGCAAATTCATCCATCTTTTGCTCAGCAGCCCAGTCTCCACTCGTGCAGCTACCTGGTCGATCTCATAGCCAATCCTTAATCTGCTACATAGGGCCTTCTTTTCTAGTTGGCATGTTTTGTGGAGAAAAAGCACAAGGCCATCTTTAACACAACTAGAGAGCATTGAATGCACTGTGAGAGCACTGCAGTTGTGACTTCTGCAAGAGCCAAGCAGGCATTCCTCCCCCACCACCACGGGTACTGCCAAGGTGCGACTGAGCTACACACTAAAAGAGGCTGGCAGCATCAGAAACGGGATACAAGGAAGGCTACAAGAGCTGCAGGGTCTCTCTACACTGCTTTTCCCCTAGGGCACCTCCACTTGGAATGAAGTTTCCAGCTAGGCTGACAGACTTGGAAGCTGAACTTCTGTTTAGCAAGAGAATAGGACTAACACAAACTTCCCCACGGCTTTCTGATAAGGACATGACAGTCAGGAACCACACCTAAGGAAGCTCTTCCCGTGCTTGTTGATGTCTGCAAGATCTCTGCCAGCCTTGGCAGAAGATGTTGTTTTTGGGCAGAGAGGGGCTGTCCCATCCCCTCCACAGCAGCACACCGGGATGCCCCTGGCAACAGCAACCCCCCATCTCCTGGTGTACAGCCGGGGTAGCCCGGGAGAGCTGGGCACCACACTCACTCTCGGGCATGTTTCTTCACAGAGAGACTAATTTCACATGGACATCTTGAGAGTCTGCTGAGATTTATTGTGGAGTCAACAATACATTGTACAAGAGGCCCTGTGAGAGGTGGCAGGAGCTGGCAACTGCCATGGCACTACGGAAGGAAACACCGAAAGCTGTGTCCGCCACTCTGAGATATCACAGCATTTCCATACCTTATGTTATGCACCTGATGTGTTTTGAAGGGACAAGCCACTAGCATACAATCCTGGTGAGCAAAGATGTTATCACTTTAAGAGAAAGACTGAAGATAGGCTGATATGGACATGCAGGAAATATCTTGCTTAAAAAAAAAAAGGAGGGGGGGAAATAAGGTACAACTTTCTGTGGGAAAGAGTCTCCCCACAGGAAGAAGTAGGGGTTTCTTTTAAGTGGGTTTATTTTTTTTTTAACATTACAAGAATTTTGTTTTAAAGGAATGGTGTTTCACCTGCAAAACCAGAGTTCATTTTATCTCCTCCCACTCCTCATTAATCAACCTCAAAGAACGTTTTTTTACAATAAAGAGATACAATATTAGTTAAACTAATGTCTTACACAGACAGAATCATTCCCGCAATCTTGGTGAATGCTTGGAGCAAGCAGACAGGTCCTGAGAACTGACAGCGCTGGCTGGGGGAATGAGGCTCTTGAACAAGGGTTGCTCTGCAGAAGGCTCCCCAGTACCAGCAAAACACCCTGGCCTCACCAGGCTCCATCAACTGCATCGACGAAACACATGGTCTGGGCCACAAACAACATGGCACAGCAAAGAAAACGCTTCTGGGTAAACACAGAGAGAGCAGTTGGAAATCTTCATGGTCCTGTTCTCAGAAAGAAAGGGCAACGCTATGGAAATTGCTGGCCCCTGTGCTGAAAGGCAGGATGGCTGCTCTAGACAAAGCCCCATGTGCAGGGTGGGCAGGAGGGTGAGCTGCAGGCAGTGCCAGTCCTCACCATGGGTGAACAGCGAGGAACAGGGACTGCAGGAGTGCAGGGCCCTGCACAGGAGGGAGAGAAGCAGGCACTCGACATTTCAGCAGTGGCTTATGGCCAGAGGAATTTGATAAGGAGACTAAGGCAGTAGGATAGATTATTAATTCTAGGGTCATCAACAAGGTTTATCTCTTTCTAGGTTTGACTACTTTTCCTTTCTCTTCTAGTCTCCTAAGTTTCAATTTGCCTTTTCCATAGCCAACACTTTAGTAGTAGCCAACCCAAAAGGAAATGTGTTGGTGGTACTACAAAGGAAAGCTGGTAGGATTTGCACAAGTTAGAAAACGGTCAGGAGAGAAGGTGAATGCAGTGGTGAGGCTGGAAATGGATGCAGCTCTGGGAACAGCAAGACAGAGCACGATGTGGAGTGGTGAAGGACGCTGAATGTTACAAATCAGTAAGCCTCCACAGAGGTGGAACACTCAAAGGCACCAGGAGAGGCAGGATCTGACTGCCCAAGCACAAAAACAGTGCTCCAAGCAGGAGCCTGAGCAGAAAATGGGGAAAAGGCCAGGTTGGATGGGGCTTTGAGCAACTTGGTCTAGTGACAGTTGTTCTTGCCTATGGCACAGGGGCTGGAACTAGATGATCTTCAAAGTCCCTTCTGACCCTCCATGATTCTGTGGTAAACAAGTACCAGAGCTAGATTTGGTGGACTGAATACAATAAGATAGAGGCTTTTGGGAGCTGCTCAGGAAAAGGGTCACCAAAGAGTCATCAGCACTAGTCTTGAGCAAAAAAACAGGTCTCAAAATGGAGTTTGTCAGCAAAGGGGAAGAGAAAGTTGCAAAGTGTATGCCACCACAGGAATAGAAACACCAGCAGAGAAAAGAAACCAAAACCACTCCCAAAGCAAGAAATAAGAGGGATAGAGAAAGCTGGACAGACAGAGGACATCAAAGAATGCATAAAAGCAAACAGAGAAGAGAAAGAAAAAATAAAATAAATTGACCAACACTCCCAAAAAAGGCAGGTATGATGTAGACTGTGAAAGAACAAGGCAACAGGGACCTGGTGGCACAGGACAAGGCCAGAGGGTTGCAGTAGGACCATAAATGGACAGGAAAGGACAGGAAGGATGATCCATAGTACCAATGTAAGATACAAGTGGATGGGGAAGGAAGAGTAGGAAAAGATGCGAGAATGGCCAGGACAAGCCAGAAGCAAAGTTAATGGATTTTAAAAAGGCACAGAAGAGTCCCTACTAATACGGCAACACTAAGAGGATGTGGCACCAAGATATGATGGCAGAAAATAATTAAATGTTGTTAAGAGGAAGTAATTTAAGGCTAATAAGAGACAGTAATTTATCAGGAGCCAACAAGAATAAAGAGTTCAGGAGCAGTAAATTCAACAATGGAGTAAAAATAAACAGGCAGAGCAAGAACCAGAGCCACCAGCATGATAACAAGAACAATGCCACAAAGTCTGTACACAAATGGTGAGAGGCTGATGGAGTCTCAGATGGAGCTGTCAGGCCTCCTCCCTCTCTTTATTCAAATCTTCCCTGCATACCCATCTGAGCCAGGAGGACTTCGGGAAGATATCAAGCCAGTGATCACGGAAGACACATCTTTTTGAAGTAGGGCCCCTATTGCACTTGTCCTTGCACCCGGCATCTCAAACAAGAGCTCTTGGGGCACAGGCTGTCGCAAGATCCACACCACATATGGGGTGGACCAGGGGGGAATGGACACAAGGTTGGGGGAGGGTGGCAGGCACCAGTAGATCCCTGAAGGTAAAGTGCTATTGCTGGGCTTGCAGAGCACAGGCAGCATGAGGAAGGGACAAGAGGGCTTCATAGTTGCAGCCCCAGCTAAGGAGTGACCACCAAGCTCTTGCCAGAGGAGCAAAGGACTGTCCTCCCATGGGAGCAGGGAAAAGGGAGTCCAAGCATGCTTGGGAGTGGGAAGGCAGGAGGAGCAAGCTGCCTTCCCCAGAGCTCTTGCTGCAACTTTAAAGCACTTTCCTAGAAAGCACATGAAGCTTATTAGCCATGTTCCTGGTGCTCCTGCTCTATCCAGCTCAGGCAAACAGGAGATGACTGCTGTTGTCCCTGCAGCAAGGATACCTCTCACTCACTCATGCCCAGTGTCCAAAGCCAGCCAGCCAGAAGCGCACACCCATCAAGTTTGAAAATTCCAATCCTGAGCCCAGCCTGCTTCAAAGGGACCGAGTGGCCAAAGAGTGGTCAGGTTTCTCCAGCACTGCTCCCATCAGCTGTCCCCGGGCTCAGGCACAGTCACTGCAGCCCAGCCTGCTCTCCCAGCTGGGGACATGGAAAGTGGAATCGAGAGACACACCTTGAGACACGGATGCAGAGAGCGTGGGAAAGAGGCTAACGACATTCATGCTCATCAGAAGGCAGATAAAACCACTACAAGAATAAAATTTCATTATGACAGCTAAGGAAGAAGAAACAAAAATTCTTTGTTTACTGTGTCTATAATAAAGTACAAAGGCAACTGCCTTTGCAGTATTGGTTGCACAGACAGGTTTCAGCCCTGGTGAGGACTAGAACTCGGTGGTGCGTTGTATGTTGGTTTCCAGGTGGCAGATCAACCCTTTGCAGTGTTACCTCAACCCTCTGTGCCACAAGATACATGCAAAACACCTTTCCTGGGGCCCTTCTCCTTATGGAAACAAAGAGCAGAGATGGCAAGACTTACTAGGTCACACAGACGTTAAGATTTATGGATTTATCAAGAAACAGGGAGGACATTAGGGTCCTCACCAACAGCCAAGGAATGTGCTTCATCCTCATTATGCATGGGAGAGCCTACATTGGCAGTCATTCTCAGGACAGAAAACCATTAGAAACCTGCTTGTATTATTCATAGTGCTTTGGTTTTCACTTATGGATTCAATTTGCAAATTCAAGAGAATAGCATGGGAAAAGTTTCTATTTTTAACAAAAGAAGGTAAAAACTTCTGAAGTAATGAATTACTTCTGGATAAAAAGATTCATCTTCTTGAAAGAGTTTTGCTGCCTGATGTACTCCCACACAATAAATTTTACATACTGACATTTTGCATGCATATATATACATACGATTCTCCTAGAGAGTACAAAAATAAATTGATCCATATTATAAACTTACTCTACATATGCATGTTTTTTATTCACAGACATGTGTGAGAAAGTTTGAGAAAATGAATAACCATACCAGCCTGAGAGTAGAGCCAGGGGCTAGAACAGAAGTGGATAAAAGCTGTGTAAAAATAAAAAAAAAAATTAAAGCAGTAAAGCATCCTGTCCTATCTGCTAATTTTTCAAGACTTTCTTCTTCCCTCCCATGTTTATTTTTGTTAAGAGAGGTCCATCCATCCCAAGCACCAGAGCAGCTGACCCAGTGGCATAGTTACTTCCTCATGAGTCATCCATGTCCTGAGCTCAATTTCCACACCTCTAGCCCAGTAGGAAGATTTATTTCATGTAGCTCCATCAGAGCATTCATGGTGATGTCTTAAGCACCACTAAAAGCTCAAACCACCAAGACAAATTCTTATCCCTCAGTTTGATTCATCTCCTCTTTTTATTTTTTAAGAGATCTATTAATGACCAAGCATATTTCATGACCAGCTTTTTAAAATGTCTTTGTATGACCTTGCCTCACTTAAAAAAAGTTTCCCCAGTTTTGCCTCAAATGTTCACAAAATGCAGTGAGTCTAGAGACATAGGTCTAGCTCAGAGCTTCCTTCCATCATAGCATACTCAATTTGCTCTGGTGCATTTTTTCCTAGACTGAGTGCACTTTTTCTCTTCCTGTTCCAGCAATCAGGGCTTAGAAAGATTAAATTTTTCAGGTGAAAAAGCCCATTTTTGAAGCTTTGTCCAGTGGCTGCTCAAACAGCCTGGTAAACATAGCAGCGAGCAAAAGAAGTATCACAGGCAGGGTCTCCAAACTGAGCACGCAAAACACATGAACTCAACATGAATGACCTACAGAAATAAATAAATGACCAATAGATCAGTCATAAATCATTGTGTTATTTGGTAAATTTAGGAAGAGCAGGCATCTAGAAGGATAATTGCCAGCCTGCACAGCCTTTGGATGGAGCTCCTGTGGTTCTTTGAGTTATCTTCAGATGAGCTGCTTTCCTTCTCCCTGCTTCTGCTTTCTTATCTAGCTGATGGGACTAGTGATTACTACTGGCTTTTGAAGCCACCTGGAAATCTACTGATGAATAATGATAATAGCATGCTACTATCTTGATGGTTTTTCTCAAACTCCTAAAACACTTCCCCTCAAAATGAATGCGGGCTGTCACTGGTGACCCAGTTCTTACTCCTACCCAGTCCATCCAACTGCAGCACAGTGCAGAGGACATGGGTAGCACTGTAAGCACCTCTCAGGGTTTTTCATCACTGCGACCTCAAACTTCCAATTCTTCTCACAGAAACACCAAATTTATTGGCATCACTTACTAGGCTGTTTTCAGGGGAGTGAAAGTCCTTGGGCAAGAACTTGTGTTCTGTGTGTGGATAAACAACATGATACACACGCTCAGCTCTCCAGGATTTATTGGCTAGCCATGAATAACAGTGTTTATGGAGTCCCTGTCCTTTTTTATGGCAAGCCTGGCTCTGAAGCTTATGGGGCAGGTCTGGGCCTTCCCACAAAAGTCTCAAGATGGACAGAAGGCTGTCCTACGGAGCCATGGACTGAAATGACCCAAGTTCTACCTCTCTGCCAGGCTGAGTCAATGGAAAGAGCTCAGCACTGCTGAAGAGATCTTTTATTTGGGGCCAACACACAGCATTTGATACCATGACCTACCTTAGAAACAAATGGTAGCCACTGTGGTACCTAAAGTGGTCACCTATGTGACCAAGACCATCTGAACAGAACTACAAGCTTTGATTAAGCACATGCAAAAGCATCTCTGCACTGCATCCACGGGACAGTTCACTCAGACTCTTCAGTCTGCCTTGCAGCCCAGACACATCTACAGAAGCACTGTGCAACTTCTTTCAATTTTCTCCTCCCCTTCAAAATCTAAAGCACCACCTTAGTTATCTTTCCTTCAGGCCTTCTGACTAGCAAAGGGGAAGGGAAAAATTTCACCAGAAACTAAAGGGAAAAACAGGTGTGAAGTATAGGTTGGTTAGTACAGCAATCCCTTTTTCAAAACAACCTAGATCACATTTTCAGAGCTAAGAGTAAGGATTACCAGGTAAAACAAAGATTTATTGAGACAGCCTCAATCACAAAAGCTGAAAACAGACACTAAGAAAACACAGCCCAAGATATTTTACTCTTTTCCAGCAAGACTGAGATAGGTACTTGAAGAAGAAACCAGCCTCTAAATTCCACTATTACAAAAAAGACAACCTCAGGTGTAGGACTTCTGCACTAATGTGGTTCCCAATTTCATTAATGCTGCCTTGAGATTTTTTGCTATCAGGAAGCAGATCTAAAGAAATACCGTAAGATTAGACACTGATCCACTAGCCAACAACAGCTGGAAAACTTTTCCAGGAAATAACTGACCATATAGGCTTTGTGTACAGATGAGCATTCCCTCCTAAGCCATCAGTATCTCAGGCCAAGAATACCACCAAACACTCAAGAAAAGTAATCGATAACAATAGAAGGATTTGAATGTGTTGAAATACCAGGTCAATTTTTGGCAGATACTTAATTGCAGGAACTTGTTCTTTATATTTACGTGTTCACTGCACTTGAATCATCCTCAGCTCTTCCCTTACACAGGAGAGCATATATATTTTTAAAAGAAAGGCAACCAGACAAGCAAACTGTCAGGTAAGAAGAACAAGCAGTTCATGTCATATCTTTGCAGTCAGTTCTACCACACCCAACCTCTCTAAGAACGTACTTCCTGGCTAAGTTTTTGTTTTCTGATAAAAAAAAAATGACCAATAAGTGTAGGAAATGTGCATTTTCCATCTCCAGAAGCAGAACACATTTCTTGTAAATCATGAATTGCCACCTTCCACAACTCCAGCCAGATGAGTAGCCCACAAAAATCAAAAAGCAACCCTTTACTGAGGTTTGGCTTACTTAGACAAACAAATCAGAAACATCCTGGGAACAAAGCACTAAGTGTCTTAATATTCCTACTCAGACCCAAGCCAGAGTCTCTTCTCTCTGTACTGCAACCAGTGAAATAAATGGTGAGCCTACATCCACATCAATAAAAGCTGTTCAGCGCTTCCTGAGAACCAAAAGTTATCAGGGAAACACTATTAGCCTGCTAAATAGTGTCACTTGGCCTTCAGCAAAAAGGAATTGTTTCTAATAGCTAGTTAAACTGGGTCAGATATGCCAGACCTTCCCAAGATAGTAAGAGAGAAAAATGAGCCAGTTAGAGCAGGGATGCTTTCTTGTGAAATTACGTACTGAACCAGACAATGAAATTACGCTACAGGCAGATGAAGTTAGCTTCAAACACTTCAGCCTCCCCCTAGCAAGTTACTGACTTGGAGTGCCAGGAGTGCCCCTTCCAGAATGGCACAAGTGCCACAGAAAGCACCACACTGCTTGCTAAATGCCTCTCACCTACTTCATGCCCAAGCACTGGCTGAACACGTGCCAATGCTCTGCCAACCTTACAAGCCCAGGGTATTTAATCCCTGTGTGAGATGACTCAGTCAATGCCACCCAGAAAGGTGACTGCCAGGCAGGCTGATCTGAAGGGCCAGAATATCTCATCAGCAACTCTTCTTTCTGTGTAATCATGTCTTATAAAGAAAATGAAAATTAACTGGAAACAGTACTATCAGGCTCCTTGTACAAATAAAAAATATATACCCAGGGCAGGGTCACTTGCAGGGAGAGGTGCAGATGGCAGCATCTTCAACACAATCTAGACACAATTAGCTGTTCATATAAAGAGGTGCCATTTCATCTTTGCATATCTGAATGAGAAATTCAATTCCATTTCCTACTGCCTGCCATGTGCTCAGTACCTTTATCAATAGCTTCCAGCTCTCATGCTGGAAGGAAGAGTGAGTTCATCCCCACTCAGGTTCTCTGGCCTGTCACGGCTCTGCAGGACTGTCCTCATTTACTCTGCTGCTCCCTGCAAGGAAGCTCCTCCACACCTCTGGGCCTCTGCCAACGCCCACACCCTCACCACAAGCAGCAGTAAGGCAGGGTGGACAGTAGGCTCACACAGTAGCATAGCAGCCCTCTCGGTTTTCTTCCTTTCCTTTCCTACAGATTCTAGTGCTGCATCCACTTTTATCTTAACTATTGCCATCGCTCCAGCTCCATGCTCAGCTGGGACAGGCTGTGATGACAGCTCTTCCCCCCGAAGGGTCACTGCCAGCTCAGAACCATCTTATCACCATCTGTGAGGCAGATAGCCCATCCCCACGTGTGTGGCCCTATTTCCCGACACAGACAGCCACCTGTGCTAGGCTGACACTTGTTCCTGAGCTGCCAGAAGTGAGAACTAAGGCAGGAAAGTCATGGGGAGGAACATAACGTTGCTAGAACTGCTGTCATTCTTTTGAGTATGCAGGGACAAGTGTTCAGGTTCCAACCTGGTGACTATTAACTCGACTTGGGGCACACCTACTAAATTCACAGACAATACAACTGCAGAGTGCATGACCCAGAACACCAGCATGAAACGAGAAAGCATAAACAGCAGGATAGCAAGACTTCATTTCATCTTAGCAAATGGCTTTTCAGCCTCACAGTATTACCCTGCTAAATCAGTTTTAACTCAAGCTTGACTTCTTCGTCATTATTTGTATCACACAGTAACCAACAAAATTGAAGTAGCATATTTATTCAAATACAAAGTTACACATAACCCTTCAAGAAATACATTGCAACTAAGCCTTGGCATATCAGATTTTTCATTTAGCTTGTCTACAAGACATACTTTGCCAAAACAGCGTAATCAGACTAATTAAATGGTTACAACAGAGAACTTCATGTGATGAAAAAACAGTTTAAGAACAAAGACCATGCAGAGAATATATTACTGGATTACATCCCAGCATGGATCATTCAGAAAGTGATAGGAGGAAGTTTTTTCCAACAGAACACAAGTATACAGCATCATTAGTATACATTTTCTATTAATAATTATTAAAAAATAGAAAAACTGTTAACTTCAAATATTATTTTGCTAGCCACTATACCTATAAGGTAAAACCATAAATGGACTAACTCTGCTTAGGAGGTGGAAAACATTAAGTCTCTAGAATTAACTAGAGCCCAATTCAGCAAGATACTTATGAACGTGCTTAAGCCCCACCAACACTAGTAAGGCTTACACATGTTAAAGTATTATAATTAACATTAAAAGAATTTCAGCCTGCATCAACGGTGAAGCACATCCCAAACACTTGCACTGAATCAGGATCATATCCCTTAAAGTACAAGTTACATACATACTATAAAAATCACGATCCTCCTCTCTCAATCTATTGTTTATCAAAAGAAAAACTTCTACGGAGTGCGAGAGAAACTGACACAGTTCCTGAAGAAGCACAGCTTTTCATGTTTTATTAACAACTCCAAAAGCATGCACAAATCAGTGCCAGGGACAATCTATCTTAACTCTACTTTCCATCCTAAATCTTTCAGAACAACAGAATTTACCCAATTTGCACCAGTATAGTATTAAAACTCTGTATGCAATTTGCAATTTCAAGATCAAAGAACTTGTTTCTTCAGATCCTTCTCCAAGTGATCAATAGACTCTTAGAACTATACAGCTGTACAATAATGTCAGTGACTATATACAGTCCCACACAAGATACTGGAAAAAAGCCACAAAGTTACATAAATAAATGTCCAACTTCAAAAATATTTAATTTCTCTTGCAAGTGTTACTGAAAACACAACAACAATTTCTGCAATTTCGACCTGTATCAGCCCTCTCTAAAATTTAAAAAAAAAAAAAAAAAAAATTCCCATAGAATTGCCCTTGTCTAGAAGTTATCTGTACGGCTGTTTAAATAAAATCAGTCTCACCATAGCTATGAAATACAGGAAATACAGGTAGCAAGGAAAGTGTTCCACATACTTGGGAATGAAGCATTCCCTTTTGGTTGGAGGAATTTGATTGCTGGGTTTGGGGTTTTATTACTCTTATGTAACCCACTATATAATAGTGAACAAAATACTTTTGTTTCATAGAAACAACTGACATTTGCCCACGCCAGGCAAATGCTCTATTTACAGATTCATTAGGACTGCCTGACTGACAGTGAGTGTAAGTTGCTGAACTCCAAGAAACATGGAGCCTAAAATGGCGACACTCTCTGCTGAATCGCCTTCCCTTTGAGGATACGTCTGATCTGGAGAAGAGAAAAAGACAAAAACATGAGTATTCATCGTCTTGAAGGGAGTCACAATCTGAAAAAACCCCACCCTAGACTCAGTTTTCCATTCATTTATCCAAGCCTAGGTCCTGGGTTCAGTTACACCAGAACTGATCCCATTTTACAGCATTTGAACCAATGAAAGGCAACAGTCACCAACTCAGCTGCGCTTAGAAGTTACTAGTCTTAGGTCAAGAGTCACTTTTTTCATCAAGTATTTGTACAGCTCGTAGGAAAAAGGGATTTTCTTCATCTGTTACTCAGGCCTAACAACTGCCATTACTAATTATGACAAGAGCAATAAAAGCATGAACTCAGGCCATATTGAGATGAGCAAGAGAAGGAGAATTGCCTCCAGTACATTGCAAGGGTTACAGGGACAAAGCCTATCTTGACAGGTAAAAGCTTTTGAGATAGAAAAACTACAAGCTGCATGTGAAACCTAAAATTTCAGGTCTGTATATTCTGCCTGATCTTGACATTGAAGCTAAAGATCTAAAGAATAAAATGGCATTGGCTAAATCTTTTCCTTGAAAGCTGTAACTCAAAACCCAAAGAAACTTTTGGAGTGGAATACAGCTTTTGCACGGACAGGGACGGATGAGATGGAAGGAGAAGTTTGTTACAAATTTTTTACCTGTTCCCCTACAAGGCCGTCAGGAACCAGATGAACTGGCTGCTCATTCTCCAAGTTCCTGGCACTCGGGTCGGCGCCCTTGCGCATGAGCAGGCGCACGGCGTCCAGCTGGCTCACGCGGTACTGCAGGCTGGCAGCCACATGCAGGGCTGTGTTGCCGTTGTAAGCCTGGGGACCACAAAGCAACTCCATGAAGGAAAACTAGGGGCACAAGCCTCTCTTTCTCGATCTGCATTATGAAGAAAGCACCATACCTTTACATTAACAAAAGAGAGACAGTTGGGCAGCTCCAAAAAGAGACGAATGAGCTCCAGGTTTGCTTCTTCTGCTGCCAAATGTAAAGCGGAGCGACCACTTTTGCGATCCTATCAAAAAAGAAACTGTTTAGTCTTCCCTGCAGGTGCTTCACCTATCCAGGGGAAACATGCAGACAAATAAAAAGAGAAAGCTAAGTAACTGCAGAGTGTTGAGCAAACATACTTGCACTACAATTCATCAAAAGTGAATCTGAATATATATATTTTAATATCAACATCTAACAAACAATGGAACCTGATCTATTTGCAGGTAAGCTTACACAATGTAATATTTGATATTTTGGCTAAGTAATGGCACAGCACAGACCTGAACTGCAGAGGTAAGCAGTTTTTAATTAAAATTTGCAGTTCAAGAACAAGGTGTCATCAACACCCAACTACTATGGGTACCTCAGAGTGCTTCAAACATATTCTTACTTTTACAACACTTCTCACTACAGCCAGTGTAGCGTAATTCTCAATCTAGAGATTAGAGTGTCACCTCCCTCTTTCCCCAGGGCTCGTTTGCATTGATAATACCTTGCTCTGAATAAATGCAACATTCTCATCCCATTTGGGTAAATTAAGCTGTAGGGAAGCTTTCAAATTAGTCTACTTCCTTTGTAATAAAGCTGAAATGCAGTGTGGGAGAAAGGGACATATTCTGCTTCCACATTCTCTCTGGATCTGGATCTGGCACTTCAGACTAAGGCATTCTACTTACTTTTGCTTCAACAGAGGCTCCCATTTGTATCAGGATCTTGATGGTTTCTACCAGGCTCTTGTTTCTGAGCAGAAGCTCCTGGACCTCAGGGGAGTGAGGTGGCTGACAGTTCTGCAATTCATGCAGCACAGCATTATGGGCCAGAACTGCACAGTGCAATGCTGTCAAACCTGAACATCCAAAAAAAAAATCATCATGAATAAGTGTAATATAGAAATACTGACTGGCTGCCATTAAGCCCAGGCAGGGATGGTTCCATATTTGTAGGTGACAGTGACTGCTTCAAAGCAGCTTGAAATCTGGACTGTCCATCAACAGAAGAGTGAAGTAGCAGCCTACTGTGAGCTCTCAGCCAGCAGATGATGAAAGAATCTATTTCTAATACATATTTTTACTAAATATACATTAGAAAGAATTTTTATGAAAAAGAAGTGCAAATAAAATAGAACCGGCTTCTGTATCCACTGACACGATACTGGCACTCCAATGTTTTAAACAATGCCCAGTTACAACGTACACTCTCCATGCCAAACACAGCAACCACGTGTAAGAGGAAAGAGTTCCTGACAGACACCAACTAACCAGTTTTCATCTGACATATGTCAATTGTACTGGTAAATTTCCATCTGACAAAGAAATATTGCATTTTACTGCATTCCCATCAGTAGCTATAAAACATTGTACTATCCACTAAATCTGTAAATTATAAACACTTAACTACTCACCATCATAGTTTGTTGCCTCAAGGTCCACATACTGATTGCTTCCCATAGCTCCCTTTTGGATTGCCTACAAAAGTGGGAACATTTAGGTCTTATCCAAACCACATACTGCTTCAAATTTGTTTCTTGTCTTATTGCAATAACTGTAGTAAAGTTGCAATAAATAACAGCATCTCTGGAAGTGTTCAAGGCCAGGCTGAATGGGTCTCTGAGCAACCTGGTCTAGTGAAAGCTGTCCCTGAACACAGCATGGGGGTTGGAACTAGAAAATCTTTGAAGTCCTTTCCAACCCAAACCATTCGATGACCCTATGATTAAGAGGAGACTTACTGTTTTGGTTTGGCAAACTAGAGGATTCCCCCAAAACTACTCGAAAACGTTGGTGAGAAATTCAGTCCCACTTTAAGCTCTATGTGTAGAGCCCTGAGACAGATTCACAAGGCTACCCAGATAGAAAGATAAAGGAAGGAGTGGTGTTTCCAGAGTTTCCCAACACAGCTAACGCCAAGGACAAGAGTCAGAGCTGTGCCTGCCTGGCTCTTACCTGGAGCACCTGGGCATGCCCTTTCTCAGCGCAGACATGCAGCGGCGTCCTACCCCAGCAGTCTGTGGTGTTCACTTGAGCCCCCAAGCTAACCAAGTCCTGCACAATGAGATGCTGATTGGCAGCCACAGCAACCTGGAAAGCACTCTGCAAATAACAAGAAGAAAATTCAAGCTATTAGTCATCTGATCTCTAACAGGAAAGAGCAACTAAAACAAACAAAAACCCTAGCTACCTGGTATTATTTAAGCAGTGATTATGAATACTAGGAAGCCAGGACAAATGAAGCAGAGCACATAGTTTTACCAGCTCAAGGTGATCCCAAGAAGTATTAATAGCTCAAGGTTAATATTAGCATGCAGGCTAAATCTTGGGGTTAATATTAAATAAGCATTTCACCACATCTTTCTCAAGGTTCAGACCTGCAGAAGCACTCAGGTGCACAAAGCAGGTGCAAAGACTTTTTTCAGAACCTCACCTGGCCATTGTGCTCTTTAATATCCAGCATGTGCAGAGCAGCCATCTTCCTTGCAAGAACATAGGAGAGTGCTCGACGGCCCTGGGCAACAGCGATGTGGAGGAAGCTGCAGGAAAGAGGGGCAACAGAGTTACACCACCAGACATAAACCAGGGCTCAAGACAGCAGAGAACCAAACGTGTAGAAGGGGTGTTACGCTGCCAGCTTCAGACCTCCTCCGTGTAAACAGGACAGGAACATGGGTACTTTCTTACCAGGGCAATTTAAAGCATCAAATTAAAATGTTTTCCTCCCCATTTAGCTAAGTCTAGCAATAAGCACCTAATATTAGACAATACATCTACTCAAGTGTGCTGGAGCTCTGCATTGCAGCCATCAGCAACACCACACCTTTCACTTGATCAGCCAAACCACTGCACTTGTGACATAAACACTGCAATTGAACTGCTTCACTATAACCCACGGTCTGCCAAAACCCAAACAGAAACATTCCCCAACCTCCCACATAAGAAACAGCAAGATAAACGGCACTCACGTGTCTCCATCGGCGTCTTTTGCAAGGAACTGGTCTTGAGAGATGTTAGCCAGTTTGTTCTCCTCCTGCTCCACTTGCCATTGAAAAAATGACTTGCCCAGCTGCGCCGTGCTTCTGGCAATGTTTTGGTCAGGCAGAGAGACATTCAGGGTAGCCAAAGAGACGCTGCGCTCCAGACTACCACAGAGGCTGCTGGAGAGCAAGCTGAAGTTCGGGCCATGAGGGGCAACCTCGGCCTGCGGGTGGGCACTGCTCAGAGGCTGGAGGGGACTGGAGATGCTGTCCGAGCCCTCCGAGTCGTTCAAGAGGGAAGAGAAGCTCTGCGACGGGCAGTACTGCAGCTCATGGCTCTCAAAGGTGTTCTGCTGGTAGGCAGGAGAGTGGTCACTGGCAACAAACGGCCTGTAGTCCAGGGAGGCATCTGAAGGATAACTCTGTGACAGATCTTGGTTCTGGGATGCAGGGAACTGGTAATGCTGTGGTGGATCAAGCATATGCTGGCTGGCATGGTCTTGGAATGCTTGGTACTTCTGGGATGGGGAGAAAGCCTGTGTTCCTGGGCTGTCCTGGTACTGCTCAGCAGGAGAGCCATGGCTGGAGACTGAGTGCAACCAGCTCACCTGCACCGTGTTCAGGGAAATGGGGCTCGACTCGTTCTTGATGTTTATAATGTTCTGAAGCAGATCAGAACTGCTGTCATGCTTTAGGTCAGTTTTATGTGTCTCCTCCATGCTATCCATAGAAGTTGGTGTCTGGGGTGGGGTCTGATAGGGAAGGGGGGAAAAAAAAAAATAAAGACAAATTAAAACAAGCCCCAGAAAATCAGAGGTATAGTTCTATCTGGTAGTTTCTGATCACACAAAGCAAACTGAAAAATAAAGGGACGGAAAAAATTACCACAAACTCACCAGGAGATGTGGGTGAACATTCGCTTGGCGTTTGAAAGAAGGTCCATCAGAAAGGAGTTCAGGAGCCTTTCTTTTGCCACTGTGGCCCAGTATGCTCTTCAGTTCTGATGAAAAGAAAATAAACTTAGAATCCATTCAGAGGTTACTCTTACAATTGATTTAAAATGTTACTACAGGGTATGTACTAAAAAATGATCTACCTGTGTACGGTTCGTAGTTAGCCAATCCTCCTTGTGCCTGTTAAGAAAAGTCCAAATTATTCTGTTATTAAAACTTTATTTTCGGAGGGAAAACAAACAAAAATAAATAAACAAACACCAAAACCAATTCACCAAAAAAAAAAAAAAAAAACCCACCAAAAAAGAAAAAAAAACCAACAAGAAAGCAGCCATGACTTCCTCCTATAAACACAGAATATACCTTAGAATAATTCTAGTATGTGGTTGTCTAACCCTAACTTAATTGCTTTTAATTAAGGTTAGAAAATGGAAATATTTTAATGAAACTTAAATAAAACCCACTGGTTTTCTTTAGGCTTTTCAAGCCATTTGTTACAATACCACAAAGCTCAAGAAAATCTAGAAAAAAAGACACTATTCCTTCCAGAGACCTGAGGATTTTTATTTAAACATAAATAACCCAGCCAATTTTACATTTCTTCAGTGCTGTGAACTTTTCTATGCAAAAATCTTCCTGTGACAACACTTATTGAGGAAGCTTTCAAACACACACTCAGAAAATCTAATCAAATCAAAAATACCCTTTAATCTTCTCAGAATTTCCTGTAATTTTTTGTCTTTTCAAACTGTAAGGGCCTAGCTTTACACTGTGTGCTTAGCGCAGAGAGGCGCAATAGCATGACAAACAAATCTGAGAAGAATCCCTAACCCTTCCAATGATCTCATTCCAGTCAACACGGACTTTCTGTGGTTTCGCAACACAAATGTATCTTTATACAGACTCCCTTCGGAAAATAAAGCTTAGTAAGAACATTTTTAAGTGCCTCCTTCTCACATGGTAAACCTCCTTTCTGATTTCTTCACAACTGTATTCCTCCATTACGTGTTGAAAAACACTGATTCCATCCACAGCAGATAAAGTAGAAGCTCGTTTCTAGTGCTACCGCAAAGTGCTTTCTAGCCGGCTTCAGTAATCATCAGAACCAAATCTGTCAGTGCAGAAAGCTGCCGGTTACCTTGCTTTCCTCGGTGGCAGGACCCGAGGACATCTGCTTGCTGCTCCTGAAGTGCAGCAGGAGCTCCTTCACGGAGTTCTTCACACGGACCCCCTGGAAAGGTCCTCTGTGCTGCTTTCCCCCCGCCATGTGTTGTTCAACTGTGGAGACATGAAAACAAAACCCCAACTTAAGCCACCGATTTCTCGTTTAACAAATAATAAAGAAAAAATCCCCAAACAAACCAGGAACTCTTGTGGAAAGGCACCTAAATACTGGTTTAGCAGAGAGGAGCCAAGGAGCTGCCCGCCGTACCCCTTCGCCATCCCACGGGCGCGCGGCTCCTCCGCTGCGCCGGGGAGCGCCCTGCCGCTCCCGCTCCACGCATGGAAACACGGTGGCACCGGGCACGAAGCGCCGGCCAAGCGCGTCCGCTTTCCACCGCTCCGGCCGCTTTCAGACCCAAAAGGACCAGCGGCCGGCCTCGCCGCCGAGGGGACGGAGCGGGACCCGCGGCTCCGCGCTCTCCCCCGCCCGCCACCCGCCGGGGCCGGGGCCGCCGCGGGGACC
>WEKY01053577.1:60821-96016 GCA_013390045.1 Picathartes gymnocephalus | reverse complement strand
ACAGGCACGGCCAGGGCTGGGCGGGCGACGCGGCGGCTCTGGGGGCGCGGGGCCGCGGCCGCGCTTATACAGGGTCCGCCCCCCGCGGGCGGGACCGCGCTTCCCGTCAGGGCGGCGGAAGGAGCCGCCCGCCGCGGGGCGGGGAGTCCGGCCACCAGGGCCCGCTGGCCCTGCCCGGGAGATTCCAGGTGGGAGTCGCGGTCAGGGATGCCACCTCACACCTTGTCGTCCGAGCTTGCCCCTGTGGGCTTCGCAGAATAACAGAGTATCCTGAATTGGAAAGGCCCCATCAGGAGCATCCTGTCCAACCCCTGGTCCTGCCCAGGACACCCCAAGAATCACACATGAGCCTGAGAGCGTTGTCCCAATGCAGCCTGGGCAGCCCTCGGTCACAAGGTATAAAACCCGCTAATTGCCACCCTCTTACGGAGCTGCAGAGGTGGCAATAACCAGCATCTCCCTTGGCCTCCCACGGCTACTGATGCCACCTTACGTCCCCATGGGTAAGTATACCTCACCCTTCGCCCCAGTCCTGCCAGTCCTCGGCTCCAGGATGCAGGCATGGGAGAACAGAGACTTCTTGGTCATGTGCATCGCGTGAGCAGCACCCAGCGAGAAAGGGAACGTGAGCAGTTACTCACAATAGAGATGAGTCATCTGTGTTCCTCTTACTGGAGCGGGAAGTAGGCAGGGGCAGACAAGGAGTGATTTTGGCTGTAGGCTGCACCATACTGCGGTGCAGAGCCCGTCGGCTGAGGCCAGCGGGGAGAAGTGGGTAAGCAACACGATGCCGAAACAAAAAGTGGGCGAAACCGTGTGCCTGCGATTGCTGTTAACATCCCTGAGCAAAACCAATACACCAGTGTTCACAGGGAGATTTCTCAGGTTTCTACTTTTCAAACAAATATTTCTGCTTTCCCGTTTCCATTGAGGTCACCATCGTCTAAAATACAAGTGAGCAATTTTGCCCACGAGGTTGAGATTAGGATGTTTTTAGCACTGTGGCTGCTCAAAAAAAATATATAGTAAAACAACATGGTCTTTCTAAAGTATATTATGCAAATTGGAGGTCTATAATTTATATGTTATAATTGTATTGAAAAACATTGGACAGGTGCAATATGAAATTATATTAATCAGCCCACGGGGAGGCAGGAGGGAATTGCTTTATATTATTCAAATATTTCTCCCACCATCAAGTGAAGGAAGGGTTTCGCTGAGAATTACCTGGGCAGTTTTCTACTCCAAAGACTGTTGTTTTACACCATATGTTGAATCTATGCAGCCAGAGTGAAATTTGCAAGTGGAACACATAAAACAAAATCAGATGCCAAATAGTGCCAGAAATACCCCAATAAAGGTAAAAATTCACTTGCTCCCTGAGCAAAAACTCTCTCCCAAGCACACCTTCTCCCTCATTTAACAAAGCACTTTACACAAGTGAGGATTTATGAAATCAGGCCGTATGTTTTAAACATGCAAGGAGATGGTTCTCTGTTCCTCAAGCCTTAGACCTCAGTTATGATACCTTAACCTTGGCAGATGCTTTTAAGTATCTCCTCATTGCAAAGTACTTGGTGCTCAGAGATCCTGGAGTCCACTAATTCTGTCTGCATGTTCAGTGGCTGTGGGGAGGACCCACAACTCAGCTTTCCAACGTGGATCCAACCAATGGACCTTTGCATTCTCATCCCTGCCAGATAGCCCAGAAAGCCACTCATTTTTAATCTCACAGGAGGGTCTACAACTGCTGCAAAATGCATCTCATCTTTCAACAAGCAGATGGCAATGCGAATCTGAGAAGTCGATAATCCAGAAAATTAGATTTATCATCACAGTTGCCTGCCATTCCCTTTAAAATGTTGAGAGTAAAAGAGATTTCAATCCAAAAGTGGATTTGTCTCATTGTAGTTCTTCTGTGTTGTAGAAGGTCCCTAAACCACACACAGGCAGGGACAGGCAGCGCCTTTATCCTTGCTATTCAATAACAATTTTGGAGTGGATTTAATTGGAGATTAGTCACTACCTATGAATGAAAACTATTCTGTAAAACTGCTTAATGACTTTATGTTTGGTTTTTTTCCTAAAGAGGGCATGAAATGTCTTTTTCTCTTCTATTCCCAAGTCTCTCCTCTCCTGAAGGTTGAATTGCTGACTTGCTCTCCTTTCACTAAGCAAAATCCACTTCAGGCACCACTGTGATACCTCAACTCGTACTTGTTTCATCAGTGACATCTTATTTATCAGGTCTCCTGGCATAAATCTACTCCCAGTCAAAGCAGATTAAGGCAAGTCTAATTCCACCAAGCTCCATAACAAAAGGCTCTTTCAAAAATATACACACACCCATTGGTTGCACAAGATGAGCTGGCTCACAGCAGCCTTGTGTTCTCATAGTATCTCTATGAGAGTTACTGGTAAATTATTGCTACATCCACAAACTGTAATTATTAATGCTGCAGACCTTGAGCATTAATGGGTTTTGGGTTTTGGCCCAAACACTACGTAACTTCTGTGGTGACCAAAAGCCTTTGAGGCATCTTCAACCAAAATTCCTCTCGGGCAGGGTGGTGACCAAAGAAAAGGACTTGTCACCTCTTCTCCTTGGGAAGGCATCCAGCTGGTTTCAGCCTTCTCTGGCCGAGGTGTAATTCCGTGTAACCCACCAACCTCAGAGCTGGAGGAGGCTGTGAGGTGAGCACAAGGCAGCCACCTCAGCTCCCTGAGGGCTGTCTTCCCACGTTTTATTTGCACCACCTCCCTACTCGGATGTATCAATAATGCCAACTAGTGGCCATTAGCAGCAGCATTTGTCCTGAAACCTCCTTCTATACACCTGCAAAAAGTGAGATGAGCTTATCTTGGTATCTCAAATAACAACAAAAAAGAAAGAGAATACACTTGTTTCTGAAAACTCTGCTTCTTCCCTCCCTTCAGAATACAGCCCAGTATTGTAGCATTAAAAGCAATCACTACTGGTTTAGGTTAATCCAATATACTTGATTAATGAAATAACTTTTGAGAGTGTGACTTGTGCACACCCATGAGCTACTTCAATGGAATCTGAAAAAAGACTCAGTTAAGAACAAAACCAAAATCCTGTTGTTTTAAAGTTTTTGCTTGCTGGGTAGGGGTCTCATTACAGAAAGCAAAGAGGCTGAATACCAACACCTTAGACTTTTACCACCGGCTAAACATCTAGGCTAACCAAGGTCATGTGTATCCCCTTTGCTATCCTAATCAGACCAAGCGCAGAGAAAAGATGCAGTGTGCCTGTACTGCTTGGTCCCTGGGGCATGTACTGGGGTGAACGCTATAGGGAACGTAGGCTTTAAGTAAATAAATGAATGAATAAAGCAAGCCCAGTAAGTGGAGCTTTGTCTTCCCTGTAGAGCGGCACGTAGTCACTCTGCCAGGCACACTGTATAACCTCCCTCTGTGAGTGAGGAACATGCCAGCTCTCAGAGCAGCCCATGGCTCAGCAAGTATGGGAGCAGAATAAATCTCTCCCCTCAGTCTGTCTCCTCAGCAGCAGCATGGAATAAGGGTCAGCCTCTAGGCGAAGTGTCAGAGCACAAACTACTGGTAACAAGAACTCGGTTTTGCAACATGTTTCTGGAGCAGCATGGCCTTTGTGGTATTTCTTAAGCTGGACATAAAAATAGTAGTTTGCAATCCAGTTGCTTAACACAAGTGAATATTTGCTGTGTGGATGTCAAATATGCCTTATTCTCCACTGGGTGTAATTGAGGCTCCTGCTGCAGACTGTGAGTTGAGGTGTGCAAACATCACCGCCACACCTCTGCACACCAGCAACGTTTCCAACAGCACACACCCCCCAAACCATCCATCACAACACTCGGTTTGCTTCTAGAATGGCACTGAGAAAAACAGAGGTAAAATCTTAGTAACTATTCCACTCCTAGAGAGCATTCAGGGTCTGCACCTGCGTTTGTTTTAACGGTTCTGGGGAGCACTTGTCAGCAGGTTGGAAGTGGTCATGACCCAGTTTTACTCTAAAACCTCGTCCAGAGGAGTTAGTGTTTCTTCCCTCTTTGCAGTACTTGTATTGCTACATTTTTCCTAGACTCTGGTCTCCAACACTGACATTCTGGCATTAACCTGAACATCAAAAGGGGGCATGTATAATTCTTCATATTAAAGAAATACTCAAACTTTTTATTTAACATATTTCTTTTGGGCCCTACTCCTTTGATCCAGAGAATACCCTCAATTCTGCTTTTTTTTTTCTCTCAGGCCATCTGATATTTAAAAAAAAAAAAGAAAAAGTAAATTTAAAAAAAAAGTGGGTGGCTCCTAAGTAGATCCTTCAACACTGTGTATATAAAGCAGCTGAAGTCAGTCCAGAAGAAAAGAAACCCTAAACCCAGCAAGTGTTGCAAAGCTGGCGGAGTGGATCTGAGTTCTGTGAAAGTAAAGAGTTTCCTTGTATATATACCTCGTGTTTGAGGACATTCATCCCAACATACTCACTAGCCTGGTTAGTCATGTTTTCTCAGCAGCTCACATATCCCATTAGTTCATTAGTGCCTTGCAGCAGGAACGCACGGCTAAGAAATACACACACCACTGATGTCACAGCCTGTAAAAAAGGAGCAGGAGGCCGTTTCCCCATAGCAAAGGGCAAGGTCGTATGTCGCCTATAAAGGATACAATGTGTACATAGATGAGGTAGAGAGTGCACATTCTTGTCTCAAAGTAGGTGGCTTATGATATTCCAGTTTAGAAAGGGAGTTGGCACAGTTTCTCAGTGCTGTTAGGGATACAGTGTAGGTTTGGAGGGGTCAGCTTCAGTTTTCCTGTTGCTCATGCTGAAGACATTTTTCCTCCTAACCCAGGTGACCAACCTGGGCCAAAGCCTGATATTCATAGCACACATTAATGTCATGTTCTGCTGTCGGATGCAGGAGTGCGTGTTGCAAGCATAGTAGGTGAGTTTGGCTCTGGAGTACTTCAATTTCAGTGTTCCTACCTTCCACAAACAAGGACCACTTCAGCCACCTCTAAAACAAAACCACATTCTAACAGGGACTGCAGAGCTGTCCCAATGCACATTGCCACTCAACACTTCAGTACAGGAATGTGAGGAAAAACTCTTAAAGTGAGGTCTGAACCTAGAAAAACAAGATTTTTTGAACTGTAATCTACCCAGACACTTGCACTCCTAGACTCAGTCTATGTGTAGTAGCGGGTAACATATCTAAGATTAAGGTTGCCATACATCCAGGCTTCCCAAAAAATGTGTTTTTCCGCTCAAAAACATTGTCAGATTTTGACAATTTGTGCTCTTCTTGGACATGGCAAACCAGTCACATCTACCAGAAAGCAGGTCTAACAGCTGACCAGTCCAGAAACCCCAGATACTGTGTCAGTATTCATACAGCCCACCTGTGCAGCACTTGCATGGCAGGATCAACACCTGCAGGAAGCCTCAGCACTGATTTGCACAATCCTACACATCCTGTGTGCATACCATCAGCTCAAGGGTGCAGATCAACAAGCAGGAAAGTCCAGGCAGAAGCAAGACAACCAGTAAAAAGCACTTGTAGGATGTTGACACTGTAGAGATTATTGAAGGGAATGCCCTCATCTAACGTCTTGAGTTTATTTCACTGTGTTTTCCAGCTGATAGGGTTTAAATACCTTCAGTTCAGACATGCATTCACTAGAGAAATCCCAGCTTTCAAAATACATGTCTGTCTGACCATTGGGAAAGTCCTGAAACTCAACTACAGAGCTGTCCTCCATTAGTCAGACAAAAATTCAATAAACAGGAAATTTTCTCATTTAAAAAAGCACCTAAATCAAGGCAGACAAATAAAAATTTATTATGGTAAGGAAAATGTTAGGTCACTTCCAAATAGCCGTACAAAAATTTTCCTGGTGCTTAAGATGAAGTACGTCTACTAGGGGAGGTTTTCTCTTCAGTTAAACATGTGCTGGAACAACTGGGACAATACCTCTCCACCTATGGGTCAGAATTTGCTGTCACACAAATCTCAATCACAGATGTCCTATGTCTGCATGAAAGATATAAATATCACAGAAAAGATCCAAATACTCTGTTCTTTCTGTAGACTTAACAGCTACCTGCTATGTTTAGAAAGAAATCCATGACAGTAATGACAACTTCACAGTAACATGTAAATCAAGCACGAGTTAACATAAAACATAAAGACTGTTGGAAATAAACTCTTTGATTTGGTGGGGCACTGTGCAGAGCTCTGTTCCCAGGCGTTGGCTCCCTCCTCCAGTTCCCAGCTGGGAAAAGACACCTTCCAAAGCCAGACACATCCTGTCTGACAGGACGCTGCTCTCCACAGAAGCCAGCCCATGGATGTTTAAGTTTCCTTTTAATTTCCTGCCAATTTCTTGAGAAGAAAGCAAAAGTAAAGGCAGCTCTTGTTCCTACTTTGCACGTTTTGTCTCAGGAGCTTGTAATTGGGAGCACATAAAGTCACACAGGGGCTTCTCAGCAGCACCATCAGGATTGAATTTGGCTGCTCTCGAAAGTCCAGGTGAGAAGCAAAGCCAGGTCAGACCTCCTGGGCTGCAGCAGGAGGCAAAGCCAAGGTGAGGGATGGGATGGTTCCTGCCACACCACTGCTGCAAGCAGCCCAGGGATGGGAAAGGAAGCTCCCCAGTGCCCGGGACTGCTGCTGCAGACCTGTTTACAGCAACTGGTGATGATAATGGTGACGATGATGATATCCCAACCACGACCTCCACGGTGGCAGGGTGCGAAGCTGCTCAGCTGCCCCAAGCAGCCCAGGGCTTGGCTGGTGCTTGGCCCTCCGTGACAGAGAGCATTTCCTCCCCGCACACACCCTACTCCTACCCACTGCCTTCAAACACAGCAGGAAATGTGGCTTGCTGCAAAGAAAGTAAATAAAAGGTCTAACTAGCAAAAAATAAATCACTTGCTGGAATGTTATCACCAAACTGATACTGCAGTTTTGTTTGGAGCAGATATATGGCCTTATTTTCAATGCCCCTAGGTGACATTTGTCCTTGACCGCTGGTCACTCAGTGCGGCAAGGGAAAGCCCATGGTATCTCCCTTTCCCTGCCCTCTGCGTGCCTCCAGCAAACCTCCACATCCCAGCTGAAATACCTGGCTTCCATCCAAAGTACCTGCAAGCTACCCACTCCCAGTCACACACACGGCTCCAATTGTCATCATGGCACTCACATGGCCCCAGACATCTGGGGTCTGAAAACCAGACCACATTTTGTCCTCTGCAAGACACTTCGTGCTGAGCTGCCCTCCCTCCCTCCCTGCCAGATACAAGCACAGCTAATGAACCGGGGTGCTGCATAATCAGCCTCATGTGGTAAGCCAGGGAAACCCTCGCCAGGCCATGAAAAGAAGTTTATGGTTTGGTTTATTAAACCCCTTAGCATAACAAAATTTAAAGTGAATTTCAAGCTCATTAAACTTACTTCTTTTCATTCCCAGACTTTTTTTCTGAATTACAAGAAAGTAGGTGTAGATCCCTATTTTTATAGGCTTCCCTCTGTTGTCTCACACTGCACTGTGACAGTTTACTCCTGTCCCGTTGAAGTTGGCAGGCTCATATACTGATGGTGCTCTGCTATTCCAAAATTACTGATGAGCTGCCAGGAAAGAGAGTGTAATCAAGATTTTTTTATACAAAACACCTTTTTTCACTAACAATGCTTCGTCCATTCAGTACTCTCAAAGCTTGGGTATCCATCCATCCATCCATCCATCCTCTGGAAAGCTGTTACATCCTCCCCTAAAAACGCAGATTGTTTCAGAGAGAGTTGCCCAGAACAGCTAAGCTATTTAGGAGTATTTTGCCACCAGATTCACTGAGGGTTTTCAAAAATCCCACCATTCTTTGTGGTTTCTTCACTGTTGGCTGTTACCCATTACCTTCCCAAAAGCCAACCATTCTTCCATACTCAACCCCAAAACACACACAGATAATTATAGCACAAGCCACTTGCAAGTCTATTATGAGTAAAAAAAAATTTGAGAAGCCAATATTGATTCAATCAATTACAGGTTTTTTAAGCAGTAAATCAAATAAAATTATACCAGCATACCTTCATTTTGGAGGAGTGAAGTCAGAAATAGTTCTATGGAAAACAAACCAGTTCTTTAGATCTCAGTGGCAACCGATCATTCCTTATGGCCATGCTTGTGTGAATGACTGAGAAGTTCCTCTGAGGTTTAAAGGTGTGAAAGAGAGAAGCAGTGGTAAGGAAACTTTTCTTCCTCTCCCTCACAAAAGTCCTGCTTACTTTGGCTTTCTGTTCACACACACACAAAAAAAGAAAAAGAAAGGGAAAGAAACCCAAAACGCTAAATAACACCCCGCAAGTTTCTTACAGCTTTCGGCTGAGTACCCACAGGGCACCTTTAGTGCAGTGGCTCACACAGCACTTATCTTTCGGCTCTGGTTAACAGGAAGGGAACGGGGATGTTGTGACATGTGAGAGGAAGCAGGGTGGAGGAGGACAGTGGCGTGAGCGTGGCTCCCTGGACTTTTTCTGCACAGTGGAATTTCCCAGGTGGGGTAAGCCCTGGTTGAGGACATTCCCCTGTCAAAGAGACTGGCAGGAAATCCCAGGCTGGCGTAACACTGCCAAAAACGGGTCTAGAAAACACTGATATGAGATAAGAATAATGAAAAAGTGCTGTGCAACAACGGGGTGAAGAGAAACCTGTGGGTACAACCCAGTGGGGTTTCCTTCCTGCCAGGTCAGGTTCTCCTTGCCCACCTCCTGCCTGCAGTGCTGCCTGTATGGCCACAGGCATTAAGCTGCATCTTGTGTCCTTTTTCTGTCTTGGCACAACAGGGTAAACTGGACAAGCAGGTGCCTGCATAGCACTCACATAGAAAGCAAGAGAGATGCAGTGTCCCACAGAAGTAAAATAGCTCCAGCCTTTGGGAGGTGGTGCAGGACAAACACCTCTCCTTGGTAACTGTCTGGATTCCAGTGGGACTTTGCCCTCAGAAAGGTTAGAATGAGTTTCACAGGGCTAGCGTCAGTGTGAAAGCTCCATACAGCTTGGTTAAAATGGGAAGGGGGATATGTGCAAAAAAAAAAAAAAAGGTAGTCCCATTTGTCACAGATGTATCAGATGTGAAATAGTCACCTGCTCCAGTAGATAAAAATAACCTTCAGCATAAGAAAAGTCTCCTGGATTTTCCTAAAATGTGAGTAGATCCATCTGAATCATAATCCCATAATCCCTTTTCTTCTCCTTTCAGCAGTGGCATGGACCAGGATTCACCATGCATATGAAACATGGTAAACAAGGACAGGAAACCCAAATCTTTTCAGAGCAAACACCCCTGACTTTCAGTGCCTTGTGTTACCCCTTCCCAAATGCAGTTAACTCATACAATTTCCAGCAGCTACCACCAACAAGGCAAAAACACTGAACCACTGCTCCCCCTGCCCACTGTGTCCCCAGTGCCTCCTGCACTGGAACATAGATGTTAAAAACAAAGAGAACATCCTCAGACTTTACCCCCACCCTTGCCCTGTCCCATCAAGCTGCGGGAGGGAGGTAGGAGAGAACATCTCCATCCCAAAGGTGGTAAATTTGAAACCCTCCCCCTGCAGGCAGGAAACTCTGCATGGGCTCCATCTTCCTGTTTGCAGATGTATTCTATCACTGAAACATGTTCAACTGATAATCTTTATGGGTTCGATACTTCTCTTTGAAACCAGGATGGTTTGTTCCAGCTGGGGCCGGTATTTGTTTGCTCACTGAAGGCCCGTGGTGCCCTCAGTCTTGTCTAACTTGTGTCAGGGTGGTGCCTCATCCCAACCCTTGCCCTGCCCTCTCCTGCAGCAGCTGTGGAGCAAAATGTGCTGCCTTTGGGGACCCAAGGGGCTTCTGGTGCCAGCACAAGGTATCGAGATCTCTCTTTGCAAAGAGGGGAGGCTGTAGCCCCCAAGAGGCACGGATGGCCCAACATCACAGGCAGTAGGAGCAGCACCCAGAGCACCACTCAGCTCATCCTTTCTCCCAGGTGTCACTGCCTTTGGAGTTAGGGCAGCTCAGGTGCTTTGACTCCTAAAACCACGGGGAACATTTGTTTCAGCTGAATACATGATGGAGGTCAGGTCCTTCCTGGACACCACTCACCTGTGTAAAGAGGTGAGTACCTGCTGCAAAGAAAAGGAAAATCCAAGTCTGACAAGAAAGACAGGATGAGTAAAAATGCCATGGCTGTTATGTGTGGCAGGGCAGGATGAAAAGTCATGACTCCAGCCAGAAATGAAAATACCTACTTGTAACAATGTTCATTCTACACAAGAACGGCGGCAACAGGACATCAGGAAAAAATGTGTTAACACAGGGAACCTACATTTCAACCAGCAGATATGAAACTTCTGGGATTGGAAGATACACATATGTTGAACACATTTTATAACAATGTAAAATATTTATAATATCTGCTTGTTACTGGCGTGCCTGATATCTTTTTATTGCATTTTTAAGACAGGACATTTTTTCAGTAAAGTAACTTGCTTTTTCTAATTTTACTTACCAAAGCAAGGGCAAAAGCAATGCACAAAAAAAGCAAATAATAATAATATTATTAATACACAGGGAAAAAATATAAATGTGAAGCAGAGAGAAGGAAGAAACAGCTAGAGACAGAAATAGCTGCCTTGCCAAGAGCAAGTGACAATTCCCTGAGAGAAGCTGACTCAGAAAAGAGGGCAGGCAGGACTGGAAAGCATGACTCACCCAGCTCAGGGAAAACCAAAGGGTAGGAAGGAGTGGAAAGAACTGACTGCAGGATGGCAAGACGGGAAAAACCCTGTAACTTGTCATGGTTCTTTCACTGCAGGACCTGGTGCCATGCTTCTCACCTACTGCACTCCCATGGGCATGTACCACCTGGAAGCTCTTTTGTGAGATCCTTCAGAGTGAGCTGCCACACCACAGCAGGGGAATAGTCCTTGTCTTATAA
The DNA here is from genome assembly GCA_013390045.1 of Picathartes gymnocephalus. Classification (NCBI taxonomy): domain Eukaryota; kingdom Metazoa; phylum Chordata; class Aves; order Passeriformes; family Picathartidae; genus Picathartes; species Picathartes gymnocephalus. The sequence continues at coordinate 85,029 of WEKY01053577.1, read as the reverse complement.
TTGCTCCTGGTTGTTGCACGCAGCCTGCAGCAGACATTTAGAGGGAAAAGGGACAGCCCTGTACCAAACTGAACCAAAAAATAACAGGTGCCTTCAGAGGGCCCAAGAACAAGGACACAGGGTGAAAAGCACTTGTCTATTTTCAGAACTGACCAGGGAAGGAGAGAGTAAAAATTGGAGGGGCTGGACAAAATGTTTAATGGGTGGCTGACCCAGAGAACACTGACTGCCACAGCATGTCTTGCCCTCAGACTACAGACAGTACTTAATTTTCTATATTGAACAAAGAACTAACTTAAGATATACTATTTTATCCCTGTAAAGTTTACTCCTCTCAATCCTTTTCTGGCTTAGCAAAAAAAAACCCCTCAGATTTAAAAGAATATTTTGGGGAAAAAAATCATCCTCTGAAGGATAGTCTTCAATCTAAGAGTTATCAAAGCTATGTCATCAACTGATTTCATTCTCAAACAAACTTGAAGTAAAAAAGCCTCATTCAGTGGTATTTGTGACATTTGTTTTCAAAACACAAACTACACAGCAGTTAGAAAACAAACCACCACCAAGACCAATATGTTGTGGCTTATGTTTTTCATTTGAGAGTCATCCCAGACTCTTTTTCAGTGCCTCAAAGCCCTCTTCTGGCCACATTCATTAAGGATTAATCTGTTAAGCCCACACCAGCTGACAGAGTCGGGATGTGGGGGAGGGCACGATGCACTTTCACTTAGGTTTAGTGACGCGCTCACTCTGCATCTGGGGCTCACAGAAGGAAACTTATACACTCTTAATTCTCTGCCACTCCCCCACAAATCCCTCTTTCCCCATCCAAGCAGAGAAGCTCCTGTACAATTCACCACGACAGATTCACAGAGCAGACCAGCTTGAATCACCCCAGAAGGCTACTGAATATGCCCACAAGAGGCTAGTAACACCAACAGTGAAGGAGGACACAGTAATTGGGACAAAGTTTTAGAATCACTGCCCAAATACAAGCTAGATTCCCTTACATGAGACTTCAGATCTGGGTGAATTAACTATTCAGGAAGAATCAAAGATCCAGAGTCAAGGACATAAAACATTTCCCAGATTTCAAATACACTGGTCTTGCACCGTAAACAGGACAGCTAATGTTAGAAGTTACCTTATACGCTCGCTAACTGGGGATGCAGGGCTAAACCATGGGATGAACACAAGAAGCCCCAATTCAACCAGATCAGAAACCATATTGTTTCAGCTCTTTGCCAGGCCTGGCGAACCTCCTTTCCCTGTGTCTCATGCATGAGGCTCAAGCTCCTGCCCTGCCAAGCAACCTATGCCATCTCAGGCAAGCTGCATGCCTGAGTCACCAGAGCCTCTGAGGAGCACTTGGCACGTGATGAAAACCTGCCTGTGCACTCCTCCTTATCTTGATTATAAATGCTTTGGGTTTCTTTAAAAAGTTCCCCAACTATGATATCTGTCACATCTACAGTCACTTGAGAACACAATGCACATGGCTTCAAACAGTTGTAAGCAGAGTTTGGAGCTGTACCTAACATGATTGCTGTGTCATCGCTGTCAGGAGGGCACAGAAGAAGAGGTGGGTGAGCAGCCTGGGTGGGAGGAACTGCTCCTTTTTTAAAACACGTGGAGCAATACATCTCTGTGCATTCAGCGTGCTATCTCAGAGGAGTGAGTCTGTCCCACACAACTGGTATTGCCTCTGGAAATCTCCACTTGACCAAATCCCCGACCTTCTTCCTCTCCTTGGTGTCACAGAGCAAGACCTTTGCATGTTGTTTTTCCCTAACTGCATCCTACTTTTTTTGCTTCCCATCTCTGTCCTACTCCCCACTCTCACTTCCCCTCTGAGGAGGCCTGGGGCCTGACCTAACACCACACTGAAAAGCAGCCCATACTTTGCAGCCTCTCTCATTCATTTTTGGCTGAGTGAAGGCTGATGGAGGTTGGACACAATGGCAGCACATTTCACTACAGTTTCTAGAGCCAATTGCTGGGAATAAGCTGCTTAGCCTCTGCCGTGACCCTTCAGGGCTGTCGGGTGGCACTGGTGAGAGCAGGCTGGGCCACACTGGGAGGAATGTGTGAGCAGCACCCCAGGTCACACCCCTGGCCCTTGCCCTCACCCTGCCCCCTTCAGCGGTCACCACGGAACGAGAGGGGAACAGAAAAACGGAACAAACACGTGGCAATACTGCCTCAGCACTCTCTCCTGGCTTGCAGGATTTTGTCATTCAGGGATTTTTACTGGTCAAACAGGCTATTTTTGGCTATATACGTCAGGAATCAGCACAAAGGGCATTGCACCCTGCTCACTACTTTCCCAGCTGTGAACCCTGGATGTAAGCTAATTCCAAGGCAAGCCAGTGGACATCCCCCAAATCCTCCACCCTCAGGCCATCCCAGAGATTCCCCAGTCTGTGCCAGGCAGCCACTCTCCCCTCTCCCCATGACCCTGCAAATAGAGCCCTTGGGCTCATCGAGCAGTGGATGCACAGCCTGCCAGCACAGGATGCCCTACAGCCCTCGAATACTCCAACTGACTCACAGGATACATCTCCTCTCAATTTTTCTTCTATTATTTAAGTAAAAACTGTTCATAAGATAGAGAAGCAATAGCCACCCTGCATCTCCTCTGCTCTTCATCCTGTTTCTTTTAAATGAAGTGTCTTAAGGACTTCCTGTGGGTCAGGCTGCAAAAGCCCTCCCTCAAAGAAGAAAGCCTAGATTATATACAAGCTTCTATTATGTGTCAGGCCTGATATACCAACAGAGAGGAACACCAGTGTGCTTCAGGGCTCATGTCAGGTACAGACCTCTCCTCTCCAAATGCAAATCACCAAAAAAAAAAAACCCAAAAAATCACTTTGAGTGAATTTAATCTATAAACCCTAGTGTGAAACTCCTACCCAACACACAGCACAGAATGTAATAGGTAAAACTAAGGGAACTACTGTGCAGCTATAAAAACATAAAGGACATGGGGTTACGGCAAACAAGGTAAACTGAGACTAAATCAGATTAAATGGTTCAAGTAAACTTTCCTTCTTTATTAGGAACTTTTCATTCTCTGAGCTTTTTGGCTATTGAAATTCTTTTTCTGATCACATCAGGAAATAAGACAGTAGAGAATTCTGCATATTGTAAGCATTACAATAACATACATATATTAGAAAAAAACAAGTTCTTTGAAAACAAGTTATTTCTCTAACATACAGAGTTCTTCACTGCTCCCAACAAACAGTAGGAGCCTTCCAAACAGTTTAAATATATATGAAATGATCTGGACTTAGGGAGTAAGTGCTTTATAAATGAAAAACACATTTGTGACTGGTTTTTTGCTGTTACTTAAACTGTCATGAATTGGAAGAATGTTTTAACCCACACTTCTGCAACAAAACCAAAGCAAAACCCCAGTATCCTCCACCCTTCCAGAAGGCAACTTAAAACCTTCGTTTTTGTCATGTACACATGAAATTGTCACCTGTAGTACATAAAAAGTTGTACAAACACTTGTGGTAAGCAAAGTTCCCATTTTTAATTGCTTACCTATAACAAATGAAACTATGAAAAATGGTGATTTAAATCTCATGAAGCATTGCTGCATTACACATGAAAAAAGAAGCAACTGAAAACTTGAAAAAAAGGAAACTTGTTTTTTATCCTCTCTTCTCATCAACAATTCAACTAATGTTTTTACTAAATTTCTAGAAGGAAGAAATTAGCCTAAGAAGATATACATGAGAAACAAGAATCTCAAAAGATTACTAATATATATAAAATGGAGTTTCCTTAGTTTATAAATAAATTACTCTGCAATCTTCTAATAAACCCAATAAAAGTAGTTTCTTTCACCGGAATTTGAGAGAGCTGGATTTTAAATTAAGAAATTAAAAAGGAAAAAAATACCTGTTGAAAGATTAATAATCAAAATGATCAGCACAAGAATGAAAATATCAAAAATAATACAATTTGTTACTTTCAAAGGAAGAAAATTAAAAGGAAGACAAGGCTTTGGAAAACCTCGTGAATTAACTTTTTATGTGTCAAGGAAGACACTTAACAGACACTGAGAAATTCCTTTCCTGTCCTGCTTCACATTAAGTAACTTCAAAAATAACCAACCTCTTAACCTAAGTCCCAATTAAAATCCATTTCAGAGTATAAAGAAACTGATTTAAAAATATTTTATTGCTTCTATGTTTGCATATCCCGTACATACATAACTGGTGCAATGGTAACAGGATAAGAATAGAAATGAAAAATCATTCATAGATCACCTGAATGACATCTAAAAGCACAGTGTCCCTAAACACAGGTAAATCCTCAGTTTCTTCATTTCTCCTCCCTGTCTATTTCAGAGCCCAAAGAAATAAAATCTTGATCCTCATTCCAAATCAACTGGCAATTTCCCTGAAGTTCATTACCGATAAGTTAGTTAATCTCTTATTAAAAAATTAATCTAATTAATCTAAAGGATGAGGTTCTACCAGCAGGCAATTAGACACCTTTGCTAATAGCAGTCCTGTTCTCTTTCCCTCAACTGTCAAAGCATTCAAAGAATATTTTCTTCTCTCACTGTGCTTGGTAGCTAACAGTGATATAAAGCTGCTGTTGAAGAGCAGTGACAAGCACTATAACACCCAGCGAAGACACATGCAGCCACAAGATTTTCACACACAATATGGCTTTATGAGTTAAACCTAATTGTCAGTCCACAAATTAAGTAGTTTCCTTCAAACTAAGTCTGAAGTCCTATTTCCATGAGCATTATTAGGATAGAGTTGTTATTCAGGTTGAAAGTCTTTACCTATTTTAAAAATCACACCTGGAAAAGATGAAAGGTCATTTTCCATTGTGGTAGTTTACTTTCCCAGACCTGAATTGGTGTGGCCTCTTTTTAGCAGAGGAAAAATTGCCATTACCATATTAAAGAAAGAAATAGTTACCTAAAGCTTATGTATGGGCAGATGCTGTGTGAGGCAGTTCTCCGTAGGAACCAGTGAATTGGACCTCTTTAATGTTGATTTGAAAAGCTAAGAATAGGTGCTATTTCAGTGTACACAATTCCTCCAGATGTGTTTAAACAGTTTTAAATTGGTAGGTTTATAGATGGATGGTACTGATGCCTTTTACATGCCAAAATAATTTCTATTTGTTTTTAAAACACTTCTTGGTTGCCCTTTAAAATGAACACAACAAGAAATACTGTTGCTGCAGCTGGTAGCATTAGCTCTCTTGGGGCTCTGGCAATAAGAGCACAAACTTCCTTAAGAGAGCAGCAAACCTAACAGAGGGTAAGATTTTTCTAACATAAAGGCATTTCAATTATTCTACTCTGTGCAACCTGCCAATTTGCCTTATTAATCTTCTCAGTTTGCTCACAAAGATTCAACTTTGTTTTGACACAAGCCAGTGAAGACTGGCTTTGGCCTGAGTGGGACCAAAAATAAGACAGCATGGAACACTTCTTTGCTGTTTAATTTGGGAGTTGAATTCAATAAAAACTGTTTTCAAAGGGCTTCTAGTTAAAACTGCAGACAGGCTCAATCAAATAAGCAGCAGTAAGTGCCAGGCCAGGAGGCTGGAGAGCCACCAGCTGCCAGCCCAGCAAAGCTGGGTCCGTCTGCGCCAAGCAGCTGTATGAAGGAAACCCTGGGTACACCTGGCTTTTGGGTGCAGGGTGTTCCACCTTTTATACTGGCAGCAGGGAAGTTCATGAAGAAATGACAGAACTGTCAGACCCTGAAGAGGACTCATTGCATGGCCTTGACCACCACTGCCCCAGCACACAGGGGCCCTCGGGTCACTTGGCCTCCCTGTCCGGACACGGCGTGTGAAGGATGTACCAGAGCCACTGTCGGCAGCCCGGCTTTGCAGGACCACACCGGAACAGCTGCAGCTCACACGGAAGGGAAACACTTTCATTGGCAAATGAAACACTTTCGCTGGCAAATGCTTTAAGCTTCAAGTAGGCGAGCCTGCAACTTGAACTTGCAGAAACTACCTGAGACAGTGAGGTCATAAAACATACATATCCTTACTACTGACAAATCAAGAAGTAGACAGTGTATCAAAGCTCAAATGAAATTCAGTAGTGCAGGAAACCAAACTAAAATACTGGCTATTTGCGCTATTTAGCAGCCATCTGTAAACAACAAACACGCCTAACTAGTGTGCTCAATTAAATTTCAGCAAATTCTTCATGATTTAATTCTACAGGTATTGTGATTGTGCTTCCTTATTAGTGACTTTGGTACACTCCCTTCATGTTTCTGATTAGGATTTTGAAACAAGAACAGACACTGTGCTTCTCTGACACACAACTGGAGGAGACATTCCTTAAGCTCTGGAATGCTGAGAGAAAGACCATTCCCAAAATCCTTCCCAGGTTTCACACACTGTTCTGAGCAACAAGATCCCGGCAACAGAATCAGTGTCATATGGATTAAATTAGGTGTACAGTGCAGACGACTAGTAAAGCTAATAACCCAAATAATTTCTTATTGAATCTTGCCAATTTAATTTAAGGTGCTCTCTAATAATCTCAGGTATGAATGATAAGCCTGAAGGAATCAACCTTGCAGGAGGATATGGCCTGAACAGCCAACTCCTCTTCACCACTCTTCACAGCTACCCAGAGTTAAGGCCACCCTACTTATACTGCATGGAAGTACAGTACCCAGAGTTCCTCCACATCATCCAGCCTCATTCCATCGCTCAAAAGAGCAACTGTACTTCAGCTAGAGCAAAAGATGACATAGGGATACCCCTTTGTGCTAAGTTTGCAGAGGGCACACGTAAGATAAAAATGCATCTATTTGATTCTTAACAATTATTTCATTAGGGTGCAGGTTATGTGGCAAGTAATGAGCCACAGACATCTCCCAAGCATCCACAAAGTGCACAGCAATTCCTGAGAACATTTTCCTCATGACAGAATCAAGCTGAAAGGAATACCAGTCGCTGTTGAAGAGGCTCACTTCTGGCCCAAGCTCCTGAACATTAGCAGTCCTGATGACGACTGAAGTCTTGGGGCTGCGGTCCAGCAGCTGAACGACTGCTCTGCGGATGTTCCTGAGCCGCCGGATGTACACTTCCACGGGGAAGGTGCTGAAGTGGGACCATATGGTTATGGCTACAATGGTGTTCCTGCCGCCCACGATGCCGTTGAGCTCGTTGGCGATGTAGCGCAGCTCGCTGCTGAACACCGTTGAGAAGCGGATGGGCGGCCCGTGGCAGCGGAACCTCAGCAGGATGTTGTGCTTCAGGTCCACAGACATGAAAGGGCCCACGTTCTTAGGGCTCCCCAGGTTAAATTCCACTAGATCTGAAAGGCCAGGAGCAAGCATTAGTGAAAGATGGTAAAAGGGCTTCAAACTGTCAACAAGATGCTTGGACCACAGGGCAAAAGTTGCAGTAGGTAAGGAAGTCTGAACATAATTCAAAGAACTCTAAAATTAAACAGAAAGTGAGCATCATTTTTCAGAGTGGAGTTTATGGGTGTTGAAATCTGCAGGAAAGAACACTTGGATTTCATAAGGCTGTCAATGCCTTTTCCAAGTTTCCCAAACTATTTCCTTCTCTCTTGTTAAAAAAAAAAAAAAAAATTCCAAATAGTCATTGTTGTCCTCTGAATCCAGTGCTCACAAGAACCTTTTTAGCAATTTTAGGACTCCATTAAATTTAAAGACTACTTCAAGTTGTAGGAATTAAGGGGGCTCAAAATCTGTATTCCAACACAACTGAAGTGCTTCAGGGGAACAGGATGAGGGAGGCAGGAATATTTAACTGGCTATTGAAATTCCACTATTTAAGTAACTTGAATAAGGAAAAGGACCCTACAACCTATGAACAGCAAGAATGGTCATTTGCTACATCATTCTAAAATCTCTCCTGTGACTGGGGCATAAGGCCTTACAGAGGGAACCCAAGTGACTTCCTGCCATGCCTCCTGGGGTGGCCACCTTAACTCACAGCCACAGCAGCAATCCTGTTACAAGGACAACTTTGCAGATACCCAGTGGCCCCATTTACAAGGCCTACGTGTGTCTGCTCAAACACTTGACTAACTGCCAGGGCTTCCGATGAGGCTTTGTCTTTCCTCTTCCTTTTTTCTGTCACTGTCACTCAGAAAAAACAACTCTGTGTCTGAGATGTGAGAAATAAGGCTTTGCAAAGGTCCTTAAGGACAAAACCAAATTAAAAAAAAAAATACCTGGAACAAATGCTGTCAAATATTCAAACCACTGCCTTATTGTAGAGTCCCCAAACAAGTGGATTACTTTTCCTTGTAAACACTCAGTTATATCATCTGATTTATTAAAATTATGGATCCAATGTGTTCTGGACCTCCACTGGTCTTCATAATAATAACCAGAAGGGGAAGCTGTGGGATCTTCAGCTCTGTCCATACTGCTTGAATCTGGAAGGGAAAAATCTTTTGAAATAAACATGCAACCAAAGCAGCCTCCATAAGTGTAGTCAGTGACTACTGACAAGAGCTGGGTGGCCGATTATAGTCTAACTTGGTTTAAATTAAACGGCCTCTCTGCCGCTAATGTACAAACGTATCTGAGAGCTTTCACCCAGCGCTGGAAGTGCTCAGTGGTGGGTGTTTGCTGGGCAGAGAGGAGCGGAGGCAGGGAGACCAGCGGAGCATCCTCCCCATCCCAGTGCGGATCCCGGCGCGCCCGCCGCGGCGCACTGCTGCCCTCCAGCGTCCAGCCTGCGCACAGCAGTGCTGCTCGGCGGGAACACCGACCCCCCGGGGACAACAACCAGGTAACACCCAGAGTAAAGTCAAAAAAACCCAAAACGAACCCAGCAAAACCCCCAAACAAACCGAAACAAACCCCCCAAGAACTCCTCCTACGGAATAACACATACCCCGGCACTCTAAGACCTCCAAATCCAGAAAAGGCCAGAATTAAGGCTATGACCAAGAATGCTATATGTGCCATTTGAATATGATAATCATAAGAGTCTCTAATTCCATGGATTTCATACTTTCTCTCTGCTATCTAGCCCCGTCTCTGTCTGGGAGCTGCTACTCTAAAATCTTTTCCATTTACTGCCTGGGACAAGCAGCCCTCTGAGGAACAACTACACACCAGGGAAGCTCTGTTCTATAGGATGCCATTTTAACTTGCCAAAATTGAGCAATACCTTGCAAGCACAGGGATCAGGGTTACAGGAGATTACAGGAAGAGAACCTGCAATCTCATGGTTATATATCTCAGCCAAATATTGCTATATTTCTCTTAGTAACCAGGAGGATATTGGTACATCGAAGATCCATGAGGTTGTTTCAGGTTCCTCCTTTGCCGTTCATGCATTCAAATTCCTCAGCTGAACAAGAATGGAGATCTTCCCTGGCACAAACACCAGCTGCTTGGAGCAGACACTTCCAGCTGTTTAAACACTTCTACTGACCTTGGTGTGGAGACTTCTAAGAACAGTCCATGCCCTGTCATTGCACCTGTTTAGTACAGCACACATTGCCGTGGCCAAAACCATGCCAGGGACTGTTCTAATTATGTGAAAGTACAAGCACTGGAATTCCAGGGCCCAAAAGCATCCTCTGGTAGATGCTTCACTATAACACAGATAGAGGCAACCATAAGCATCTTTCCTAATAAGCATTTTTAATTGCTCTTTTTCTATTCAATATCCTCTGCATGTTGTATTAGTAGATGTTAACTTTAGAAGTTAGAGGATGTTAACCTCCTTAGACCTCATAGCGACACTGTAAAAAGCAAACTATTATTATGTTTGTATAACACAAATAATATAATCACAACTACCACAGAACAAAGCCATCAGAAAATTCTATCACTGGATGATTCTTTAAATCTGTCAGCAGGAATGAGGAAGAAAAAAAAAAACCCAACTAATAATGTGGACTCATCCAATATTTATAAACAGGAATCCCACAGACAAAGGGGAAAAAAAAAGCCTTCACATGGCCATGCAGTTAAAGACTAATTCATAATTTGCAACTTGAGTTTGTTTGATTCTAAGTTTTGATTTAAAGGCATTTCCATTTTTTACCTTTTAAATGGATTCTTTGGCTACACACACACACACATATACATACATACATATATATATGTATGCATATATATAAAAATGGTACTAGAAAAATGTTTTGGTGCCCCACAGTAAATCAACATCTCAAGTCTGTGTATAGTACCATACCAGTTTTGGCCCAGAATTCAGAATTGGCCCTTGCTTTGAGATTTTATAAAAGAAAATAAAAGCTCCAATCTGAAGTTACAAACCAAGGACAGATATAAAAACTTGTATTTCAGAAAAAAAAGGTTTTAAAAAACTTGATCTACATTTACCACCACACAGAAAAGCAAGTACAAAAAGAACAGCAGCAGAACAATGAGTTTGTGTGTACCATCAATCCTAACAAATCCATACATTCACAAACATTATAGCAATGAGTTCAGTTTATTTATTCAGTGACTGCTGTACTTGGAAGGAATTTCCCTGAGGAAATGTGCTACTCCTATCAACCCTTTTTAACCCAGCATTAATCCTCAGGACTTGTAGGCAAGCTTTGATCATTCATAGCTCCTGGAAGAATGGTGACAATCAAGTTTTGAATTTGTAGCAGTTTCTGTCAGGAAATATACAAGATAAAAAAAGCAAGAAAAACACATCACCTAAAGGATCTGGACAAAGAAAATGGGTAGAGGGTATAAGGCTGCTAGCCCAGCAGCAGAACTGTGGTTTTTTTTAGTGAACAGTAAAACTAAAAGCAAGAAATGCTGTAAGTTGCTTTCTGTTCAGATTTTATTGCTCAGGTCAGTAACACTACCTTAAATGCCTCCTATAACCTTATGAAAAAAATACAAAAAGTTTTCTGTTAAGAAATAATTCTCTGTGTATCACATTTTATGCAGACTTTTTATAAGCATAAGACGCTTGTATTTGGGTATGAATGAGATAAAACCTCTGAGTTTATTTTAGAACACATTGTCTTTGTTCTGTTCTTAGAAAGGGCACAGAACAATTAGGTTCTGGTCCAGAACTGTAGGTTCTGACATCCTGTGGTAACACAAATTATAGTAATACTTGAATGCAAGTTATCAAAATCTGTTAGACAACATTCTTAACAAAGAAAGAAATTAAGAAACACCACACAGCTTTTTCATTAGATTGAGAGTTTGGTAAGCAGTTACTCTAAGACATTTTACAGTGTGAATAAATCCTAGGGGAAATAAAGGACATTTTTGGCAAGAGAACAAACTTCTCTCTTCTTCTGATTTCTTTTTTTGCTAAAAATCCCATTTATATATGTAATTTTAGAAAAAAAATCCATTCTTTCTGAATTTGTATTACAGTTAACACCCAAAAGCCTTCATTGTCTCAATACAAATCTGATACTGATTTTTATGCCATGCTAAAAAAACCCAAATGAATTATTATTTGATGCCTGTTATTCTTGTTATAAATTTAATTATGAATTACAAACAAGAATCTTATGCAGTTCACTTTACCTGTAAATGCCTTGGGCTTTACAATGACTGAATCAGGTCCACTGGAGAGTATCGGCCTTTTGATATTCACATCACTTGAAGAAAAAATGAACACAGCAATATTTGTAAAAGTTACTGTGAAATTTGAAGGCAGTATTAATATCCCATTTTTCTTCCTCTATTTCCAATAAGCACACAGTACTACAGATTTTTTACTCCAAGCTTACCCTACTTCCTATAGCTGAATTAATTTGAGACCGCCATCACTACTCTGAATCCAAATTCAAAATTTCATGGCACTGACACAAATCTTGTGCACGTTTGTACTGACACAAACCTCAATAAAGCAATCAAGCTGTCAGCAGTCTGCAGGAAGTTTTTGAGGATTTGCCACAAAGATGTTCTCAGCTTGCAGAACGTCTGGGGACAAACCACTGCAAGAGTATGTGGCCTCAGCAGCAGCTCCCAGCTGATTAATACTAAGCTCTTGTTCTGTCTTTTGCTACTGTTTTGAAGAGAATCCTTGTCTATTTATTTTTTTCTCCATTTAAGAAATAAATTATTTGGAATTTCTACAAGCCACTTCGATCAAGGATCTCAGAGCTGAATGAAACAAACAAACAAACAATCAAAACAAAACCAAGAAAAACACCTTTCCCATTCCCATATGAAAACCAATATATATCACCAATAAATATAAGCTATATTTTACAGGTGAACTGCCAGAGGCACAGAAAGTCAAAAGACCCACTTATAAATTTGATAAGGAAGAGCTAAAAAAAGTTATTCTGATGTTTATTTTTTATTTCTGGTCCTGGTAATGAACATGCACACATACTTTCCTAATTAAACTCTTTGGAGCTGCTACTCTAAAATCTTTCCCAATTTAGGCCTCAAGTGAACATACTGCCAAAATATTTTCCTTCAACATCTTTGTTGGACAGCAAGGCAGTAGCCTACAACTACAACTCTGACACTACACAGTAACTAACTTTATCTAAATTCAGCTGTGTAATTTCATACAGAAGCAGTTCTGTCACACCTACCCAGGTACTAAGGGATTTTTTTTAAATGCTGAATGCAGAAATAAAATATGACTGTGAAACTAATTTAGTTTGACAAGCACAGATCATTTCCACTTGCATGGGTATTGCTCAGCAATTTGTTCTACCAGGCATTTTCTTTATGAAAACTATTTCTAAGATTTGAAAGTCACAGTGAGCAACAAAGAGCACATTGCATTACATTTAAGATGATTTTTGATGATGACAAAACCAATTGGTAATTTCTGTAAAAATAAGCCTAAAACCTGGACCCTTTTTAGGTTGTTTAGATTTGGCCAAAATTACTTCTCAAAGCATTGTTATAGATATTGAAAGCGTAGGTATAGAAACAGAAAATAAGGAAGCAGTCCCCCAAACCACCACCAGATTTATACAGCATGCTTTTGTGAAATTCAGTAGGGTTGACTTCAAAGCACAGAAAGAGAACTACATTCCAAGCTTCTTTAAGACTGCTGTCTAAGATTCTTGCACAGCTGAATGGAGGGGAACAGACTATTCAACAACTAACATCAAACACCTGGTCCTGCAGATACACTCCTCCTCTAAGGCAGTATGTCGTATTTAAGCAATAGGCTAAAGTTCGTATTAAAAAAACCCAAACAACAAATAATAATAAATTCAACAACATACAAACCTTTGGAAAAAGAGGCTTTCCTCTTGCGTCAGAAGACCTTTCAGATATCCACCTTTGGCATGGCTGATTCGGCTGGCACAGGACAGTTTTCGAGGCTTGTAACAGAACCATGGCTCACCCGTGTAGAGATCTGTGAAGTTACAGAGTGGGAGACCTCCAGGCAAGCAAACGTTGCACTCTGTAGTTTCTGAATACCGGCCAGACTTGAATGAGCTTTTGAAATAGACTCTGTCCGGCCTTTCCTCTCGTAAACGCAGGAGGACTTGGACTGCTTCACTCGGATGGACAAGTGACACAGAAACTTTGACCTCTCCTGGCCAAAGCAAGGTAAAGAATATTTTGTAAAGGCCATTATGGCAATCTACGATCCTTCCTGCTGCTCCAGCTTTCAGCCCAGGAGAGTGAATTCGTGCCTGTAAGTAGTCTCCACCATACTCCTTGGGCTTTCCTTGGAAATCCTTCATACGAACGAGCACCTCTAACTGATCACCCACCTTGAAGAACCTGCTGGGTTTCACAATCACAAAGTCACTGTGTGTGGGATCAGTGCTTTGTGCAAAGGAGATTTTGCCATCAGGGGGCTTTGGCCACCGTATTGCAGCAAGCAACGACTCCTGCTCCGCTTGTTCCCTTTTGGACAAGGTCTGCTGCGTGTTCCCACAGTAAGGCTTCCTGGTAGTTTTGGTTGTCTGTGACAGAGAATGCTGGACATTGTTTTCTGTTATCCAATTCGATCCCAAAACTGTGTCATCATCCAGGTGCTGGGGAGAAAGAGATTACTTGAAGCTGTGCTATGAAATGAAACACTGTGAATAATGGATGCTTAGTCAGGAAATGATCCCAAGAGCTGGGCTTTGCTTTACAGAGCTTTGAAGCTGACCAAATGAAGCAACTTGACTAGAAGACTCAAATCTATTACCTTGACCATGGGATTTCTAAGGAAACACTTGAGCAACCTGTGGTTACCCTGCTTTGGCAAACAAGCTCTTAAACAGCTCACATCCAATGTATGGCAGTAGTTCAGCTACCAGTCTATGTGAAAAAAAATGACAAAGGTTGGACGATTAAGTTATAACTCCTGTTTTATTTTCTTCTGCAGTAACATTTTAGTCTTGGAGCAGCATGAGGTCTAATAGCTGCCCAACATAATGCAAGGAAATAGGGTTTCTTTGAGATGTTACAATGCAGGTTAAGCTGATGCACCCCCTGCTCATGCCTTCCAGAGAAGTCTGCTGTGTGTAGCAGCTGCAGTCATTTATGTGGTCACACTCACATCGCTTCTTGGCTAATTATCTGAAATGCATGTTTCCCTGTAATGTCCACACTGAAAGAAATGAAAGAACAAAAGCCCAGATCCTTCTGCGACAGTGAATTCATGAGCCAGTTGGCAAGTAAAATGGTGTAGGACAAGCTAAGACTAAAAAGGCAGGAAACCTGTTTGTTTCTTTATAAGATTTTTAAATCTATATACAGCTACTTCTAGCACCAAATGAAACAGCAAGCAAAGCATCCCCTAATCCACACAAGAGTTTAAAAATTAAAATGGTTAAATACAAAACTAGACTAAGAGAGGGGGCTTCTGCTGCAACTTGAAAAAAAAAAAATATTATTTTGTGCAAAAAAATCAGTGCCCAAAACTGTATTTTCATGCAGATGACTGCAGATACCTTCTTTATGACATGACATAATTTTGCAGGTTTGCATTAGGAAAATTTTAAAAATAGCACAGTCTAAGACTCCAGAGGTACCCATGAGACTCCTAATCAGCAAATGCAAACATACCCTTCAAATACACACAAAATCAGCAGTTAATGAGCAATTAATTATCAGGTGTATATATAGGAGAACTTATCCATACTTCTATTTCATAAAGAAGGAAAATCATTTTTCAAGCAAAGATTAAACTTATACAGTGTACCATTCACATAGCATCACATGATATGCTAGTTTAAGTTTGAAAGGTTGCTAAAAAATTCAAACTACATTATTTGAAATCTTTTAAAATACCATTGTACTTACCAATACCCCAGTGTTTCCCATTTACTTCATCCATAACTAACTGCTCAGTAATGTACTGAAAGTCACGGCACTCACACTAAAGCCTTATTCATTGTTACAAACCTTTCTTAGGCCATGGAAATATCCCCAGTGTATTAAAATCATTTGAACCACACTGAGATTCAACATACTTTTTTAGAAGAAAGATAAACCTAACAAGTAACAGACACACATAGGCTTTTGAAGCCTGTGACATAAGTTGGTTTTAATCAGCTTAAGAGTAACAGGATGAGCACATGAGGATGTAAGATGGATACACAAAATCTTCTTTGTTTGATATCCAAGCTAAGTATAAAACCTGAAACCATAAATTGCTACATTGTAGCTCCAAAACGTATATTGACACATATCCATCTACACACCAGATGTTAACCTCACAACAGAAGCTCTTGCTTCTGTTTTCTATTCCCACGCAGGAATTAATAAATTTTCCCTGAAGGCCACCTGAGATAATTCAAAATTATTTTTGTTTTCCATCACAGCAAGCAAAGCTGCAGATGTATGCCGCACATTACTTTTATTAGTCCAGTGAATTTCAGCCAAAGCTGAGGGTGAATCTCAGGCAGAGTTTTACTTTAAATCTTGCCTACATGCATTCCTGAATTTAGCCAAGTTTCTATTTTTGGATACCTTCATAACTTCTTCCCTTCACTTGTTCATGCATATATATATACAGATATATATAGATATATATAACACAGAAAATATTGCATGGAAATATTTTTTAAAGTTAGCTATATATTTTGATGCATCCAATAAGCTGGTAACAATTACTCAGCAAAAATATTTAAGCATTTTCCTAAAGAGGGGTGGAAAGGAAGAATATGTATATATGATTAATTGTTGTTTTCCATGTAAGTTCCCAAGAGAAAGTTTCTGTTTTTCAGTTGGTTCTTTAGTGGTTGGTACTTCAGGTTGGGGAACATGGGAAAAACAAATCCTTTCAAATTAAGAAGAGATGGTTATCTAAGCTTAAAAACTGATGTATCCCTATTTTTAATCTTCTATAAATTTCCTCAGGGTTTTTAACCTAGTCTTTCTGTCAGAGATGTAGAAGATGCCATTTCTGGCCCAACTAGGCTTTCTGATGTTTTTCTAGGGGCATGTCTGTATCTTTCAGTGGGAAAGGGTGCAAAGAACACCAAGCCAACAAACTCACTCAGAAAACAGAACACGGCTCGATGTCTCCAAATCAGTCCACTTACACAGATTTTTTGCAGAGCACAAGGCCAAAGCTCTTCACTTGTATGCAGCTGAGAACAAGGACAAGAACTGTCACTTCAACATCTCCATGTTATGGCCCACTAATCAGAATAGATCATACCACAAATATTTCCTCAGTCTATCTTCAAAGGGCCTTCATGAAGGTAAAAACAGAGCTTCTCCAACACCCTGAAGGACTATTCTTTCTCCAACATCCTTGTTCATCTTTACAGCCCTTTCTCAAGCCCAACCAGGACCATGTATTGTTGCAGAATTATCAGCTTATGTGTGAAAAGAAGCTACACCATGTATTCTATTCACAGGAGAAAATATTGCAGAGATTTCCTTTGTCAGTAAAGGCAGAAAAAGCTTCAGAGGCAATAAATATACCAAAGATCCTTGACTGGAATAGAAAAGCTTTCCAAACCATCTTCCTTTCCTAAGTGTTTCCCAGGCTCAGCTCCAAACAAGCACTTGAGTTCTCCTGCCCCTACAGATACACAAGGCCTGCCCTGAAGTAAATAATTAGCTTAGTTTGTCCCCATTCCATTTCCTACTCCCTCCTGGCATTTCCAAATCTCTCTGGCTCCTCTGTGTTGTCATACTAAGACTCTGTAAAACTGGGACTTTCTACTGTAGTTAGTAGTCAAAACGAAATAAAATTCCTTTATGAAAAACAGATAAAGAGGATTTCTTTACAACACAGATTCTTTCAGTGTTCATTACAGGGTCTGTGTTGAATAACACCTGCTTTGCTTATTTCCATGTATACTTCAAGATGTCATGTATTATTCCCAAGGGGCTTTGTTGTTTGTTTATTTGTTTGTTGGGTTTGAGGGCTTTTTGTTTGTGTGAGAGGAGTTTCTTTGATTTTTTCACTTTGTTGGGTTTTTTTCTATCTTACTTTTTTTTTAATTTACTGCATTTTGAAGCTAACCAGAACCCAAATGTGACCACAAAGTAATTTAATGGATACCTGCCAAGTAACACAGGCAGGATAGAAGAGATTACATGTCAGTTAAGCACAAATAAATCCACTAGCAGTTCCTGCATTAGAGATGTCATAAAAAGGAAAAAAGGAAACTGTATTTTTATGAGAACTAATGGAAATTTCAGATCATCTCCTCAGCTTTTGGCATTCTCACCACTAACTAAGCAAAAACTAGATACAACATATAGATCAACCCAGGCAATAAAGCTCTCAAAGATATTCTAGAAGGGTCACAGAGTACTTGGGTAGATCTGCAATGAATACCTGTCCTCAGTTAAACACCACAATGTAGGTGTCTGATGAAAAGGTTGATTTCCATTGCTGCTGAAAAGGTGGAACTCCATCTCAAAGCCCAGAATCTTCCAGCAGCTGTTAACTCCTGCCTTGGCCTGGTACATCCCAAGCAGCTGCTGCAAACCTGCCTTAGTCACTGTCACTAGGGCAGGAAACAACACAGGAGACTCCCAGGCAACAGGCATGGTGAGGAAATGAAAGTTCCAGCAGACAACACCTGAATCTGAACAAATACCAATTCCTGAAAGGTCAGTCATCTCATTTTCAGTAATTTTACACTCCAGGTACTTTATTTGTTGTCTATGACAGATGAGAAATCAGCTCTCTATCATAACCATGTCACAGCACTGAGTGGCTGCTAAACTACTCTAAGTGTCAAAGCCAATCCTCAAAAGCCATCACCTGACAGTCAAATAATCCAGAAATAACTGGAATAAGATAAAGTTATCTTTTGTAGGCACCTGCAATTGAGCGGCAAGAATTAAAAACTTTGTTACACAGTTCTTTTGTTCAGTTTCAGTTGTCTGATTTCATACACCATCCTGGCAAGAAACTTCCCTTCTCCCTGTACACTCTCTCTTGTAGGTGCTTTTAAAAAAAATATTGCTCACAACCAATCCTGAAGTGGTTCTGTCACTCTACAGGCCATTGGTACAAATATACAAACTCTCCTGTATCCTGAAGGCATGATGTTTGGGCAACATCCCCATACTTCACAAAAAATTACTGTACATTTTATCTGTCTGGCTATATTCACAGAAAAAATACAGTAAAATAAAAACATATTTTTTCTGGTACTATATGATCAACTATGTGACCTCAAGGGAGTAGTTATTCCATACTAAAAGCGAAGTAAATAATAAGCTGGCTACCAAATGTTTTGTGGACAGCTTGTTTTTTCAGGTTTTTTTAAACACAAGATAAGGAAAGTAAAATTCTGAGAGGGGTAGGACTACTGGGATGGTATCATTAGTCGTGTAAGAAATTAAGAGGAAACATTCCAACATGAAAAAGTATAAAATCCTAGAGCAAAAAAGAAGGGAGACTAGCTGACAATTACCTCAGAGCCTGCACTTTAGCCAGCTAGGTTGTATGATCTGGGGATGAGGAGTATGTCTGATGCATTTACAAACATGTTCTCAACAGGAACCAACAATAAGCTCTCCTTCCAGAGACTGAAAAGATTTGGTTACAGATGTTCTGTGAAAGCTTTATAAGATTTTTTTGTCTGGCTTTGATCTCTGACTGAAAAGAACCAGCGTAAACGTCTATATAGACAGCCTGGAAAACTGAGCCAAGACAGAGACAAGAGCAGGTCCATTCAGAAAAGGCAAGACAACAGAAGGGGTTAAAGCTGCATGTTATAGTGTAAAGATCTACCAGCAACACAATACTTAACTGAGTTTAGAATAGCAGATATGTAAAGGGCAACAGAGCCACAAAGACACTTATCATGGACAATGGCAAGAGAAAGCACAGAGCGAACAGCCAACCTGCATTTTCCACTTCACTCCCAAAGCACTGTCAGAGCCCTGTTCTCTAAGAAACATAATTTTAAAATAGAAAGAAAGCAATTTAAGATTCTAAATATCAACCCTCCTCAGGCAACATTCTAGGTAAAAAACAACAACAACAACAACAAAAAACCAAAAACAACAACAAAAAACCAAAAACAAACAAACAAAAACAAAAACAACCCACAAAACCAAAAACAAACCCCACAGAAAGTGAAAACAACAGCTATCTCCTCCTATGTAACTCAAAATGGATTGTACTAACTTGAAGCAGAAGTCCAACAAACACAGTATTTTGATTGCCAATAATTTCCAACAGCAGGTATGTGGGAAAAGAAAACAGACCAAACATGTGCTATTTCCTCCTGTAGACTTAACACAGTTTCTAGCACTTTATGGTTTAGACTTCTTAACACTTGGGTAGACATATTTAAGACCTAGTATCCTCTAATGGATTTTTCTTCTGTGCATTCATCCAGACTTTTTGAACATATGCTTTTAGTAACTACACAGTCTTACTGCAAGGGCTTCTGCAGCTTTACTGCAATCCATAAAAAAGTCCCTGCTTCCTTTAACATCAGCACCTGCAGTTTTTATTTAATGTACTGGAATATGTAACAAACGCTCATTCTTCAGTTATTGATCCTGAGTCACTTGTGATTTTAGACTTCTCAAACATCTTCCTTACCCTTATGTGATCCTCTTCCAATTTAACTGTATTTTGTGTGGGGTGAGGGGGTTTTACAGCCCCTCTTTAGGATCATTTCATCTGGGCATCACTAGCCAGGAGGAAGGAAGATTCTGCAAGCAGCATATACACAGCTTAAAAGCATAAAGCTATTACTGACTGACTGACATGCACAAAGGACAGCTATAATTTAACGAGGTGTTAGGCTAAGCATTACAATGCTCATCCACCAAATGCAGCACTGGAATGCCTGGCCAGGCAGGCAGCCAATGGCCAGGGTCAGCCTCCAGGGCTTTCTCAGATAGATTCTCATCCGCCTTGACTTTAATCTGGGGTTACTGACTAAGCAGTTTGAAAGTACCTCTGCACTGAAGTGATAAGTAAAATGAAGAAATAACCAAGACAGACACAGCAGAGAGAAAAAGGGAAAGGTAAATAAAAACTGCATCAGTACAGGCCAGAGATGAACAAGCCAGCTAACAACTCTGCAGAAAAAGACCAAGGGATTCCAGGAGACAGCAAACTCACCATGTATCAGCAGCACAGCATTGTGGCAAGGAATTAACAAGATCTTAACCAGCTGATTGAACAAAGTTATAGTTCTCCTCAACTTGACCATGGTGAAGTCATACGTAGAACGCAGTGTCTGGTTTTTGGACAACTCATGCCAGCTAAGACCAGCTAAGAACCCCTGAGATGATTAGGGAACTGCAATGACACTAAGGAAACCAAATAATCTTTTTTTAAACCTGGAAAAGACCAAAAGGGGATCTAACTGCAGTCTTTCACTACCTACAGGGGAGTTACAGAGGAACTGGGGTTAAAGTACACTCTAACAGGACAAGAAACAACTTCCTGTTGCACATAAGGCAAACATTCTTCCCTCTAAGGGGGGATGCAGCATTGCAACAGGCTGCCTAGGTAGGTTGTGAAATCTGATTGTCCTTGAATTATGTCAAAAGTCAGAATACCTGTTGCAATCCAAGCCAACTCTGATGCCAGCCCTTTGAGGAGGGTGCTGGACTAAATACCTCCAGACATGCCTTCCACTATCAATTTTCTGTGATTCCAATTTCTAGCTAAATGTTGTCAGTCAGACACAATTCTAACCTTACACTTAAAAGTCAATAATGTTGCTCAAGCCATCGTGGAAAAGAAATAGGCTCCACTTACCTCTAACTGAAAAAAATTATGGACCAGCACCACAACAGCGAGCACTGCCATAAGCAGGCAGAAGACCTGCAGTCTGAAGGAGTCACGCCACATGGTCCAGCCGTGTCTTTCCCTCCCATGTTAGACATTGCCATGACTTCCATTCACCACAAACAGGAATGTCATTTCGTCTCAGCAGAGCACAAGAGAATTCAGTTGACTTCCACTTCATTCCTGCAAGTGCATTTACAAGGACTGTATTAAATCCTAAAATGTTACTAGAACTAAAGTCAAGTTTTGCACTGAAAGCTTACAAATGGTGGGACTTTGCAGGGCAATAACTAGTACAACAGAATTATCAACACAGATTCTTTTTGTGGAACTAATCTGAACAGCATTATCTATCATGTTACGTAATTCTCTTGGATGTGTCAAAGCAAACCCTCATCATAAAGCTGGTCTCACCTGTAGCCGATACAAAAAAAAAAAGGCAGAAGAAGAGTGCAAGACTTCATTCTGGCAATCAAAAAAAACCAAAACAAATAACCACTACCCTATTTATCTGTTAGGCCACACCACCACCATCCAGACATCACCAAACCAAAACAGAAACTTGCGGGTTTAGACATCTCCCATTTACCTGTTTGCACATTCCAATAAGTTGTTATTAAACACTGAAGTCTGACACGAATTTGGATAAGCAGGGTAAAAGGTACTTCCTCCAGTTTTCTGTTTGGGAAGAGGGGAAAAATAAATCAACTGTAGCATTAAAGAGGAGATATCTAAGACAGTTGAAAGCACTAAAATTTAACTTCATCCATCACCTATAACGTTACATTACATATTCCCTGTTTTGCTTTTATATAATTCCTTTTATCTCATGTACTCATATGCAGCTCTAAAAATAAAAAAAAAAGAAATAAACTTCTAGAAAGAATACAATGTGTTGGGATATGGTGTTTATGGTTTTTTTAAATCTAATAAGAGTACTGTCTTTCATAAACTTTACCTTTCATACAATATTGTTCCTTTAAGGTTGCTTGATAGCTGATCTGATATAAAATCACAGACCTAATAGCCACTGATAAAATTCTCACAGCTTAATGCTTGCTCAGAATGACTCTGAAACGTTCCTTGCTTTCTGAGAAGGACAATTTTGATGCAGTCATTTTGCAAGCAAAAAGGGTACTGTTCTTGCAGAAGCTCTAAACTTGGAAACAGAAAACAGATGGCAAGGAGAGACAGTCAAAAGACACCAATCTCTCCAAAACCAATATTCTCAAAGCAGCATTACTCATACAACCATGCACCAAGCGCAACAACATAATCCAATGATTATATAAACTTTGTATAACTTTCTATAAATAGTATAACTGAGAATTTATACTATTAAGATAGTATAAATACATAGTACATATAGTCTAAAGGCTATATGAAAAACACTGTGTAAATTTAAATGAAACATAATGATACACTAAATATCAAAATTAACAAATTATTTACCAAATGAATGTAGGCTGGAAAACTGAAATACATTACTGCTATAACCAGGACAGCCTCAAAATAAACCACACATCAAAATGCTTTACAAGGATTATAGGGATTATAACTTCAAATGCTTTGCTGAGAATTACAGAGATTGTATTTCTGACCAATGAACAAGCATTGAAAGAACAAGACATCCATTAAAGTATCAAAATGCCACAAAAATGCAGCTTTGTTGAAACAGTTCTGCACTAATACGAAATTTGCATAAAACAGCAGCTTGGGTTGTAAATTGATAATAAACATACCTAAATACATGAAAATGTTAATTTAAGGACATATATGCCCATTTGAGGAAGAGAAACAAATACCTTAGACAAAAACAGAAATTTCAATTGTGTTGCTGAGAATTCTTTCCACATCACTGAAAAGCACAAGACAGTGAAAATTAACAGAATGTCATTTCAGATGCCTAAAAAGGCCACAAATGCTATTCCATGTATTTTTATTCAAAGTTTTCCATATTCTGTAAATGTCATATGCCCCAAAACATTTAAATGTACAGGTATAGAGCTTTCCTTATGCTAAAGGCTAAATATATGATGCCAGTTTCATCACCCCTGAACAATTGATCCCATTCATTTTTTGTATAACAGAAGTCTATAAGTACACCAAAAAGACTTGGGTTATTACTCTACTGCTGAAATGTTTGCTGAAGCCATCCACATGAAAGGCCAGATAACCTGGGAAACAATACATTTAAAAAATAAATAATCTACAGAAACACGCACAAATATTTTTTAAATAAAATTCATACATTGATTTGCTTACAGTGGCACAAAATAAAATGTCAGTTACGACTTTTTACCTGTAAAATTACTTTTGTTTCTACAATAACCCAGGGATTCTGTTGAAGTATTTTATTCTTTTAAACTTCGATGTTATGCCTTTGAATTTTCTACTATTTATTGCTAAGTATTACTTCTCTCAGCTTTGTTCCATGTTACCGCAAGCCCCATTTTACCCAAGGTTAAAAACAAAAACCGATTTAATGACATTTTGATGAACACGTCATTAAATTACGCCTCATGATCCATTACGGGATTGTTGCTTTGGGGTTTTTTACAAGTTGTCAATTAATGTCAGCTCTCTAAGCCAGCAGCGTTACAAAAGCAGGTATCAGTGCAACCGCTCCAAATTTTGTCATGCAAATCGCAAAGGCAGAGGAGCCGCTACCTCTGGCGATGCCCAAACCATGTCACTGGGGCACAGGGGCTCGTTGGCAGCCCGCTGACGTTCCGGGGCAGCGCCGCAGCCCCCGCGGCGCTCCCTGCCGGGAAACACGGGACCAGACACGCACCCACGAGCCAGCGATGGGGGCAGCGAGCAGGAAGCGCCGCTGCCGGCAGTGCGAACCGCACAGCTCTGTTTTATTGCTACAAAGGTACTTTTTTAGGGTGCTGCGGGATGGGCATCCCGGGGAGAGGCACAAGGCAGCCCCAGCATCCCGAGGAGCGGCACAAGGCAGCGCCTGGACCGGCAGGAAGCACCTTCAGCCGCCGCCTCGCTGACACCCGAGCGGCGCGGGCAGCGCGGCCCTGCGGGCAGGCAGGCCCAGCCGCGGGGACCG
>WEKY01053577.1:0-60673 GCA_013390045.1 Picathartes gymnocephalus | reverse complement strand
CCCGGCGCTCCCCCGGGCCAGGCGGCGGCCTCGCCCCCGGCCCGGAGGCGCCCGCTGTAAATGCCCGGCTCCCGCCGCCCCTCCCTCCTGCCCGCCCCTCACAGAGCGGCGGCGGCCGCCGCGACTCCTCCCGCCCCGCCCCGCTACCGCCTCTGTCCCCGCGGCTGCTGCCGCAGCCTCTGTGCGGGGAAGGGGTCGTGACAAGGAACACAGACACAAAACCCAACAAAAATAACACCACCGTCCCCGCAATTTATGAGCCACCGCAGGTGAAGCCAAAGAAAGCGGGATGTGGGGAGAGTGGCGCGGAGCCGGGCACTATGGCCTGGGTGGCATCACCATAGTCCCCAGCCGCAGACCCAGTCAAGAGAGAAGGTTCTGACACGAACCATCGTAGCTCAAACGCTGTCGAGCCTGAAGGCGAACGGAGCAGGGAGCCTGAGAGGCGGTGTCTTGGACAGGGAGAAGGTTGTGAAAGCAGAGCCTGGCCCCAGAACAGCTGCAGGGGTTTAGCGGGGGAGACAGACACGGGCCAGCAGAGCAGAACTGGGCAAACACAACTGCATTGAAGGCAGGGCTTCAAGATGCTTGATGAGGACATGCACACGGTCAGTGTTGAGCTTTGCATCCTGCACCAGAACCGGCTGGCACGTTCAATCTGCAGGACATCTGCAATTAGCTTTGTAAACACTTGTAAACACTGCATGAGTGTGGGAATGCCAAAACACTCACTTGCCAGGGGTTTTTCATATGAGCTTAAGGGCTTGATAATTAATTTTACGAAGGAATATGTGGGTTGCTTAAAACCAGAAACAAGACAGAGCAGCTAAAATAATCTGGTGAACACAATATTTTAGCCATTACAAATTGCCTACTCTTGTCTTCTGCCATGATTGCCATCAGCCATAGCTATTTTGAAGAAGTGATCTTACCTCTGTTTTTCTCTTTCTTTCTGCATCTTACTACAGTGGTTACCTGCTAGAGGTAGAAAGCAAAATCCCAACAAGTACCTGCTTTTATTTCTACTATAGACTGTAGGTCAAGGATTGAAAGCCGTCTGGCTGTATAAGCAAAACATGTTAAAAAGACAGTATTTTGAAAGATAATTGGTACTGATTTTTTTTTCTCTCCATATACAAACTCTATCAGTTCTATAGCACTCTCATTTCTCTTCACTCTTCCTTCATGAGCTGTCCAGTGTGTCAAATTCCCTTATGAACTGTCCAGCTCAAAGTGCAACCTAAGGCAAAACTTGTGTGCCAAATGCCAGGCATTATCCCATCTCTTAATATATGTGGAGTGATGTTGGGGGTGAAGGTGTGCAAGGTAACAACAGTGAGAAAACCTGCCACTTCTAAGGAAATAGGTACTGCTATGCTATCTTCTGCCACATTTTACATTTCACCACCCCTCAGAGAGGGTGAGGGATCCCCACACTACTTTTCTCCATAAATTCTTCAGTTATCATTGTAGTTACTCTTGATGAAGGCCTAATAATGAATCAAAAATGCCTTTCTAATCTCTACCATGGTAAGCCCTTTTACACAGAGGCCAGAAACCAATTACTGAATGTTTGCCCCCATGCTCTATAGAAAGCACCATGTAAAAGGCTGTTTGGCTATGAGTTATTTGAGTGGCCTTGGTGAGGTCTGTTTCAGCTCATCACCAGGCAACATCTAAATGGCACTGGTCCCAAAAAACCTACAGCTTCAGCAGCTGTCACTCACCTTACATTGCTCCTTGTTTATCACACCAGAGGCACTTGGCAATTATTTTGAGATGAGTACAGAAAGCTAGATAATGAAAAAGAATCAGTCTTTCCTTGTTTATTTTTTCCAGAATTATATGCAGTAAAATAAACTTATGCAGGGCTCTTGATCCCATTGCTCTTCTCTCCCTTACCTGCACAGAATAAACCATAAAACACAATACATTTGATAATGCATATGGGACTACTGACCCATTCTTGATTATAGGCAAGTGTTGGGGAATGTTTTGGTTAGGCAAACTATAACATGCTTTTGTGCTGAAGTATGATGAGATTTAACAAACAATGCTTTGGACGGTCTGCAAAGAGCCCACACTCTTCCCTTTCTATAGACATCTTTGATCTGTCTCTTTTTTCTACATTACCCTCTTATAACTTCTTCAATCTTTTTTCACTTCCACAATCATCTGGATCTTGTCCATCTGCAGTCCTTAGAACAGTGAGTTTCACTCTCGTCTTGCACACAAGTTCAGCATGTTCCCTGGTTTCAGGCATAGAAACAATTAAGGTCTATTTAAATGTTGGAAAAAGTCTTTTGCTGACCTGATGCCATCCAGATGGTTTCCACATCATCTAATGCTTGTAAAGGGATAACGCTTTTGCCAGAAGAATCCTCTTTCAGCTTCCTCAAGTTCTTTTCCAAAAGGTCACAGAGAAGCTTTCCTACAGGCACCGAGCAGCCTTTCCATGAACCTGCCTCAAGCAGCTGTGCTGCATTGCCACTCCAGGGACAGGCAGGAAGGAACACAGGCTCCCATTTCTTCCAGGTGGCTCTGCACCCCTTTGGGACTAAGAGAAACTCTTCTTGGTCTCCCTTTCTATTTCTCCACCAGACAACGGACATGGCCACAGCCATCTCAGTCAAAGGCTGCCCAGAGTAGAGTAGATGCTGCCAGTTTAACACTGACACTGCTACATCAAAGGAAGGAAAGCATCAGGCAGCTAGGAATATGAGAAAGCAGGTGAGAGAAATGCAGCTTACATGTCCTACTAGTCAAATAATACCTATTTCATGTACTTAAAAATTTCAGTATCTGTGAGTAAAGCCAAAGAATCAGAGACCAACAGGAAAGCAAATCTGCTGCGAAACTACTGAGCTTGGGAATGAGCCAGCTGCAATGAGGAGAGGACAAATGGATGAACTCGATCCTGGAGAGCTCAACAGTACAAGACAGCTAGAGAGCCAGTCTTGAAAACATGGGCTCCAATACCACACGCATTTGCCCTAAATTTCAGGTTGAAGGGGCTGTAGGAACTACAGATGGAAAGAAGAAATGTGAGTTCTGGTTGTAGAGTTTCTCAGAGTCTCCGGTTTCTTCCCAGGTCCCACAGACTCTAAGACATAAGCAGTGGTAACCTGCCCAGCACATCTTTCATGCACTTCCCACACCAGTAAACACACTGCAAATGCTCAAGGGACTGGATAACTTCAGCTGGTGTAACAATGGATAGGAAGAGATTTCCCAAAGGCTGCTGCTTGAATGCAGTTGAGCACAATGCTAAGCAAACAGCCCTCAGTGCTAGACTGCTGCTCCTCACAGCCATACATTGTCTGAGAATTGCTTGGGCTTTTCTAATGGTTTATTGCTTTCAGTCCAACACATGAACACTTTAAACACAATGTGTCAGATTTTACATTTTCCTTTATGACCACAGGCTTCTCAATTTTCACAATTTAAAGCATCTTAGAAATCAGAGGCTGTGCCTTGTTTGATTTGGGCATCCTGTGCACAATTTTCTGATATTCCTTCCCTTGGTGAATAGCATCTTGCATGTATCAGAAAGAGCAGCTATACTAGTTTTGGATGGAATAAGATAATTTTCTTCACAGTGGCTATGGTGGGTCTGTGTTTGATTTGTGCTGGAAGCAGCGTTGATGACACAGGGCTGTTTTAGCTACTGCTGAGCAGTGCATACACAGAGCCGAGGGCTTTCCTGCTTCTCACACCACCCCACAAACGAGTGGGCTGGGGGTGCACAATAAGCCCTAGCATAGGTAAGGATTTCAGCCCATAAAATTAAAAGTAGCTATTTCCATTTGAACAAAATGGGCCCATCCACTAGCCATCCTTTTATTTTCCAAATCTAGCCAAAGATTTTAATGTCCGATCTTAATTACAAATATGAATAAAAGCCAGGGACAAGAGGGACCTTCAACGTGGGTTCCTGAAGTGCTGTGGTTACTATCCCTATAAAACACAGCATTCAAACTTACTAGTACAGCTTTAAGGTCTTTACTCTGAAAGAAAAGGGCACTGCTCTTCTCTTTTCAGACCTGGAGTTACTTTAGCTATGCCTATTTCTGACATTATTTATACAGTCCTAGAATGAAGTGGAAGGGAGCTTGAAGATCACCTAGTTCCAACTCCCTTGCCATGGGCAGGGGCATTCCTGCCCATGGCAGGAAACCAGACCAGATTGCTCAATGCCCCATCCAACCTAGCCTTGAACACTTCCAGGGATGGAGTACCCATTTCTCTGGGCAACCTGTTCCAGTGCCTCACTACCCTCTAAATACCTTCACAAGAGGGCAAGAAGAGATCCACGTTAAAAAAAAACATTTCCTTGGTATAATGAAGTAGAAACACCTAGTAAAGAGTTAAAAACGTCCACTAACCTCCATGTGTTACAAGTTGAGTTAAACAAAACAAAGTTAGCTTTTTTGTTTCAGTTTTTATTATTGTTATAATTTTTTTTACCTTTCAGATAACTGTGTTGCAGTAAAACATGACTTTCGTGTATGTCTGAGCTCCTCAAGTTTTTGGTTAAAGCCTGAAAGCTGTAATTAGTCTTCATTTCCTTAAGAACAAAACAGGTGTCTGACTAAACCAAGAGCAGGAGAGTCAACACCACATGCTGCACTTGTGTTTCTCTTGATAAGCCCTTCATCTTAATTCTCACTCTAGAAAACTCTGTACAGAATACTGCCACATCTTGTAATGTGGACACAGCAGGTAATTAAGAACATGAAAGAGGGCCAGCAATAGAAACAAAAGGCTGCAAATCACAAAGACCAATTTCAGAGTCGTTGATGAACTCATTTCAAGTACCCTACTACTTCAAGTATCCTCTTACTTCCCAGGCACTGGAACAGTGGCCATCAGATGTCTCAGCTGTACCAAGTAAAGAATACTGATATTTACCTTGTCATCACTTGCTTTCTATTCCTGAGCTTTCCATGTCCACAAGAGCCCTCCAATTGTAAGATTATTACTATAGGCATAAGAGTCAATATAAGGTACACCTTAAAATTTTCAATAAATGTACAAATCATTTATTTAAAATTCAAAACTCAGAGATACAAACAAAATATTTAAGAAACAATAAATCCAAAATGTAAACACTTATAGAAAATATATGAACTGTACCAATTTAGCCACTCACCATTCTTCACAGAAAACAGCAAGAAATAGACAAATTAATTCCCAATTGTTCTTTTTTCTCAAATTCTAGTTTAGAGGTAGAATACTCCCATGAAAGTCTCAAAAAAATTTAATTCAGTAGAATTATGCTACAAATGAATTTGGCCCATATACTTATAAACATAATGAAGCCAGAAAAAAAGATCCTTACTGAGAGCTCTTGTACAATAAAATTTGGCATGGCACTTTCCAAGAGATAAAGCACCTTTCCTGATAAATACTGGCTTATATTTTTGTAAGAAAGGGATCCTGTGCTTTTTGTATTACTGACAAAGAAAACATTTAAAAATAGACAGAGTCCCAACTTTTTGGTAGGCATACAGAAAGCAAGTGTTTCTCAGTAACGTGTCCTAGAAAGCCAATCTGGGAGTAAAAAAAAAAGTGTAACTATTAAAAGAAGACATTTTGAAAGACTTTATGAATACTTGACGCACACTTATTTGGGTGGCACAGTCCTCGGGGGGGAAGTTGATACAACAGGAGAGGAAAAAAAAAAGTGTCTTTTCCACTAGCAGGGGAACTGACCAGTTTTCACATTTTATTGTCATTCAGTCAGTCTCCACTAACTGCTACAATTCTATCCTCTCAGGAAAAAGTGTATCTGTGTGAGACACACTAGAACATCAAGTTCAGTAAAAATTACCCCCAAGTAATCTCAAAGGAACATATATTCCATTTTAGTTCATCAGATAACCTGTGACAAGTAGAAACAAAAATTGGAAGTCTTTGGATGATATATACAAATTCATTAAAAAAACAAGAACAATTTGCAAGCTCAAATACAAACATTATTCAGAAAGAAACCAACTTTTTTTATAGAGACTGGCTGCTAAGTGCATTATTTAAACTGCTGCATGCAAATAGTAGAACCTATGGTTGTTTACGAAACTTAACTATCAGCGACCTAGGTTTCTGCAATTTCGTTTAGCAGGAACTTTGCCAAGTATTTGCTGAAGGACATTTTGTGGTTCAGAAGCAGCAAAATAAAATTTGCTGTCTTAATGCCTCCTTGCTTTATGCTATATAGAACCACTTGTCCCAGCCTTCAGAAAAAGAGGCAAAAGAGTCATTTCTGCCACAGACCAGCTGAAAATAGGCTTGCATGTGCCAGCTATCTCATTTGGGGCAAAACTACTTGTGTGGTGCAGTTTAAATAGTCTGAGCTATATTTATCTGATTTTTTCTGAAGCAAATTAAAGAAGCATTTGAACTGTACTCACAACAGAGCTGGCAATATTACCTGGCAAATAACCAAGTTCTCTCCCACTAACACTGGAGGATCAGCCCAGGACAAAACACAAGAGAGAAGCTTTTCTTCTACAAAGTACATTCTTCTGCTGAACATGAAGCCTTGCAAAAGGAAAGAATACAATATTAACACAGGAAAGTTTCAGATAGATTTTAGGCCTTCCAATTCCTTTATGAAATTTCATTTCCAAAGGAAAACTGTGCATCCCTATCCAGGTAAAAGAATATTACATACCTAGATTAAGGAAACTTACTTAAACAAAGATGAGTAAATGCTAAGCCATATTTTAAACTATGATACTTCCATATCATGATTCTTTGAGAGCTCAAAACAGGGCTGAAAGAAGACAATTTCAAGTTTACATCCAGTTTTATTCCTTATTTTTTCCACTGTATCCCTCATTATGTCTTTCTCTGTATGTATTTTAATGGTCAGGATGAAAATATTAGTATATACAAACTAATTACATTTAACCCCGTAAAAACTAATCCAAAACTTGACCATTCTTTGATTTCTCTATATTTAGGCAACTCGTCCTCTACACATGCAAGATACTTTTCAGAACATTAGAAAAAAAATTCTAGTATTTCACAGTTTCCGCAAAAAAGTAAGATCAAGCTGATTATTTGACGGTACATGCTTCACTGTACCTGCATAAAACCACTTTTGGATATATAGGTTACACATTAGTAAGGACAACAGCTGACCTTGTTATTAGTTAAAATAAGTTGCCTTGTCTTTGTGCTTGCAAGTCCTAATAACAAAGGAAATGTCAAGAAACATCTAGGGCTTCCATGAAAAATTTACTTGCACCAAGTTTTCCCCCTCTGACAACTCCAAAATTAAAGTTGCTCCACCACTAACTGTGCAGCAAATGTGACAATACAAACGAGCAAAACATGCACGTTCCCTCAGTGTCTTCAGTAAGTGAAACATTGTTATTCAGGCAGTGGTCTAGTTTCTCCCAGGTCTGGTAATAAAGCACTGTGCCATGAAAGAGAACTTGCTGTGTTATTACACCTGACCACTGCCTCCAGAGTGCAAGATCCAACAACTGCTTCATAGATTGAAATAATTCTTCTCTCACAACCCAAAGAAAGTCTCTTTGAAGTTTGGGGGTTTTTATGTAACTTACTGACGTTCAAAGAGCTAAGTCCTATGAACCGCAGATCCCCAAACACGGCAGATTTAAAGCCAAGTTCAGCACCTTCAGAGGACAAGGGTATGATCCTGTGGACTACACACTGCTTTGCCCAGGTAATCAGGTGTTGAGATACATTAATGCACCTGTACCATTTTCAATACCCACGCACAAGTGTGCTCTAAGATCTAATTATGAATATGGTCATGCTACACATGTGTTGTAACTACATTCAGTTAGAAAGACAGTGCATTAAGATCCTACCACCTCAGTTCTTCTGGGTTTTCTTTAATGTTCCCATGTATGCAAGGCACAGTCAAAGGTTGGCCTGATTGCAGAGACAGCTCTTGGGAGAAGTTGGTGCCCTAGAGCTTTCTTGGGGTGGGAGAAAAAGAGATGACAGCTACTCTGTACACAGAGACAAGCTTTATTCTTCCAAGGTGAACTTCACCACTGTGAACATGACTGGTACAAGTCCAACATACCATTTATGGTCTAAATAAAGGATATTTTGAGGCCTCAAGCAGATACTGGCCTCATACCAAAATCCTGAGTAGTGGTAAATTTCAGCTTGGAACCTAAAGCAGACATGCCACCAAAGCTTTCACAAAAACTAAACTATTTTACATGGTAATGTGGCTGTAAGAGTCACTTTAAAAGAGCGCTAGTTGGTTTTAGTGACACCATAGCACCATAGCAGAAGTTAACCTGTTGTTCCAGAGAATTACAATAAGCATGTGTCTTCGTAACTGAGAAGTAAACATTAGCAAACTACTGCAACACTGGCCTTCCAGTACACATTGCAAAATGCAGCATCAGCAAATGCAACTGACCCCTGTAACGCACAACAGCAACTTTTATTTCACTAGTGTCCATCACAAATCACATGGCAAAACAGATTTCCCTTGTCACTGTGGAAGTATACTAAGATACCTGATCCTCTTCCATTAAAAAAACCAACATAGCAATGGTTAGGCAAGATACAAATCCTGCTGCTTTCCCAGTGTTTGAGTGGAAAGCACAGACGAGGTATCTCAGCATATTTGCTAACAGGGAAGAAATACACCTTTTTAACCACATCTAATTAAAATGTCAAATAGTGGACATACAGGGGAAAACAAAACAACCAAAAATCCCAAAAGAGATATCAGGAAATAGTTTTAAGTCATGGCATTTGCTTTTAGTATTTTACACCTGTAGACAGAAGTAGTTGTAATCCACCAAACTCACTAATGTCTTGAAAGCCATGCAAATCCAAATCCCACAAGGACATTAGCATCCCTGTGGAGCAAAACATAGGCCACCAAGTCTGCTGCTGTAATCCAGCAGGGCCATCCTGGAAATGCTGTTCCCAAATCACATGCCCTTCTAAAATTCTGATTTAGTCCTGGCTGCTACTGGTTCCATTTAGAGTCTTACCTGAGAAGGCAGGGAAATTCAAGCCCAGGGCAAACACAGGTCAAGGCTCGTTTGAAGCTCCCTGAGGTCTCTCTCCTGTAAGTCCTTGTTTCAGTGTGTATGTAAATGACCTAATTCCTCGCCAGCAGCTTCAAGTTATTTACAAGAAAGTCACTGACTCGGACACTGGTTTTCTGGAATGCATCTTTGATACGCTCATCAAGCTACTCCTGTTAAAGTCAAAAGAAGTCTGAAAAGCAATTTTTCATCTTTCTCAGCAGGCTCTATCCTGCCTGTGACAGGATATACTGCCTGTATTGACTCCATTTCTTCCCATATTGTTTGCTTCTCTTTGCAAAATAAGAAATTAATCCTTCTTTGTAGGAAAAAAACAAACAAACAAATATTAACACATTCACCAAAGTGAATTTACAGCAAACATTACCACCACTGCCATCCACCCCCCACAATCTTCAGAATTAATTTAATGGAGGCCAGTTATTAGGATATGAGTTTTATGTTTGAAAATAAAGTGCATAATGATTGTCACTGAGAACTTTGCTGTTTTCAGGTTAGCATAGTTAGTGTCAATCCTCAGCAACATCAATAAAATAGTAATTACAACATAAAGTGATAATGTGAGTCAAAATCTGAAACAGCACACATAAAAAAAAAGTTTTGTATAAACAGGAAAAAGAAAGAAAGGAAAGTGAAATGGAATCCCTAGTCCTTTGTGGAAATGAACCCACTATACAGCTATCCCAACATGCAGCATCTGAAACGAAGAATCACAGTCTGTTTGGTTCCCTTCTACTATTCCTGAATTCAATTTGTAGCTTTCTGGTGGTGTCTGACAGATGTCACCTCGGACAGGGGAAGATGTATCTTGAGGGAGCTCTACAGAGACAGTGTCAGAGGAGGAATCTTGGCTTTCTGCTGACACAGCAATTTGTAGACAGCTGCCCTCCATTTCCTCATTGCAATCTGTGTCTTCATCAGCCTCTTCCAGCTGCTGAACAGATTTCAAATACTGTTGTATCAGTCCACTGTCCTGCTCATTACTAGAGCTCTCTTTACTTTGCCCACACTCCCCAGGGCCATCCTCTACATCTGAAGAACACGCTAAAACACAGTTGCCACATTGTTTGATGGTTTCCATTGAAAAGGAGCTCTCCGTTCCTTCTGCTAAGCTCTTTTCAGAGCTACACAGGTCACTGACGTGAGTCTGATCAACCACAGAAGAATGAAAGCCAGAATCTGGGAACTGCAACAAGGACTTTTCCTGAAGATCATCCTCACTAGCTGGAACTAACAAAGCAGAACTAACAGCTGGTGGGGTTTCTTGCTCTACTGTGGATGACTGAATAGGTGGTTTGGATGAACATAAATTACTGGCCAAAGGCATCCCAGCACCACCTAAATTTTGCATCACTGAAAGTTGCCATTGTTGAAGGGATTTAACCTGTAAAGTATAGAGAAAATTCATTATAAAATGCAACTAAAAATATTTTGATTTCTAGAGGATTTCTTGAATTCAGCAACCAAGCTCTAGTATAAAACCTAAGACCAAGTGACAAACAAAAGGCTTGCTATATCTTTGGGGAAATTTTTTTCTTCTCACTGTGAAATCATGGCTTTTAAACCTACATGCCAAACACTGACAGAGCACACGAGCTCCCAATTCAAGTACCTGAAGAAAAAGAAATCTGTTCTTAAAACATGGAAGAATAGCTTATGAAAAGATGTATTAATAACTTCCTGCTTCATAAACAAGTTGCTCACAAGCAACACAGCTTGACATTTCATTTGCCATGGGCATTTACTGGCCACATCATTCTTCACAGTTCTACTTATGTTCATTCAGCTTTTCTTGCATTTTGTCTTCCTTCTCACACCAGGCCACAAGTTAGTCTTTAGTAATAAAACCAGTGTTCTTGCACTAATGCTTCTGAACATTATTTTCCCCCACAATATCAGTATAGCAAACAACACAACAATTAGATTCTATTAAACCACTCAAGTCATCATTGGAAAAACTCACCCATATTGACTATCTCTTCAGGATCTACAGTATGAAATAACGCAAATTCACATATAAGCAGATTCAAATTTCTAATTCACAAATAAGCAGAAAAACAAGAAGACTAAAACTACTTACCTGGTTCCAAAGAAATTTGACAGCTTCCTCCTGTACAAGCCTCTGCATTTTATCTTCCTCTCTTTCTTTTCTTAGTCTGCAAGAATATGCATCCAAAATTTATGCAGCTTAAATAAGCAACATTTGGGTAACAAGAGCATCAAGAATGCATGAAAATGCCTACTTATATAACAGCACTCTTGAAAGATACAACAGAGCCTAACATTAAGGAATTACTGCAGTCTGGCTTGCCATAAATACCCAGCTGCAGACTTCAAGTTCCTTTTTCAGTTACATTTAAATTCTGCTTCCTTTTACTGCAGTACATTTGTTGGCTTGGCAGTAACGTGTCTTTTTGTAAACTGAATCTGAGCTCTTATTTTCTCCTGTACAACTATCACCCCCCACACACCAAACAGTACTTCTTCATTTCAAATTATGCTGTCCCCACTGATACATGGATCGAGTAGACGTGTAAGCATTGGGAGTTTCTAGAGGTTCACTGAGCACTCAACTTGATTCATAGAACTTTTCTCACTTTTGATAGTGAAGAAAAAGAGCCTGTCAGACTGACAGCTCTAAGGTGATCCAGAAAGATATTAAGAAAATCAAGAATTTTTGTCTTACAAGTTGAAGAACTTTGACCATGATCTTCTCCAAACATGGATTTACAGGATCAAAAATTAAAACAGAACCAAACACAGAGTCACACTTTAAAATTGTATCATACAAGATAGAGGAAATTCTTTTCACCAGCAACAGAAGAATGACTCAATATGGACACTTGATTTATAGACTCCGTAATTGCGAGGAGACAAGCAAAAAAAATCCCCCTCAGCAATTTCTATTTTGAAATATGCAAGTCCTGCTAATAGAGGAACAGAAAAATGTGTTCTAGCCCAATCCACTTATAGAAGGCACTTTGAGAGTACAAACAGCTATGTGCAAAACTCTGCTTACCTTACAGGAAGTGATCCTGTAATGTAATCAGTTTTATGTTTCTGATGCTAGGTTCTACTCTGAGTAGTTATATCAAGGGCCTATCTATATCTATTCAGAAATACTCTGGAATCATGGTTATATCCATACAGACTTGAAAATACACAGCATGACCTCAACTTACTTTTCTATTTCAGCAGTTAAGCAAATGATGTGCTCCTGCATTCTGTTTAGTCGAATTTCATTCCGCACTTCCTTGGCTCGAGGATGGTGGTTCCTTGTGTAAAATCCTCTCCAGGAAGCCTGAAGCTTGGTAGCTGCTTCAGTCATCCTGTGTAGCTCAACTGCACCTTGATTAGCTGGTGCTGCACCTTGCACAGCCAGTGAACCAGACCTTTCTTCTGTCATCTGGTCAGGACAAAGAGTTTTTACTCCTGATTCAGCACCTAACGAGGTGCTGGGGTGACTGCGCAGAACTTGGCCTTCAGAGGCCCCTAAAAAGTTGCCAGTCTTTGCAGCCAGGGCAGCTGTTATTGGTTTAGGAGCAGGCACCTGCAGAATCTCTTTGATATTCTCTTGTGTTTCCACATTTCCTGCTGCTCTATTAGGGTGCTCTCCTGTAACAGACAAAGCTTCTTGCTTGTTAATTGCTTCCCTACTATTAACATCTCTCACACATTCAATCACTGTATTATCATCATCATCCTCTAGGCTCAAATTGATTCCATGTAGCTTCAGGTCTGAAGCAGGAGACACTGGAGACAATCCTGAAGCAACTGGCATGAAAGTAGACTCTGAGGATAAAAGGCTGCTGTTTAGTTTGTCTTCATCTGTCTGTACATCTTCAAGCTGCAGCTCCTTGGGAATGCTTCTTTCATGAAGTAAAGTGTTCTTTATGGCATAGGAATGATCATTGTTTTCACTTGGTCCAACCCAAGAATTCATCTGGATGACAGGCTCTACACAGGCAGAAAGCCACATTTTAGTGTTAGAGTATTTCAAGAATAATAACAGTTTGTTTAATTTGTAGGGATTCCCAATTTGGTTTTGACAGTTAGCACCTGGGTGGGTAAGATTATCTAACACGCTAGTAATGATCAGCATTATTTCTGTATCAGGACAATACTTACCACAGTAACATCCAAACCTGGCAAATACTGGGTACAGGAAATTGCACAAACTGCACTTCCCTTGGAGAATAAACTTGTATAAAATGGAAAAGTCAAAGTAGTAACTCTTTAGTTTGTTGGATTCAGTTTTTCACCTAACCAGCCTGCTGGCATTTCAATACACAAATAGGCATGGACTGGATTTTTTTAGAAACAAAGTGTTAACTTCAGTTGTGAAAATCAAAGATCAGTAGAATAAAATAATAACACAGTCTTGTTCTGAAATGCCTTCCACAATGTTACCTATGTTCAAAAGAAGAATATTTATTTCAGTTAGATCACAGGTGCAGATAAGCTACTTACCCCTTTCAAGAACTATCTGTGATGGCTGGGCCAGGTCACTGTGCTCATGAGCAACTGGCACTGTCTTGCTGGGAGCAGAAGATGTAGGTGGTTCCTCTTTTTGGTTTTCATGCATCAACTGCCTCTGGTGGAATCTAAGCAGAGAGTGCCAACAACAGATTTTATGTTTCTTTTAAACTGTCTTTTGTACAGAAAACATCTAAAAGAAACTATGAACTATTTCAAAGGAAACAAGTGATCAAAACATTCTAAACAAGGGGCTAATTATGCAGACTCCTATACCTACAAGACACTAAAAGGACTACTCACAAAGCAGGGGATTGCATTCTTTTCCTGCTCCACTTCCTCCTGCCCCTCTTTCTTCATTATGTGTACCAAAAAANAAAAAAAAAAAAGGCAAAGCAGCCCAACATGCAATTCTGACTATAGACTGAAAACCATAAGTTATTTCTACACACAAGGAAGGCATGCAGATATTTTAAGTGTCTAATGTGGAATACATTATGTGTGTAGGTATAGGGGAGTTTCAGGAATGGTGGGAGTATCTTTCACATTTCGAAGTAAGTGAATCAAGGAAGAGGTGTTCCTGTTAATAAAGGCACAAAATCCTAGTACAAATCAACAAATATTGCTACAATCAATATCAGCCTTTACGAACTCAGAGAACACACAGGCTGTTTCAGCCAAGCTAAATTAGATCGTGAGGCAGAGGACAAACTGCCCTATAAATTATATATGCAAGTGCATATATATGGGTGAGGATTTGGTGGGATTGCTTTTTCTAACAGGGTTTTTCTGGCTTTTTAATTTTTAAAGAGTCGTATTTAGCAGAACAACTTCCTGAATTTTCCCCAGAAACATGTGAATGCCAAGCACTTAGCTAGAGATTCCAAGGTCAAGATGTCTTGACTGCATCTTCTCCTCAGAAACAGGTACAACATATCTGTAATTTCCTTCTGGAAACCAATCTACACTTCCAAAGTGTGCAGAAACTCCTTCCAGATACTCCCAAGTTTCTGGCCCTTTTGATGAGATACCCTTCTGCTAACCACAACAATTTAGTTGCTCAACTTTTTAACCACACTATACACTTAGGTAGCCTCCTCCTGGGAGCTGAATTTTCTGCTCTTTCTGCAAGAAAAAGGTTTGTCAGTAGGTCCTGGGGAATAGAACAACCTGTATTACTACATTTTCTGGCTTCTAACCAAAATTAGTTCACCTTTACATGGATGAAAAATGCACCATGATAACTCTACTCATCTATTTGCACAGACCTTAGCAAAATAGCTACTACTGGCAGAACCAGCAGGCTCTCCAGAGGCCTCTGCTGGACAGACCTCAGATTCCAGATACAGATGGACAAATGCATCACTGAGAACAGTATCCCTCAAAGGACAACCCTAACTTTAAAACCAAGAAAGAACATCCCAACAATAAAAAAGTGGCTAACACACCAGTGTATCACAATAGTCTGTGTATACAATTAGAACAAAAGTTAAGCAAAGCTCCTTTTCAAAGTTTTTGTCATTTTCCCTGTGGCAAAAAAATCCCAGTACATACAGTGGGGATGTTTATTTTAATCACAGTTCAAACATAAATTGCCTTTAGTGTCCTACCAAGCACAGACTGAAAAATATAAAGAATTTTCCCCTAGATGGCCCAGAAAGCAGGAAAACACTCCTGCTGCTGCTGCCTTGCCTCTCATTCCCATCTAGGACACATCCTGTACCTCCACTACACTTAGCATCTCCAGCCCTTGCTGTTGCTTTGAAATACTTAAAATGAAATCTTACTACATCTAACACATAAGATATATAATTATGTTCTCAGTTACATTCTCTAAGAAAGAAACAAAGTTCTCACCTTTGCTTACTCAGTATTTTTTCCAGTTTGGCATCCTCTTCTGTCTGGAGTCCATACGCAGATATGAGAGGACAAACTGTAGCCAAGTACTGAACTAGCTGAACGTGCTGCCCAGGCCTGTATGATCTTCCTTTCCCTTGACTGTAGAGCCATTCTGCTTTCAAACTGTTAGGAAGGGGAAAATGGTCACCTTTAGTGAATGGCATAAAACCAGTAACTCTGTTTTCACTACTGTTCTTCTAGTGGGTACCCAAGAGCTAATCTACAAATCTAAGCAAAACTTGGAACATGTGCAATGCCCAGGGGAACCAGGAATGTCATTACCAGAAGTTTCATCAATGCTTAAATGAATGAATAAACAAAAAAACCCCACTTGTCCAAAACTGTGCAGTCTCTGCTTTGTGTGTAATCTTTGAGCACTGAAAGCACATTTGTGTCAAGGAACTGATTTATCAGCAAAACTTTCACAGAAACAGAGATGTTCACAAAACTATGCAAAATAGACACAGAGAGCCAATCTTGGTAAAAGTATTCAAAAAGTTTGGGGTTTTTTAAATTAAATTAATTTCTGCCCAAGAATATTTAATATAATACATCGACATGTAGTAATACAGTTAATACAGAAAACCCCATTAGTCAGGAAAAAAAATGTCTAGAACTCTAACAGGAAAATTTCCACAAAAGTCATAACATGTTATGGTGAAACAGAAATAGAATTGGTTTACCTTTGACCAAAAAAGGGGCCCCTTTTTATTTTAGTAACAGGGCAAAAAGGACATTAATGTCCCAGAATATGTTCATGTCCTGGACTAGAATATACTGGATAATACTTATGCTTGGACTGTTCTGGTGTCAAGAACTTTGTCATACACATATCATAGTGATATAATGAGCACAATGATACAGTAACAAGTGATTTGAGCAAAATTATATTTAACTGATTGATAACAAAAAAAAGCGCCAAACCTAGAAATGCACATGCAAATCATGCTCTTTATATAAGGGCATGTTTGACCTTCCCCCAAGACAACAACTTTAGCTCCTGCTGATTGCCACATTCTGCAAAGTCAAAGAGGCTCTAAAGGGTGACAGACCAGTGATGAATAGCTACCACAGTTTGGCTTTGTAGAAGTGCTTCTGTGAGTTGAGCAACAAAAGCTTTAACTTCATATTTCTATCTAAACAAATTGGTGATCTTACATAATAATTCCAGTGTAACAGATGAAAAATTTAGCTAAAGCCATTTTGGCAAAACTTCATATAATAATTTTAGAGATTTAATAATACTGTTATGTCACCTTTCCTTCTGAGAAATCACATATCCATCAAGAACTTTAAGGTTCAGACACCAGCTGACAATATAAGGCCTGTAGTCAAAGCCAGGGACAGAAGGTGTGGCCATCACACAAGGATTGTTCATAATTGACAGCTGTTCCAATTGGCGAAGAGGGGCCAGGAAAGAAACCTGGAGAAAACAAGATGCATTTGTTAACTGAACAGAACATATTACATTTTTCCTAGCTACAGCTGGACAGCTCATGCAAAACAACAAAATGACAAATCAAAAACTACATTTGATTTTTGAACACAAAGGACTACAAAGAACCTTCTATCAACTACCATTTCCCATTAATTCTTCTGTATGTGGTATTAGTCCTTGGAAAGTATTATCATCTCTTAAAATTTGGGAATGGGGCTTTATGTATAGAAAGGTATAGTACTTCTATGATTCCAGTTTACTACAACAGTTTTTGGACTTGAAAACAAACAAAGGAAAAAAAAAAAGAAAAAGGGGCAAGCCAAAAAACCAGAGAAACCTTGTCCTGTTTTGAAGAGAAATTATTACAAAAAAATTTTCTTCCAACATGAAATCCCAACCAAGAGTTTTGGCTGCTACTTATAATAAATCAAACAAACAAAACAATAAAGACAAAAGTTACAGACAGATTATTTGTTTCTCTTGGACAGTGTTTGAAAAATAGGTCAGTGGCAACAAGTGCAATTCAAACCTCCATTCTAAACACAGCAGCTGCAGAAGCTCTTTGCAGCAGGTTATCAGCTCAGCTTTCAACTTTCAGACAACCTCAAAAGATATGAATTCAGGCCAAAAAGTAACATCCTTGAATAATATAAAAACATAACAGAAAAAAGGCAAAGCTTCTTTCCAGACTAAATTTTAAAAGGTATCACCTAACTCATGCAGCTAATGCAAACACGGTTATTACATATAGGCAATTAAACTATTAGAAGTTGTGTTGTTTCAAAGAAGAGAGCGCATTTTCAGTTACAACCTCAAAAAAATTGTTCAACTTCCTTCCTTCAGTCTACCTAAAGACAAGGTTATCTTCTATATCTTACCTCATTTAAGTCTCTAATTTCATTTTCTGCCAAAGAAAAAACAGTCAAACTCTGAGGTAGGCAAACAGGGGCAGTGCGAAGTGAAGTTATAATATTTCCATGTAGCAACAGAGTCTATAAAATAAAAATACAGTGATAAAATGTTTATGAATGTTTAATCAAAACCCACAGATTTCTTTTTCAGGCATCACCTGACAAAAATACATGCAAAAGAACTATAAGGAAGGCTTTCTGGTCACAGTTACCAAAAAAAGCATTTGTAAACATTTTTCTCTACAGTGCTCATGCTGGAAGAGTTAACGGTTTGTTTTGTTTTGATTCATGAAAGATCTATGAAGAAGAGATCATCTTTATCAAAATCATTAGAGTGGCTTTAGAAAAATCACTGCCTTGGCTCCTGCAACTTGAAATCAAGGAAGAGAATATTTACATGCTTCCCTCTAGAAATTACAGTTAATTAATTAAAATGCTCTAAGAGCTAGTGTTCAAAGAGTGAATGTCTAAAGGCAGCAATTTTCAAAGCAAATTTCTTTGTGTAAAGAATGCAATAAAAACAGAGATAGAATAACATCTACCTTCAGCGAGGTAAGCTTGGAGAGATCACCTAATTGAGCTATGTTATTGTCTGATAGATCAAGATGCTGAAGAGACAGACAGGAATTGATTTGTTCAATGACCTACAAAAATAAAGTCAGTTACTCACAGTAACTCTTTTTTAGCCACTAAATAAAACCAGGTATCAATAATTATAAATACTTTGAAAGATAAAAAGCCCACTAGCTAAGTAACATGAAACAAAGACTATATTTTAACACAGTTATATTTTTAAAAAAAAAAGTCTTTTTCCTATTTTGGAGACTGTTTCCTTATTTTCATTTAATTTTAATATCAAACCTTTCATTTTTTCCTAGACAACTCTACTCCAGAAGCTGCCCTCTTCTATTTCATAATTTCCCTGTAGACACAAAACATTAACATTGTTGTTCCAATCAAAACATATACAGATTTCTTTTCAGCCTTTCCAAGTTTCTATATCACAAGAATCTGGTTAATGCAACAGACTAAATACTTTACCTTAAGGTTATTTCCAGCCAAATTCAGCCATTCCAAGTGCACCAAATCCTTCAGCCCTTCCACGTACCCAATACTATTATGAGGCAAGTTGAGCACTCGGAGCTTGGTCAGTTTTGCTACACCCATCATTCGCACCAAACGATTGCTGGCTACAGAGAGCTGCAGATGGACACACGAAAGGAACAGTTCCAACTACACCAACAGAATAAGTTTTACTTTTACTGATTAAAAATCTACTCCAACAGATATTTGTTCAATCTGTGTATTTCATTTTCAAGTAAATAACACAGACAAAAAACCTGCAAGAGTCAGGAAAGAAATTACTGATCAAAGAACATATGTCTTCACAACTCACTCCACAAGCTTCAGAGGAAATTGTCTTAGCAATAGCTAAATAAAGGAAAAAGACTGAGGAATTGTGTCATTTGAAAATGAAGTTTTAATATCAGAATTGCCAATTATTGCAAATTGTTGCCCCATTCCTGGTGTAAAATTGCACTTACTGTCAATATGGCAGAGGACATAAAATTTCACACAATTATCCAATGGGTCCCGTGCTACAAGGGTTGTAAACCACAAACTTTTTAAAGGGTAAATCCTGATCAGATAAACACTTCAGTAACATGATCACCAAGCTGGCAGTGTGGTGAAGGTTTGTTGTAGCGACAAACCCCATCGATGCCAACTCAGTGTAGCTGGTTGAAGTTATCAGGCAGCTTCGAATATATCCAAAGACACTTTCAATGATAATACAGTTATTTTTAATGTTACAAAGCTCAAGTACTCAAAACCTAAGAAGTATCATAATTTGAATTATCAGTGACTTTTCTAAGTGTTCTTATGATGCCCCTCCCTCATTAAGATTTATTTAGCTCATTTTTAGTTACCCAGGTAATTCACAAAACAGCCTCCTCCACTGTCAGCTGCAGACCCTCACTGAAAACAAAGCTTTCTACTTTAGTTAGCCACCATTTATTTTCCTCTGAAGCCAGTAACTGCTAGCTTACTTCAACTACATAATATGGCCTTAAGGTAGAAGATGCTAACATAATAGCATCATTATTTGACAACAATTTAAAATCAAATACCACTGACCTGTATCAGATTCTGGCATTTCTCCAAGTGTTCCAATTTAATTATCTGATTTTTGTCCAGAATCAGAGTCTGAGTATCTGTATCACAGGGCAAGGTTGGACCCAGTTTTTGCAATCCTTGACCTGAGCAGTTGACTACTAAACCTTAGAATAAAAATGAGAAAAAACAACAAAGAAAACCACCACAAAGTTTATATATCAGAACATGTACTGAATAAACAAGTCAAAACAAAAAGATTTGTTTTATAATAGATGCAGATAACTTGGAAAAATGGAGTAATTTTCTTTTTCATGTAAAACTGAAGCAAATTACTTCAGCTTGAACACCTTAAGAGTAACTGATACAGTTACTGGAAGACATATATACAAGACATTGTCCCAGTTAAGAACTCTGGCAGAATTCTGGAGCAGTCACAACAGATCCTCTGAAGTGAGATGCAGCAAAATTCTGGCAGCTAAATTTAAAGGTGTGATCCTCAAAACCCCAAATTTCAAAAGAGCCTGAATTTTAAAATTCTTCAGAGATATTAAGTTTTGAGCAGCTGGACAACTAACTATGTGTAAGCATTCCACCTAAACTAAGAAGCCACTCATGCAGCCATACTACAATACACGGGGCATTGGGAGAAGCAAATTGT
Source organism: Picathartes gymnocephalus (assembly GCA_013390045.1). Classification (NCBI taxonomy): domain Eukaryota; kingdom Metazoa; phylum Chordata; class Aves; order Passeriformes; family Picathartidae; genus Picathartes; species Picathartes gymnocephalus. Next base: position 40,120 of record WEKY01053577.1, on the reverse strand, counting down.
AAATGGGCTAGCATATCATTTACTTAATGCAACACACAAGCGTTCCATGCATAAAGGGTTCCTAAATAAAGTTAAAAGGCAAACATTTGCCATCTACAGGGAGCTTGAATCACTGGGTACCCAAAGTGACACCTGACAATCATAGTAATTTTCATATATTAAGGCTCTGCTGTGTATTTGATGTACAAACATAAATGTAGTGCTTCTTGTTCTCTTCCTATCTGTTCAGTAAATAATGCTTCCTTTTTCAGCAACATATCCCAAATAGTGTTCTCACCCTAACATGCTGTACATACTAATATTCTTACAGTTTACAAGTTTTTGAGTTTAGTTGTGCTATGGATGAAGACAAACTTGTTTTTTGTACTGTTTTGTCAACTAGAGAACATGCATTTCTAAGAAAGATGTCTGATTACATTTATTATATTTCCATTGCTTTTTCAAATCCATGGCTGCCCCAAGAGCTTTGGAGAGCAGCAAGGCAGAGCCAGCAACCATCACACTCCTGTCTTTGCACATTCAGGGAGAAAGTACTGCTTGTTTCTCACTCTAGTAGTCACTTCTGTAACTGCTTGGTCACTTTAATTGAACAGAGAAACTTTTCATCTGCTCATTTATCCAAGGATTTGTTACAAAAATTCACAACTGGCCCCTCCAATCTAAGAGAGGGGCAAGGACCCACAGTACTGAATTACAAGAGCAATTCTTTTATTCATGTGTACGAGGTGTCCCATTCAAACTGGGGCACTCGGAATGTGGCTTTACACATGGTTCTCATAGATTTCCAGCATTCGAGCATAACGTGATCTTATTGCTACTTAACACACACAACCACTTGCACAGAATCTGTATTTCTATGGCGACATCATCCACCTGCCTCTCTGTTGATCTAGACATCCCTCCAGTCAGACTTGCTATAATCACTTCTCCACGATGTCAGACAAAGGAACGTTTCCACAGAGGTGTTAAACGAGCTGGGATGCTGGCATTATTTCTCTCGTCTGGGGGTATACTTTATGAGCACCTTCAAGATCCAGAGAAGCACAGGTCCCTCTTTCAACATCGTCTGTCCTTCTCCTCCTCACAACAAGCTTTAGTTTGCTTGCTTAAGCATGGCAGTTCAGTATACAGCATGAATTATATACATGTATAACTCTACAAAATTAATACGATTCCATTCTATAAAGACTCATTGATATAATACCTGGGGAACGAGATTTTCCTAATAAGCTTTCAGGACCCAGGAAAACATTTCAAAATTGCTCATTTCTCGTTTGGCAGGAAGCAAGGAACTACACCCTCAGAAGTGGCTCTGTCTCCAAGACCTCTAAGCCCTCCCCTCCAGGGAAAACAGGCCCTATATCATTCAAATCCTGGCCTATAAAGCTTCTACAAGGCTGCGGGATCCTCCAGCACGATGGACAGCCGCTCCGTCCTGCCCCGAGTCAGAGGCGCTCCTCAGGGCGGGAAGCGGTGGCCGCGCCGCCCCCTCGCGCCGTGCTGCCCTGGCGGCTCCCAGCACCCGCGGGGCCCTCAGGGACCGGCTGAGAGCGGGGCCAGCGGCAGCGGAGCGGCCGAGCCGGCCCCTCACCCCGAGAGGAGGGGGCACCGCCGCCTCCACAGCGCCGAGCCCCCCGCGCCCCTCCGAGAATCACAGCGCCTTTCGGGACCCGCAGCCCCCAACAACCCAGCCCCGCTGGCCCCCGGCACCTGTCCGGGACTGCCCTTACCCGCTCCGGCCGCCTCATCCCCCGCCCTGGCCGCAGCGCCGGCTGCCGCCATGCCCCGCGCTTGACAACACCGCCACGCAACCGAGCGCCAGGCGCCGATGGGCCGGGCCGCTCCGCTACGGGCGCACCGCGCCTTTTATCCCGGGTAGAGCGGCGGGTCCCGCTGCACCCGGGTAGCGGGGCCGGTGAGCGCTCCGCGAAGCCCCCGCGGTGCGGCCGGGCCGGGCCGGGGCGGGGCGGTACTGCCGTGCCCTGCCCTGTCCTGCCCTTCCCGCTCCGCTCCCGTCGGGCCCCGCGCGCCGCTCCCGACACCGCCTCCCGGCGTCCTCTTCGCTTCTCCGGCCCCTCGCAGCCGCCGCCATCATGAAGTGAGCGCCCCATCCACCGCTATCCAGGCCCATCCGCCGCGGGGAGGCCGCCGCGGGGCCCCGGCCGCCTCCCCCAGCCACCCGCGCCTTTCCCTAACTCTTCTCTCCCGCGCAGGGTCGAGCTGTGCAGCTTCAGCGGGTACAAGATCTACCCGGGCCATGGCCGCCGCTACGCCCGCACTGACGGGAAGGTGAGGCCGGGGCGAGCCCCGCGGGCGGCGCCGGGCGGGAGCGGGATCTGCGGACGGGAGGGCGCTGCGGCCCGGAGAGCGGCCGGGCGGTGCGCGGAGGCCGCGCATTTAGGGTTGTCCGGAGACCCCGGTAGTGTTGATGTGGTGTCTGCCCGAGTCGCTCGTATTGAGCCATGTGAGAACAGCATCGCTGTCCAGGTGCCGTGGCTGCCGGCAGCGCTGCTCAACAGGAGATGCGTGCTGTGCTGTAATTTCGGTTTTAGGATGCGATTTGCAAAGGGAGGCTTCGAGCACCAGGTGTAAGGTATCAAAGTTGTGTGGAAAATGCTGCTTAGACATTTTGCATCTAATGCTGAGATTCGCTGGAGTTAACTGCTTGTCTTTCAAATTAATTGAGTAGAAATCTATGGAGTGAAATAGGGTGGAGAGCCCTTTCAAGCTGTCATGTCAGAAGCAGACAGACAGGATTGTCCCTGCCTGCTAAAGGAAGGCTTGGCTTTTGAGTACCCCAGTACAGTCATCTTTCTCTACGGAATTCTCTTCACAATGACCAGGAGATAGACTGATTGAGTCCTTGTGAGCACTCCTGGACATTAGGCTGTACTTTAATTATGGAGCTAATAACAAACCGGCCTGCTTATTCTGCCTGTTGTTTGAGACAAGCAGGTTGGTGTCACCGGGCAAGAAGGAATCGGGTGGGGCATTGGTCTCCTTGTGTTCCCAAGGCCAAGTTTTGAGTCACTCCCGCATACAGGAAAAGTACATGGTTGCTTGAGGACAGACACTTGGAAAGTAGGATGCTGGACACAGCTATTCATGCTGTGCCTGAAATATACAGCAGCACTGGATGCAAGTGGTAATTCAAACTTTTTTCAGAAAAATGAAGCTGCTTCAGAATGCCTTGCAAGACATCTGTTTGACCAATGTAACATAATGCAAAATTTTAGATTTCTTGAATTATCTTCTAAAATTTTAATAGTCAGAGCTGTGTTTAAGGACTCCCAAAAGCATCAGTGTTGAAAAACACTGACTCAAAGAATACTTAATGCAAACTGTGATAATGTCCTTCATGGGAACAAAGCTCACACAAAACACTTTGCCTTCCCAGGTTTTTCAGTTCTTGAATGCAAAATGTGAGTCTGCATTCCTTTCCAAGAGAAACCCCCGTCAGATCAACTGGACTGTTCTGTACAGGCGTAAGCACAAGAAGGGACAGTCAGTAAGTACATACCAGCTAATGGCACTGTAAGTTGGCGACCAAAGATGTGGTCACTGGTCTGTTAGAGGTCACTTGAGTGTGCCAGTGTTCAGCAGAAACATGACCCAGGTCACCAGGATGAAGACTGGTCAATAACGGTGAAAACATGAGCGCAGTTATGTGAGTTCATACACTACTTCAACAAAAGCACTGTATTGTGGTGCAGCACTTCTTTGAGGGACCACTCAGAGCCACAGTAGGTTCAGTAGATCTTAATAATTGTAGGAATGGCATATGTTTTTAAAAGTTAGTTTTAGAGAACGTGGGTAATGCTGTTTAATATGCAGACTTCCTAAAAGTTTGGTCTTGTAAACTTCCTGAATGGTAACAGCATAGGGAGCTGATTTTGGGGTTAGGGGAACAGGGATGACACTCATAATATACTCACCTTGAAAACTTCGGGCTGTAGCTTAGCAGGAGGTCTTTCCCTATGTAGTTGTCAATGCATGAAAAGGATAAATCATGAAGGCATGTAGCATGAGTTATTTCCAGTGCACGTTTTAATCTGCACAGCAGAAGAGCTTTGAGAAAGGCTTACATCAGTGCAATAAGTCAGTGTTCTTGCCAGTTTGGGTGAAGAAAGTTGACGCATGATGGCTTACACTGCTCCCCAACCCTGATCCACTTGATTAGGTATGGAGTGTCTTCCTTTCAGAAGATACCATCCAAGGTTTATCCTTCCCCCCCTTTTTCTTCTGGGACTTACAGATGGCTCAACTTGTGACATTCTTTCGAAATAATTTTTTTCATACTTTGCTGTAGAAGCCTAGAAGATATAGGGGCTAATATGTGTGTCTCCAACACTGATAGCTGGACAGCTGGGGAGCCAACCAAGGATTGTTGGTAATAACACACTATAAAAAGTACAGGATGTGGCTGGAGAAGGGGCCATGTGGAGGTAGGGCACCACTTCTCTGTACCCAACAGAAGGATTCTCTAAAGTGAGGAATAAAATTCTACTTCAGTGTACAGTTTTAAATAACTTCAATTTGAGTAGCAGCTTGTTTCTGTAATTGCCTTTAGCTATGTATTTGATGTCTTGTGATGCTAATTGTTTGTCTCCTGCCCTCTTAGGAAGAGGTCCAAAAGAAGCGTACACGCCGTGCTGTGAAGTTTCAGAGAGCCATCACTGGTGCCTCTCTAGCTGAGATAATGGCCAAGCGAAACCAAAAGCCCGAAGTACGAAAGGCACAGAGGGAACAAGCTATTAGGTGAGTGGTCAGATCAGTGGAGCTATCCCAAAGTTATTAAAAATTACAGTACTTTTCATACAAAAGCTAAAACTCTAGGTGAACTCCATGTTTTACAAGATTTTTGTGGGTTTTTTTGTTTGTTTTTAATCTGTATATTTGTATGTAATACTGAGTAATCTTGGCAAGAGATAGTGGCAGCAGAGAAGGGTCTCTTCTTGCCCTCTCCCTTTGTACTTCTGTCACTCTTCCTTCTGCTGTCTCTGTAGAAATCTCTCCAGGGGATAGTGAGTATAGAGGAGAAATCTTCAGTAATGCTTTCCATTCCTGATCCTGGGAAGCTCTTACAGTGCTGAGACAAGGAAACAGTGAATGGCAGACACTGATAACTTCCTCTTTTTCCATGAATTAATAGGGCTGCAAAGGAAGCCAAGAAGGCCAAGCAGGCAACCAAGAAAACAGCTGTTTCTGCTGCAAAGGTGAGATGCAACAGGCAAATAGAAATTATGAAATGGAATGCACCATGTTGTAACACAACACACAACATTCTGCACTTCATTGGAAACTCCCATTTCTATACTGAGGAAGCATTTTCTTAACTTTTTGATGTGAAAGCTCCTCAACTGGACTTAGGTACTGAAGTTAAGCATACCCAAACAGCTGCATAGAATGAATCTTTTTTACAGAATAAGGAAATGCTACAGTAAAACAACTCCCTGACTTGATGTCAGAGATAATTAATAGATAAAAACTTGTTTAAATGTGACATCTTCACTATCTAGGAACTTGGTTAACAATATATTGATGAATGCTACCACGTGTTTCATTATTCACATAAGAATTAATACCATATGTTGGCTTAGTGTTACGTGTGTAAATATCTGTTAACATGATCCCAATATTACAGATTGTAATTCTAGTCTGATCTGATTTCTGTCAAGAGTATATACAGGGCCACTTTTAGGACTGCAGATAAATAGCTTATTTTCACTCATACTTCCTCATTTCTCTACAGGCCCCTACGAAGGCAGCACCTAAGCAGAAGATTGTGAAACCAGTCAAAGTTTCTGCTCCCCGTGTTGGTGGAAAGCGCTAACTTGCCAAACTGTTGGTCATGCTGAATAAACATCTGATGGAATTCCATGACTTGTGCCATGGTCTGCTCAGCTGTGTGAGATACACTGAAGGGAGTGAATCTGTGAAATAACCATGTCTGGGTTTTGCAGACTGAAAAGCATCTTCCTACCATAAAACGCTTGGTTTCTTACACAATCTGCTGTATTAGCACACAATTTCCAGTCCTCACTGAGTGGCTCAGGTAGCAGGGAAGATGGAGCTGATGTTTGAGGAGTGTTCTTGCCTGAAGGACAGAACAGCACCTAAGTTTATTTTGTATCTATGAGAAATGACATAAAGAGGTTTCTAAACTCAGAGATACAAGCTAAAGGGGGTGGAAGCAATGCTATCTGTAAATCACTTACAAAGGTCCTTTGTTGTGGAATGCGTGTAGCAAGATACAGAGACTCACATAAGGAAAAGGTTAAAAAAATGAATGGATGGATGGTTTCACAGACTGCTTGGCTCTTGCACACAAAGGTTCAGATATAATTTCTGTGTCAGGAAGTTAAAAAATGATGAATTGCTGGAAGCTGTTGTCAGGAGAAGGAAGCCTCTGAAGATTGAATGGGTTTCAAATGCAGCTCATGGTACACAGTTAAAGCTCATTTAGGTTCGTATTTAACTTGCTGAAGCAGATTGGGGTTCCCTTAGTAATTGTCCACCCTCCCACCGCGAGAGGGATTGAAATTCCTCATGGGAATTCCTCTGTCTGCCTAAGTAACTGCACTGTGCAGACAGCGAGCCCAAACTTTGCCAGTTTTGCTGGACAGCAATAGCCTTGGCAAAGCAGTGTCCTGACTTTCTAGAACCAAAACAGAAACTTGACTGTTTTCTGGATCAGGTACTTCTCTGTTGATGTCACATGTTGATGTCTCTTAGCTTTGAGGGCTTGGTTTGTTATCTTAACCAGTCAAAAAGGCAGCTGTATTCTCACAGATCAACTTCCTGCAATCTTTTTGGCCTATAAAAACAATGGCTGTAATGGGCACTGTGCGTTATGGGCTATACTTTGACTTACACCTTGTTTGGGGTTTAGTAAAATAGATACAGGCCTGGATGAAGGCTACAACCCATTAAAAAAAGATCCAGCTTGATATTAATGGAATTTGCACCATGGTCTTCCAAACAATTCTTTTTGCTATTAAAAACCAAAATAACAACCAAACCAGCACTAGGCATATCTAGAATGAAATTGGAAGCTTTTAAACTGGTTAACACAGTTGAAAGTGAAGGAGCCAGAAACTGGAGGGGGAGAGAGAGGATGAAAAACTGCCTGTAGTTAGCAGGGAAAGGAATTTTAATAATTTAAAACTGAAGGCTGAAAACACCAATGAAAATTACCTCTGTTAGTGGTGATTATAAAAATCACATCAGTGTCTTGTACAAATCGCCTGGTACCCCAAATGTGTGCTTGTGAATGTTTTCAGCTGAGAAGCTGAAAATCAAGATGATTTTCTACCATCCTCTTGAAGTACCATTACTGATACATATATAGAAATTGATTGGCAGATATGACTAATTAATAAGTATTTCTTAATGCTTTGAAGTTTGCAGGCCTTGGCACAGAAGTGCTTCACAATCACTCTTCTTTGATGTTTATTCCTGAGTTTTGAATGATAGGGTGAGAAGGAGTAAAGAATAACATCAGCCCATCAGGTTACTACTCCTCTCAGAAGCTATGCATCGAGTGAGGCAGGCTGTTCAGAGCACGGCCTTAACCTGGTGTAACAGCACATTATTCAACTCAGAGATGTAACAGAATTTATATGGAAATTAATGTAAGCCCTTGTGTTTACCTAATACAACGTAATTGATCCTCTATCAAGTATTTATCAGAAAAAAATTGAGTACCTAAGTTTGTCACAAACTCACAGAATAATTTGGATCAGAAAGGATGTCCAGAGGACATCCAGTCCAACTCCTTCAAAATGTGTCCGTTTAGATCAGATTGCTTAGTATCCAGCTGAGTCTTGAACGCAACTCCAAGGACAGAGATACCACAACCTCCTACGGCGAGCTGTTCCAGTATTCGACCACTGCCACTGTTAAATAAAAAAACTAAATACAGAACCCTTTTTCTATGAAAATAGCACCTTCGGCCAGTCTCGCTCCATCAGGTCGGTATCTCTGTGTTTGCGGATCGCTGTGCTCCAGGTGCGTCCTGCAGGTCCCGAGCACAAGGGACGGGTCGCTGCTGCTGCGCTTTGCCCGGGCGCCACAGCCCGCGGCTCCTGCCTCTTGTGTCTCTGTTACGGGTGTAAAAACCAGCGCGGAGCTCGGACAAGTAAAACTCGCAGTTGACATCTAAAGGATTTTCTTTCTTGCCTCTTACAAATAAAACAGCGCGCACTGAGCGCCCCGAGGCGCGGCTACGGCGCCGCTCCGCCCACGCTGGTGCTGCTCCCGGTCGACACGAATGACGCTGCTACTCTGCTCGCAGCTCCTGCCCGGAGGTGGTTCTGGAGCAGAAGCCGCTCGTTTCAGAGCAGAGGCTGCACAGGCATTCCCTCGGGAGCGGCCGCAGCTCCCGCCGCCACGGCCGCGCCCCGGCCGCGAGCTTTGCCCCGCCCCAACATGGCGGCCCCGCCCTTCCGCCCGGCCTCCCCTCTGCCCGGTTCCAAGATGGCGGACCCGTCCCCTGGGTGCTTCCCCGCGCCCCCGCCCCTTCCCGGCCCCTCCTGCGCGCGCGCGGCTCCCACCTCACTTCCGCTTGTGCAGCAGCCATTTTGTCTTTCCGCCGCCGCTGCTGCCCGAGCTTCTCGCTCCCTCCTGCCGCCGCGGGCCGCGACACTCCAGTTCCCCCCCGGGCGCGGCTCCCGCCGGGCCGGGGCCGATCCCGACCCACCTTCCCTTATCCCGGGAGGCTCCTCCGCAGCCTCGGCGCGGCTCTGCGGGCGCGCCCCCGCCGCGCCATGTCCAGCGAGGAGAGCTACCTGGCCATCCTGCGGTACCTGACGAACGAGCGGGAGCCGTACGCGCCGGGCACGGAGGGCAACGCCAAGCGGAAGATCCGCAAGGCCGCCGCCTGCTACGTGGTGCGCGGGGGCACCCTGTACTACCAGCGGCGGCAGCGCGACCAGCAGCGCTTCGCCGAGCTGGAGGTGGTGCTGCAGGCCGAGCGCCGCGCCCGCCTCATCCGCGCCGCGCACCTGGCGCCCGACGGCGCGCACCGCACCCGCCTGCAGACCTGGCAGGGGCTCTCGCAGAAGTACTGGTGGAGAGGTGAGCGCCGCGGGCGGGGCCGGCACCGGGGCCACGGAACCGCAGGAGTGCGATTGGAAGGGACCGCAGTGGGTCCCAGGGCCATCCCAGAGCGCATGGCACGGGACTGCGTCCAGACGGCTCTTAAGTATCTCCACTGATGGAGACTCCACAACCTCTCTGGGCAGGCTGTACCAGTGCACGGTCACCTTTGCAATTTTTCCTCGTGTTCACGTGGAACTTGCCGTGCAATGAGTTTCTGCTCGTTGCCTCTTGTCCTATTGCTTGGCACCACTGGGATCTTACTCCATGCTCCTGGCACCCTTTGTTCACATATTTATACACATTAATGCGGTCCCCTCTCAATCGTCTCGTCTCAAGGCTGACGGGGCCCAGTTCCCTCAGCCTTTCCTTGTAAAAGAGATGATTCAGTCCCTTAACGCTGCTCTAGGAGCTGGCGGGACCAGAAGGGGACTGTCTCTTGCGGAATGACCGGTGCCTTTAAAGGCCACCTCGAAGCACGTGGTCTGTGGGCAGTGACATTGTGTCACACCCCGAGAGGCAGGACTGGCTCTGCACAGTACACCTTGGCCAGCAAATTGACCGGGGCTTCTTATCTGGTAGTGGTACCTTGAATATATGGAAACCCCGAGTATGGCTGTTCCCTCCAGGTCGTGCACACAGTCTGCTTAAGACAGTGGCATCTCAGCTGTGCCCTTGGGGTAGAGTGGTAATCCACTTGACCCGGGTTAGCTTTGGACCTGATCCGTGCATGTGATAGTGTTCACATTTAAGTCCTACAGCTGCCAGTGGTGGTTGGCAGTCCTGGTACTCATTGTTATATTTGTCTCTTTCTTTCAATGAGAAGCTGAGAAGACCAGACTGATTCTCAGTTGGGTCCTGAGTTATATCACAGCTGTTACAAATGGTGGTGCATGAGCAGCAGTAATTCCCAGCTGGGACCTTCTTTTGGCTGAGAGAATGACTTGACATCCTGTTGCCTTTGGATTTGTTGTTCTACTTTTAGTCCTAGCTATCCATTAAACAAATAGCCTGCTTTTCACTTGCCATAGGCCCAGTGTGTGTCTGTATTGCGTTGCTTCTTCTGCTGTCTTCATCCATCAGCAAGTCTGTAGTTTCAGCTTTAGTTTTTCCTATTTTCAGTTGGAGGGATTTTGCTCTAGCTGCAGCCTATCCCTCCAGTCCAAATCTCCTTGACTTGAAGATGTTTACATGTGAAAAAGGATTTGGCATCTCAAAGTGATATACCCGTTTTGGATGAAGGTTTTCTTGCCTTTGTCTGCGTTCTCATTGTCTGCCCAGCATTGGACTGTTCTGGCATCTACTCTCATCCTGTGCTGCAAACTTTCTCCATGGGCCTCAGGTGTAGCTTCTGTTCACCAGGAGAGGGCATTCTGTATTCTTTTATTCTTACTGGTCACCTTTGTTTTCACACCCTATATTGTCCTACTTCTCTTGCAATGAGAATACTAAAATTCATTCCATGCTTTCAGTTCAAATATTATGTTTTTTACCTGTGTCTCCTTTAAAACAATGTTTTCCTTGCCATTACAGTAGTCTTTGGCTGCTAGTGGACAGCAGCTTTGGCCCAGTTGTCATCCTGAGATGAGCATCAGCCTAGTGTGTGTTCTGTAACTGCAAGGCAATGGGCTGGAGAGTGGCCCAGAGGCCAGGAAGGGTCTGAGAGATGTGATTGGCGGGCCAGAGACCTCCTGTCTGATTTCAGATGAAATCAAGGAAATGTGCAAATGTTGAAATGGGCATGAGTGTCTTAGGTTGCCTTAAGACTGTCTTTTCCTCATCTTTACAGAGATAGGTATGTATTGATAGTGCAAGTCATGCTCTGAGAAGATGTGAGCAAGCAAGTCTAAGTCTGTGTCAGCAAAGCTTTTAAGCTGTGCTGGATTTTGAACCATAGAGGCCCAGCTGTATGCTGGTCCAGTGTGCTTTTATATTGTCCTAGTGAAGAAAATTAATTTGGATTGAAAGCCATGCATGGAAAATGCCTTGGTATCTAGAAGAGAACCCTTGGCTTTAGGACCTGTTGAGTATCTAAAATTATTTACAGAATCACAGAGCTTGCTGGGTTGGAAGGGGCCCACAAGGATCTTTGAACACAACTCTTGGCCCTGCACAGGGCCGTCTCTGAGTGTCACAAGAGTCATCCCTGAGAGCATTGTCCAAACACTTGTTGAACTCTGTCAGGCTGGGTGCTGGTGACCACTTCACTGGGGAGCCTGTTCCAGTGCCCAGCCAACTTTTGGGGGAAGAACCTTTTCCTGATATCCAGCGTAAACCTCCCCTGGCACAAATTAAGGCTATTTCTTCGAGTCCTATCATTTATATTTGGTTCCACTGGTTAAAGTACTGGTGGGAAATGGATTTATTTAAATTCCAAAATCATAAGCCATTGATTTAAATTGGTGTTAGTAATACATATCAGTGTCATTGCATATAACACAATTGATCCTAATTTTGCAAAAGCCCTTGCGTGAGCCTTCCAGTTCTTGTCCTCTTCAGTAAGAACAAGCCATTTGTTTGGGCTAAATGCAAGATTATGTTACAGCTTTTATTACCTTGGGATTATGAGGCTAAATGTCTAAATACCATTATTTTTTTTTAGCCTTGAAAGTCTTTCTAGGAAGGTTTGCTTGATGTAGTGACATTCCTAATGTTCTATCTCAAATGCCCAGCAGTGACATATAATATCATGCAAATAGTGTGAAAGAATCAGAATTGGTAATAATGCATCAGAGTAGGTGACTGACTTCATTTTTCTAGGTTAGTGTGTAATATTTTTGATTATTAATTATTGATGTTTTGCTAATCACCTACATACTTAGTTGTGTGCTTAAGGTAAATTGAATTAAGATTAGAAGCCTAATCAAGCTCCATCAATTTTTCTTAGGTATTCTTAAGCAGGTTAAAGATTACATTAAAGAATGCAGCAAGTGCCAGGAAAAGCTAGATCGCTCTAGATCTCTCTCAGATCCTTCTGAAATGCTGGAGGAGCTGGGACTGGATGCAAAATCTCATGAAGACAGTAATGAAACAGATGATGAATTGAGTAACACAGCATCAATCCCAGCTGCATCCCCAAAGCCTGTGAAGAAGAAGCCAATAGCAAAGCATGAGCTTGTGTTTGTAAGTACTGTTGTTTACATCTGAATGGATTTGCGTTTTCTGTTACTGCATTCTTGGTCATGTACTTATTTTCCATTGTTGTGATAATATTATCATAATAAGACAATATAAATTTTGCCAAAGATATTCAATATGTGGAAATGGGTTACTGGTATATATGTCATGAAATTAATTATAGGACATCATTGTTGGGAAATAAAATCACCCTATATATTATGCATATAGAATCTAAGATAAAATGAATGGCAAAATTGCCAGTAGTAAAACATACAGGATTCTTATGGGCTCTGTATCTGTTCCTTTATAAATGATGCTATACTGATATATAGTATGCTTGTTCATAACTGCAGACTCACATGCATATAAAGACACTTGAATTTAGAAACTTTCTGACTGTAGCATAGAAAAATACAGTCAAAGAACTGTTTGAATGTGTCTTCCCATTTTTCCAGTCTGTTTAACTGTGTTTGGAGGGAGGGTGAAACTTAAAACAATAGTAAAGTTAAACTCTGTATTCTACAGACTTGAACTGATTGTATGATTGAGGAAAATAATCCTTTTTTATGTTTCAGTGTGAATGCTTTAAAAGGCACAATCTAAATGTAATGAAGTTCTCATAATGTTGTTTATGACAGGTTGACAGTAAGGGCCTTGTGAAGCAGTCATCTTCCAAACATTGTCTGTCAGTCTTAAACCAACTGAATCAGCAGAGGCTTTCCAATCAGTTCTGTGATGTGACTTTGCTGATTGAAGGAGAGGAGTACAAAGCTCACAAATCTGTCTTGGCAGCCAACAGCGAGTACTTCCGAGAGCTCTTCATTGAAAAGGGAGCTGTCACTAGTCATGAAGCTGTAGTGGATCTGTCAGGTGAATTGCTGTGGGTTTCAAAGCTAGAAATCATAATACCCTAAGTATGGTGTACAGTATTTAATTCAATCTTTTTTGAGTGTTGAAGCCAACCAATTTTTTTTTATTTACATCTTGTTTTTTCTCTCTTTTAATCCAAGAGTATTTTGTGGGAATTGTAATTAAGAAGTGATCACTCTGATTTTGCCTTGTCTGATTTTCCATGGACTGTGATATTTAATCTTAAAATTTCTGAGAAGCTTTTGATGGATTTTTACCTTGCTTAGGTGTGTTTCCTCCTTCTATTAGTCACAAACATTAAAAAGAGAACAAAATCAAATGCTTAAATACATCAAGTGGGGATGTTGACAAGCTGCTTGGAGAACTCTTTAGTTTAACGAAAGCTAAATTGCTCCTTAGTTCTGTGAAGCAGAATTATACATGTCTGCTTTTCTCAGACCTGGTACATGAAAGACAGAAAACAATTCTAAAATAAGTGTTCTAAAAATAGCTTTGTAATTATGAATACTGTACAGAACATATGCCTTCTGCATTGCTTTCTCATTTATTAGCTGCACTTTGCATGAGTAATAGTCATGTGTGAACAATAATTTTCTAAGAAGTTCTTCCAGAAGGTTCCCCACATTAAATATTTGATTTATTATTTATGCAACTGTGGAAAATTATACTAAATTCTTACATTTAAGCATTTCTATATATATATATCCATATCTTTATTGTTTTCAGTAGCTACTTTTTTTATTTTTCTACCACATCACTTGTTACTTAAGACCTGAATGCAGCAGGTCCAGAAAGACTTTGGTTAAATTAATCTACTCCAAAAGTATTATGGCTCTCCCAGCATCTTGAAATATTCCTCATAGAATTTTATTGTGAAGCTACCTAAGTTCCACTTAGTTATTGGAGAAGTTGTCTGAGCTTACTTACACATAGAAACTACCTGAGGAGGAAGCATTAGTGTAAATGACGGTTAATTGAGTCCCAGGGATGGACTTGTTATTTCCATGTGTGTTGTGCTCTAAATTTCAGACTTAACTGTATCAAAGGCGAACTGTTGTATTCATCATGGGATATTTTGGTGTAATTTCAGGTCATCAGTATTTGCTGTAATATCTTGTTTTATTCCTGGTAGGTTTCTGCAAGTCCAGTTTCCTGCCTTTATTGGAATTTGCTTATACTTCAGAATTAACATTTGACTTCTGTAGTATGGCAGAAGTGGCCATGCTCGCCCGGCATCTCTTCATGTCAGAGGTCCTTGAAATCTGTGAGAACGTGCACAAACAGATGGAAGAGAAACAAATTACAGTGTACCAAAAGGGAGATATTCAAACAGTAGAGTCAACACAAAATCTAGCAGAGCGGGCTGAAGTGGAGATGCAGCCCATGGATGGTGCTGAACAACCTAAGCTCACAGCCGGTGAAGTACCAGTAGCTGTGAATGGAGCTCTTTCCTCTGCTGGGACAGAGGAGGCAGCAGCACCCCAGCCTGACCTCCTGCACCCAGAGCCTCTGGAGACCACTGTGGGTGATCCTTCCAAGCCTGTGGAACAGTGTGAAACAACTGAAAATTACATCAAGATCCAGCTGGTGGAGAGTATTTCAAACAGCCTTTACAACACACACAGCGCTGACCCATCAGCTGGGGAAGCCATGGACACACAGAGTCAAAGGGAAACTGAGACAGTTCAAAATCAAAGTGTGGACTCTGCTTCTGAAGACTTCTCAGAGACACTCGAGCAAAAAAGTAGTGAGCAGAGCAGCTCTGTTTCCCAGCCGGAAAGCCTCGCTTCCAGCCAGGATGATACTTACAAAAGCAAGCTTCGCCAGCGTTCAGTCAGTGAGGGGGGATACATCAGACTTCATAAAGGAATTGAAAAAAAACTGCAGAATAGAAAGACAAATCCTAAATCTGCAGTGCAGCAGGTATTCTGTCATTAGGCCTGTAGTTACTGAAGTAACTTCTAAGCTGTGACATTGTGCAAACAAAACCCCAAAAGCATTGTCTTGGCATCAGTATTCCTTCTGTATTGAAGGTCCCTAGAATGCTCAGTGGCCACAGTCTAGGTTGAGTATCTTCTCACAGCTTCTTATGGTTGGACAGAAGTTGTATCATTTCCCCAAAATTCTAATGATCTGTGAATTTAATTCTGAGCTAGGTCATGTGTATCAGTCACAGATACATACATTTACCTATTAGAGAAGTGAGATCCTACATTTGTTCAGACTTGAAAACAGCATTGGGAATGAAAAATTTTACATCCCACATGGATCTTAAAATGTAGTTGCGAGTCACAATAATGCAGTCCTGCTACCTTCTGATTGGGGTCAGTTAAGAGAAATGTTCAATGAGCACTGGTGTTAAAAACTCCAGCACCTGAACATACTAAATATTTAGTAATTGAACTAGTTCCAATTACAATTTTTTTAAATGAAATAGTCTTATTACTCTTTCCTCTTTGAGAGCCTTTCCTCTTTCAGTGCCTATGGATAGTTGACAGTCATCTCTCTGGGCATTCATGCATTCAGTTTGTGACAGAGTGCACTTCACTGCATGTTTGCAAAGTCTTCTGAAGAACTGTTAATTTCCAGAGGAGCACTGAGAGTTTTGCATAATAGAGCCACCAGTCCCACACACAGGGCAATAATTTGTTATCGTTACAACACCCTCTTAGATAGAAACTGTAGCATTAGTGTCTTCTTACAGATGGACAGCTTAAAGCCCAGATGTTAAAACTAGCACAATCAAAATACTTGAGCAACCTATTTTTGCTGGTTGGAGAGTGCCAAGGTTTTGTTCTGCTTTGGGAAGAGGAATATTTACCTTCAGAAATAGCTCCTGTTAATGTATTTTGCAGTTTTTAAATCCACCTCTTTGACAGATGAGGTCCACAGGTGTATGGAAAAAAGAAATTGGTCTGGATAATTGCTCGGGATTGTACTCAGGAATAGGTTTCTGCTTTGCTAACTCGTTTTGTAGCTTTTAGTGTTTTGTCTTGTGCAGCCCTCAACTTCTCCCTATGGCATGGGATGTCAGATAAGCTTTAGGAAGGAGACACTCTCCTGAGTTCCCAGTTTTGATGCTGGGAGAATAACAGTAAAGAGATTGCAGGAAAAATGCTGCAGATTTAAATTACAGTACTTGTACCTGGCATGGAGATATTGGGGATGAGGTGTGCTTTGTAGGAATTAATTATTTTCCTAGCTCTTACTAATCATATTCTGAACAAAATTGTTTTTGTGGCTTCACAATTTAGCCAAGTTTGCATAAGTTTTCAGAGCAACAGGAACATTTAAAAAATACGTGTTGAGTTTCAGTTTGGTTTTCAGAGGCATGGAAGGGCTGACATTTTCAAAAACTGTTAGATACCTCACTTGTTGTAAGAGTAGGATGAAGGAATGGGGATGCTTGTACTTCCTTCCCTTGCCTTATTCTCAGGAACACAAAGGGGACACACCTGGTACAGGACATTTCAACCTGATCACTTAAAATTTGGCAGCAAGTTTCTACAAAGGAAGATGAGATTATCAGCTCCAGGTAGCACTGCCAATATCACCTAACAAAAATCCACTAGTGCCTTATTCCTCGATAAAAAAATCTCTAGGAAAGCTGGAAAGCTCTTGATAGAAATCATGACTGGCAGTACTTTGTGATTCTTCTGTAACTATTCCTTAGCTGTCACTTAGGCAGTTACTCAGGGCTAAAGAGTTCATTGTCCCTGAACTGGTAAGTCACCGTGTGACCATCATTATAATAAGTTTATAGTTTTAAAACAAGACTGGTTTTTCACTCACCCTGAGATCTGCAGTTTTGTAGTGAACTGAAATGAGGTAACTTTTGAGCAGCTAAATCAGTTGAGCAAAATTAAGAGGTGTTACAGTAACACAGAAACATCAGCTTTTAATACAAACTTTCAGACAAGGTATGAATTACAGTGCAGTAAAATTCATTCAGAGGTTCCGTTTTTCCCACTTAGGTTGCCATGAAGCTGGTACAAAGAGGGAAAAAAATGAAACAGCCCAAAAGAGAAACCATGGAAAATAACGAAGTGGAAGCTCAGCACAAATGCACTGAGTGTGGAATGGTGTTCCAGCGGCGCTATGCACTTATAATGCACACACTGAAACATGAAAGATCTAAAGAATATAAATGCCCAGTAAGTTGAGGGGTTGGGGTTTTTTTTATGTGTGTAAACCTTCCTCTTTATGAAAATTAATTCAGCACCTTTCTTGGTACATATATTTATTTTCCTTACGAATTTCTGAGTTGGATACAGCCTTGATCTAGATGGAGTGAGGTCGAATGGGGTGCAGCCACTTGGTGTGACAGTAGTGTGTAACTTGCTGCTCAGGACAGTGCTAGCATGGGATTTGCTTTTAACCCTACCAGTAAATTTGTGTTTAGACTGGAAGTTAGTCTCACTGGGAAGTGATCAGTGGTTCTGTCAGTAGACATAAAAGTTACAACTATTCATTAACCTGAGACAAAATGGCTGATGGAGTCAGGTTATAGATTTAACTAAGCATATTACTGTACTTAAAACATTGGATTACTTCTGTTGTTTTTAAATAATTCTGAGTGTTACATGCCAAGTGAAGTTGTAACATTTTCTGTCGCAGTTGTGTAAGAAAGAATTCCAATATGGTGCCTCCCTGCGGGCCCATCTGGTGCGGCACACACGGAAGACGGAAGCCACCGCTGCAGCGCCGGGTGCTGAGGGGACAGGCGTGTCCTCGGTGAAAGGGAGAACCAAACGGGAGTTCGTGTGTGACATATGTGGGAGAACTCTGCCTAAGCTCTATTCTCTCAGAATACACATGCTTAAACATACAGGTGTCAAACCCCATGCGTGCAAGGTAAAGGCCTTTTGCTCTCTAATCAGATTAGTAATGTTCTCTATTAACAATACTTTGGTATTGATACTCTGCCCTAAAATTTATGTTAATCTTGGTCACTTCACAGTAGGGAAAACTAGTGTAACATGACGAAATTGCTTGCAGTCCAAGAGTGAGAAAACTGGAATGAATTTGAGTTGTGCAGGTTCATATTCTTGTGTTTAGAAGAATTTCATCCTTCTGTTTTTCCTTTTTCTAACAGACCAGTTCTGTCACTGGTGCAAAATCACAGGCTTGGCCATCCTAGTTCCCAAGAAATACAGGAGGTTTTGTTCTGTTTGAAGTTAAACACCTATTACATAATTAGTTTTATTTGTCCTATTCCACCACATATGGATTTTTTTAGGTTTGTGGAAAGACCTTTACGTATAAGCATGGATTAAAAATGCACTTAGCTCTCCATGAAGTACAGAAACAGTTCAAGTGTGACTTGTGTGAAAAGTCTTTTGTCACAAAAAGAAGTCTTCAGGAACACATGAGCATTCATACAGGTAAGTGATAAGAAAGGGAATCCTTTTCCTTTGCTTGGCTGTTGTATGCTGCTGAACTTTAACATTGTTCTTCAAAGGAAATGTTTAAAAAAAATGGTAATTTGTTCTTTTTCTTCTGGTCAGGCAGCTGAGATAGAGGTAAGTGGTCATTTTCTGGGGCTGTTTTACCATACTTTAGTGTTATTATGCAAATGTTCTATACAAGAACAGGGAATTGTGGTTGGTCTGTTCCTGTGGTTTTATGTACGTCTTTAACGTCTGTATCATATCAATTCAACAAGAAATAGGTAACAGGCTGGAATGTTCTAGAGCACTTAATCTTGCAGCCTGTCCTTTTAGAGGAAAACATGCTACGTTAAATCTCTCAGAATCTCCGTATATGTTTTACAAGATTTCCTGTACTAATACTGACATTTTATAAAGCCTGGTGTCTTGAAAGATCTTAGCATGTGAAAGATGACAATATAATAGTTTTATACAAGCAGAGTTTTAAAATTGTAATGTGTAAAGGTTGTCTGTTTCTGATTTTCTGGGATGAGCAGAATCAAGAGAGCTATTCAGTTAGGACAATTTGTTCCTGAAATTAAGGAATTTATATTAGTAGTCATCACTCCTAAGTTGATGAAATGGAGCAGAAACTTCTATATTAAGATGTTTTTCCACAAATGCAAGATATAAGCAATAATCCATACACGGTGCTGTGTTGCTGAAGAAGTTACATAATACATAAACACAGGCAGTTGGGTTTTTTCACACAAGAGGCAGTCTTTTAGGCTGCTCATTTTTCCTCACCGAGTCATAGTTGCAGTGAGATACCTATGTTTAAAAACATGAAATAAAGTAGTGTTGCTACTCTCTGCTTTGTGTATATTACATTAGCACATACCAAATACACCTTAAAACTCCATCAGTGTGTAATTAAACCAATTTCCCTTTGTAGTACTGCTCTGATTATTTAAGATAAACTATATATTAGTTAAAAACCTGTGTCACAAAGCACTCCAGAGAAATGGAGGCCTGGTTTGGTAACATATTTTGTTTTGTTTTTGCTAGGAGAATCCAAATATCTTTGCTCCATCTGCGGAAAATCTTTCCACAGGGCATCAGGACTCAGTAAACACATAAAGAAACATCAGCCAAAGCCTGAAGTTCGTGGATATCAGTGTACTCAGTAAGTCGGGTGATGGGTAATTTTGGTGGCCTTTTTTTTCTTAGCATTAATGATCCTAGTAGTCTTCAAGATTAAAAGCAGCTCCTTGTTGTAGCATTAAACTGTTCCACTGTCCTGGGATAAGACTGGTAAAGCATGAAAATAAAAACTGCATTTTTGTGAATACATGTGCTGGGGAGCAAAAGCTTGTTTTGAAACTGTTACCTAGCTCCAGTTTCATGCTGCTGTTCTCTGATAATTGTTTGCACTGTAATTGGTGCTGTAATCAGTAGCTGTGTGGGTTTAGCTTTTTTGTTGGACAGATAAGAGTGTAAGGTGGTCAGAGGCCAAGGGCCTTCAGCGAGGTTTTGCCCTCTTTTAGTGTGACAGCTGATTCCAGGTTGATTTGAAGATGTCCAGTAGTGTCTGCAATGTCCTGCGCTTGTGTGCAGTGTTTGCTAAAACATGCTGCGTTGAGCAAACAGCTGTGCAGGAACATCACTAACTGAGACTCTGTGACTGTTGCAGTTCTCTTGATTATAAAACATACATGACCACTTAAATATTGCCATAAATGGCATTTATTTTTATTATTCATGGCATTTATTATTATTTAAATAGCAGCACTGTGGACTTCAGTAAAGCAGAAGCTGTAGCCTGAAAGTGTGTTTACATTAGCAAAACATGGATACTTTTTCCATGATCAAGCAGACTATAGGGACCCTTTCAAGTGCCTTGCAGAAGGACAAATAATGTTTAATTTTGGAACTCAAAATGAGGTCCCTGGGGAAGTTCTGGCAGATATTAAGAGGAGTGGTACAACTTATATGATTGCATGTAGCAACTCAAGGTTTTAAAGAAAGCAATAATCTAAAGAATTGTTTAACATGTCTCAGTGCTGCTGCATGAAATGAAATAAAATTTTCTAAATTATGAAAACCTACTTCAGTTCTGTCAGGAATGTTTTTATTTAGTGATTTTTAATGCTAAAACTATTCATTCTAAAAATAAAAAGAACAGAGCTAATAGGGTGCACAGACACTTTCATAAAACATACTAGGGAAGTCAGTTTTAGTTTTGAAGATGAAATATATTTGTAAAACAAAAATTTTTTACTCAAGGCAGTAGAGCCATGGATGCAAGAGATCACCTTGACAGAGAAGATATTTTAACTCCTCAACCTCTTCAAAACAGACACAGTCCTTGCTGCTTCTAAATCAAAGGTCTCTACTAAGGATGTAATTTATATTGTCACAAGTGTTTTAGAGAGCTTTACGAGGCAATAACCAAACTTCAATTTTTTAGTTTGGTGGTTTTGAATGGAAACCTCCCTGTCAGGCTTCAGTCTGAACTTCCAGCCCAGTTGAGCAAAGCTGACTATGAGTTATTTTCCTAAAATGTTTGTGCAAGTTTTGCAGTGAAGTATGTGTTTGATTAAATTGCAGTAATGCATGACAATGTTAGAGAGTGGTGGTTGCGTGAGTTTTTTACTTCTCCACTGGCTTTTCCAAATACGCAGTCCTTGTGGAGAGAGCACCTAGTGCCAACCCCATTCAAGCACCTGAGAGGTCTTTGTGATACTTTTTGGTATGGATGTGCAAACTGAGGATCCCTGAGAGCCCCTTTGAACTGGAGTGATCAGATTTTCCAGCCTAGGAGGAGGAGGTTTTTGGGTGGCTCAAGGACTGTTACCTGTTTCTTTTTCTTTTCTCCCTCAAAAGCAAAGACTTCTTTTCTCTCCAGAATTCCCATTATTCAGGCAATGTAATACTATATATTTTGTTCCTGTATGGAAGCTTTTTTCATTTTCAGATCCCACTGGATGCTGTGATTCCCTCATTCCAGTGGTTGATGCTATAGAAGATGAATCCTCCACCTGCTGGCTTTGCTCTGCCTCTGTCCTGTCTTGAGCTGTATGTTGTTACATGAGGAAGAGAGAGAGATGAGCAGGAGAATTTATTTCAAAGGGAGAAACCATGTTTTTGACTAGACCAAACACTGTAGTTTTCATACCAATAGGAGCAGTATAGTCATACTATGGCAAAGTATAAATGAAGGAAAACCGTAAGTTTGCCTGGGTTAAGATGTGTACAAGCAGCAAGCTAAAGAATGAGTATCGATAATTTCAGATGCTTTCTTGCAGGAATATGAATTTGTTTTTCTTAATTTATAAAAAAATCCTACATTTGAGCATTAAAAACAACAAATTCCAGTTATCCTTGTGTCAGTTGTCTTTGGTTAAGGGAAGAAGCAGCTGTTACTGTCCTCATATGTTCATAGGGTATAGTACAAATTTCTGGTGTCTCCCAGTTGGTTTGGCTTTAATTATTCTCCATTAAAATAACAGAAGGAATATAGTTACTCATAACAGACAAGAGGGTTTCAGAGGTCCTCAAGTTTTATTCCAGGCTTTCAAATAAGCTGCTGTTCTTTTTAATTTTTCCTAGTTTAGAATGGGATTGTGCTTTAAATAAATACTTATGATGCAGTAGGTGTTCTCAGTCTTCGATTGCCATCAAAGAAGAGGGCCCTGGTGCCTTTGAAATCAGTGCCTTTCTTGTATGGGATGCTAAAACATTCTAAAATCGTTACAGGTGTGACAAGAGTTTCTATGAAGCTCGGGATCTTCGGCAACATATGAATAAACATTTAGGTGTGAAGCCATTTCAGTGTCAGTTCTGTGGAAAATGTTACAGCTGGAAGAAAGACTGGTATTCTCATGTAAAGTCTCATTCTGTCACAGACCCTTATAGGTAAGAGGAAATTAATTTAACAACTGAAATATACTAATCAAAGTGAGGTTATAGAGATCCACAGCCAGTCAACAAGGCACTGCCTAGTCCACTTTTAAAGTACCAATGGATCGATGGTCACTGGGGTCTTGAGTACTTGAAGATGGGTGGGTGACTTTAAATAGCATAGGTTAGCTGCTAACCTGCGACACAGTGCTGAAACTAAGACTTTTGAAGTCATAAGAGGATAAATACAATCAGTGAAGCCAGAAACTTATGTGATCTCACTTCTCTAGAAGGGTAAGTGAAAGCTTTGTGGCTGTGGATAAGAGAAAATGTAGTTCAGTCCAAGAGTATTACTTAAAATTATGGAACTACTTGCCATATAAGACAGTATTCCCATTAAACTTTGCCTACTGTAATTAAAGTGCATTTTGGTTTAAAAGACATAAGTGTGCAATAATGGTTTTAATAGATTCCTCACTTAACACATTTTAGGTGTAATGTATGTGGAAAAGAATTTTATGAGAAAGCTTTGTACAGAAGACACGTAAAGAAAGCCACACATGGTAAAAAGGGAAGAGCAAAACAAAATCTGGAGCGAGTTTGTGAGCACTGTGGAAGAAAATTCACACAGCTCCGGGAATATAGGAGACACATGAACAATCATGAAGGTATGTGGAACACAACTGGTCATGACATCCCTCAACCCCTAAAAACACAATGTGCAAAGGGGTAATTGTTTCTTTGAGTGTGTGTGGGTGTCCTGTCTGGCAAGACCTGGAGGAGTTTTTACAGATTCTCCAGTTCTGTGTGAATCCTGGTTGGTAACTTACTACCAGTGATTCCCAGAAGTTGCTGTTGGGGTCTTCCTAAAGCTTGAGTCACGCACAGGAAATGTGCCAATTTGTCTTCAGAACCTGAATAGAAAAGGAACATTTTTAAAAGTGATTAAGACGGGTAAATCTGGAAGAGAATTGGATGCAGTAAAACATTCTCCATTTTCAAAGGCGCACACAGTTAACGAAGTACTCTTCAGATAGGAGAATGATTTGCATAAATTTAAAAGACAAAAAGGACCAATGTTGGAAATTGATCAACGTCTTAATTTATGACAAGCAATAAGCTATATGATGTTTGGGGAAAATATGAAAACATTTCATATTTCTTATTAAAGGATTGTGTGCATTTTTACTTTAGATATACGTATTAAATTGATTTTTGAGTATTTGGTTCTCACAGCTATGTTGTGAGTCTATATATTTTCCTGTCCTGTCGCAAACCCCACTTTTTTTTTGAAGCATGTCTCCTTTTAAAGAACTCTTGTGAGTAAATCTGACAGCTGCCCAACTATTGAACTACAGATTTTGTGTTTGTTTCTAAACAGAGAAGGTGTTCTGTAGTAGGTACCTAGCCTAAATCTACAGAGGAAAAGCCAGTAGTGAGATGGTGTTTGTCACCACCCACACGCCCTGTTAGATAGTACAGACTACAGAACTCAGATGTTATGAGGGAAAAAAAGATTATGTGAACGTCAGGTGCTGTATTTGAACAAATGCAGTGTGGAAGAAAAGTAAAGCTGTAGGTGTACAGGAGGATTTACAGAAGAAAAAGTGACTGGAAATGTAAGTGATGAATTCTGTGAAGTAAAACGTGGCTTCAGAAAGGCATCAAAATGATTAGAATTCCATTAAGCACTGTGCACTTAAGGAAGAAACTTAAAAGCATTAAAAGCAATCTTGAAAAGCTTTTTAAAGTAAAGTGTTGGATTGGGCTGGACACTTGTGGGAAACCTCACCACTGAATGTGTTATGCTTAAATTATGTTGTTACACAGAAATGGTGAACGGTATCTCTTTCTTACATGGCAGACTTCACAGTATTGCTGTGTTCTTCCACACCGCTCTTCTCCCTGTCAGTGCTGCTCATGGCTCTTAGTGAGCTGTGTGTCACCTTTGCTTGCTTTGCCCCGCCAGGCGTGAAGCCGTTTGAGTGCCTGACGTGCGGCGTGGCCTGGGCAGACGCACGCTCGCTGAAGCGCCACGTGCGGACGCACACGGGGGAGCGGCCCTACGTGTGTCCCGTGTGCAACGAGGCCTACATCGACGCACGGACCCTGCGCAAGCACATGACCAAGTTCCACAGGGACTACATACCCTGCAAAATCATGCTGGAAAAGGATACCCTTCAGTTTCACAACCAGGGGACGCAGGTGGAACACGCCATCAGCATCTTAGCATCAGACATGCAGGAGCAAGAAACCGAGATCAGCTTTGGCGCTGGTGAGGGCGAGACTGTGGTAGTGACAGGAGAGACGCTCGAAGCCATTGAAGCAGTTGCAGCTACTGAGGAATGCACATCAGTCTCTACCCTTTCTGACCAAAGCATCATGCAGGTGGTAAATTACGTACTGGCACAACAGCAAGGACAGAAAATGGCTGAAGTGACACAGGCCATTGAAACTGTAGAAGTAGAAGTGGCCCATGTAACAAAGACAGAGTCAATTTAGTATATGAGAGAGCAAGAGGGGTAAGGTTCTATATCTGTGAGAGCCAAGCATTTAACGGGTTGTCTGGGCTTTCAGTGATGCTTGCTTTCAAATGGTTAGTCCTCAGTACTGAATGTTGCGATGACAGAATACTGCACCACACATTAGAGGGAAAAAGTTCCAATACTCCAGTGTAGGCCAAGGCTTTGAAAGCTAAGGTTTCTATACTGGCTATAACTTTAAAAAAAAAAAGGTTAAAATAATGTTTTTGTGTCATGCAGTATCATACTGTAACTTTGAAAAATTGAAAAGAAAAAAAAAACATATCAAAAGGCTGCACTAAAAACTAGAAATGCACAGCTATTGGTAGCTTTTTTGTTTGTTTTGATGTGCATTTCATCAAATTTGTGAGCAAATTACCTGTATTGGATTCTGTCTGTTTACTCCCAAGAAAAGGGAGGTGGTAGAATGCTTTGTGTAGGCATGTGCTTCATGTGACATACAGAAAAACTGATGCTTTTTTCTCTGGGCAAATGCACCACTGGTGGTTAGTGAATCCCAGTTCTGAAAAACTTACTTAAATTCCAAGTGTGTGGGTGGCTGGTCCAAGGTTCAGCAGGTTCAGCAAAATGCTGTAAAACGTTCTATAGATACCAAGCAGGGATTTGCTGAAGTCTGAGGAAGTGGTTCTCCAAGATGGTTGTGAATTTAGGTTGACCAGAGGACAGCCCACTACAGGGAGACTACTTAGAGAAGTAAACTCCTTTTCATTTGTAAGGGAGGAGTTCACACTGCAGCCTCCACACACAGCCACGTTTAGCTCAGTGTTTGTTTGAAAGCTATTGCCAGCACTGATGTATGTACCCAAAGCAGGCAGCCTCATGATAAATGCTTCTAATTTTGCTTTACATTTCATGTAGGAACTGTCAAAGGAAAAAGGTCCAATGGCACATTTCTTTGGGAGGAAATCCAGCTAGTTACGGACTGATCATGTCTTGTATTGTATTTAAAGGAGGAGCCCTGCTAATTCCCAAGCAGGACACATGACGGTATCAGGGTAGAGAAATAGGAAAATCTTAGTATGGGGTAAAAATCAAATTTATCTCAAGATTGCCAGAATCTCTAGAAGACCTTGTTACTGCTGCTTTAAGAAAAATACTTCTAGGGCCAGCTGATACCTGGTGTTACACCACATAGTTGGAAAAATCCTTACTGGGTGTTTCTGCAAGTAAGTGTGAATGACAGCTGTGCTTGACCCACGTTTCCATGTCCCTGGTTTAATACCACGAACAGGGCACATCTTGATCTGGAGAATGTGTGGGTTCCTTCATTGCTGCGTGGTTTTTTAAGCAAGCAGTGTGTCTGTCAAGGAAACTGAAAGTGCTTTGCATGTGAACAATCAGAGCTGTAGTATTTAAATTCTTCTCAGTCTATAGCGGTATCACATATTTCCTAACCTGGACAGCAGCAAGATACCCAAGCAGCCAGAAAGCTGTAATATTGCAGGGTAAACTTCATAAATAAAATGACATGCATAGAACTCTGCTACCTGTGAAACAGATCCACTGAACAAAATTTCAGCAAACCCTGCGGCAAAGTAACCGCCTCATCTGAATTAGTATTTCTACTTTTCATCTTATTTAACAATGTGGATATCTGTCTACTAAGCTACAGAATGGACTGTTCTTTTTATACTTTGCAATTCTGTAGATAAGCAGTTGTTGAAAATTTTTTATGTTTGAGTTTCTGTCTTGGACCCAGATTAACTTGTAGATGCCTATTTCAGAAGTCAGGGTCTTACTTCAGAGAAATAATGTAGTTATTTATATATCCTGGACCCCTTTACAATTGTATTATTTTCTAATTACCAAATGGAGTAAAACTAAAATGAATATTAAAAGAAATTACTGCTAGCTGTAACTTGAATTTTTGTATGGTAAAGAATCTGGAGATAGCCATTCTGCTTAAAAATAAAATACTGCCATTATGATGGAAAAAGATTTAAAAGAGCACTAGGTAAACTTGGAAACTTACTTCAATGTTTGTATCCTAAAAATAATTATGTATTACTAAAGTGAAGAAGTGTTCAAGGAAAAATAGCTGTAAATAGTGCTAGAACATTATTTGTATATTTAGTGTATTACCTTACAAAAAAGAATATTACCAGCACCTTAGTTTAATCTTTGGTGCATTTATTTATTTGCCCAACGTATGAAAAAAGTGAAAGTGAATCTGAATTTCAGAGTCTTCTTATCCACTGTCAAAATGCTTTTACTGACTCAATGATCTGTTGTTTAAAAACATCCACCAACCAAACTAATCACAAAAGTTCATTTTCTAAACAAGATTCAGCCAGGAATGTCAAAGCTGAATGTTGTGGCACCCCTTTCCTAACGTGCTGTGCCTTACCTTTTCAGAACGGCATGAGGTAAGTAGGGAGTGTCACTCTTGGCTTTGCTCTTCCCATCTCTGTGGAGTTGCCTTATGTTTTTCTTTGGACTTCAGCACTTAAGACATTCTCTACCCTTCTGCAAAAGTCAGACTGCAAATATGCAGTTGGTATCTGATTTTTTTAAAGATAAAATTCATGAGAAGTGTCCATTCTTTAAGTATTCCTAGTGAATTCCTGTACATAATTAATTTGATATGTACATTCTGCTGTTTTTATTTAGTGTTAGATGTATAAATTTACGGTTATTTCTGTCATCAAATAAACTGAGCTCTGCCATGAATTGCTCCTTCAAGAAACTATTTTTTTCTGGGGAAAGAAGGTGTTGCAGATTCCTCTTCAGTATTTCACTTTCCATGTACAGACATTCTGGCCTGAATAGTTTTAGTAACACCTGCTTTTTAATTTTTGCTTAAGGCTCAAAGAATTATGTTGTATGAGGGAAAGAAACTGCCCTCCTGAAGTGAACATGGCTCTACAAAAGCACAGTGCTAATGAAACACCGTGTATATTGATACTGAAATTGCTTTGGCTGCAAGTCCTCGGGGTGGGTGAGGCATCTGCTCGGCTTCCTGGTACCCAGCTGTAACCATTCTGGTTTGTTTCAGATGTTATTTCTCTTGACCTGGCTGTCCACAACATTGCACCCCAAAGCAAGCACCAGCCAGCACTTCCATGGTGGCCTCTGCCCTGGGATGGATATTTGAGCAGGTCTTGTGGTGTGGAAGTTTTCCTTCAGCATCACTCTCCTGGCTGAAGGATGAGCTGTACTGCCGCCTCCAGGTCCGGGAAGTGTCCCATGCCTTTCCCTTTGCTGCTACAGGAACTTCAAGGCAGCACCAATGTTGCAGAAAGCCTGATTATCTTCTGTGGTTTATCCTAAGGGCATGCTAGGAGCTTTTTAACTCCTCTGTGAGCCCTTGTAAGTAACCAAGCTAATGGGAGTTTCAAAAGGCTAAGTGCTGAAGGAGTAAGATGGGCATCTGTTGAACAACTATTGCTCCACAGGGATGCAGATATAGGGGCACACAGCTAAGTGAGGTGTGGATAATTTTTGCCGCACTTTGTTTCTACTGGAGCTACAACCACGTTGTTCCTTGCTGTTAAAGGAAGCATCTGAATTGTGAATTTCTACAGCACCGGTGTATAACGGTAACGTTCAGGAGCCAGCCTTACAGCTGCTGCTGACAACGTGGTGGAACCCCCCAGCATCTCTCAACCGAGGCCTATTCTCATGCAGACAAATTCCAGCTGCTGCAGGTGAGAAGCCTTGGTCACTGTTGTCACCCTCAAGTGCAGGGCTGTTGAGGAGCATCCTTACAATTCTCATGTGACCTTTAAAGGACTTAGCAGAAAGTTTTTCTTGTTCCCCTAGGAAAAGTTTTGTCCTGCAGGCTTCGTCTCTCCTCAGGAGTCAAGTGCCCTGCCTTCCAGCATTGCTGAGTTAAGTGGTGCTTTTAGATGTGGAGTAGTGCAAGCTCTTCTTGTCATGGCTTTAAATTTTACATGTAAACAGGATTGTTACACCATCACCCGAGTAACAGAACTAAAGCACCCCTTTAGGCCCTTGTTTCACAGTTACCTGTTCAGTCCCTAGAGCTGGCAGCTGCTGTGAGTGGGGAGGGCTCCCACAGCTACACTTCTGTCACCAAGGCACTGCTGTGATTCTTTAACGAGCTACTGAGCATCAGCCAACACCTTGTATACAACTACCATGTTTACAAATTAGGGGCAGCTGGGGGAGAAAAGGAGAGAGAATTATGTTTTTATTATAAGTAGCATTATCTTTAGATTAATAACTTGTACTGCCAGGAAAACATCAATACAGGCTCACAACTTCAAGTTTCAGCGGAGCTCTTGCTACAGAACCACAAACACTTTTTGTGTATCCATCTCATCAGGAAATCCAGCCCCAAGAAACAAATTTAAGAACCGATCCAAATGCCAAGCAGAGGTTTTCCAGACCTCGCTCCAAGCCACTGCATCACGAAATTCATGCTCCAATTACCAGCCACTCCTGCCTCCTCCTTACCGTGCTTGAGGGGCAGCTGGCATTGGAGCGTCCAGACCTCCAAAAGCTGCAAAGTTCAAAGGTTTGGGCACTAAATCTTGGGCTCCCACCCCTGCAGACTGCTAAATGCAAGCTCACAAACATGAACTGAACATGCTGTGTCCAGAGCTCAAGTGTAACAGTTGATGTTCTGTGCTTTTAACTCCATGGGGAACTACACACCTACCCCTGGGCAATGGCTCCACACTATTATACACGAGCAGCTTTCCTAAGTAAACTTATATAAGATGCCAATATTTCAAAATTAGACAACAGTAGATCTTTTTGTTAATGAAACCAGAAGAAATAAGGCATGTGTTAATAGGATAAACTAAAAAAGCAAACTGTTAATTTTCCAATATTTATGGTGTTCTAATGAGTTGTGCTGAGACACCAGACAATAAATTCTGGTGAGTTTAGAGCATAACCTTCCCTTTTGTAGCTTAAGGGCAGAACTACTCAGCATTCCTCAACTTGTAGTTTTATGAGGAATTAAAAAAACCCCAACCTCTTTGCAGGCTTTAAGGCTACCAACTACATAGACAAAAAGCCTTCTTGAAACACTGCTGCTTCTCCAAACAGATTTATCTTATCTTACAGCAGCCTAGAAAGACATCAGTGAATTCCAAGATTTTAAAACCCATTTGCCCCTTCAGGAAACAGATGTTATCATTTTCTCAGAAGCTGACTTTTCCTCCCAAGTCTCTTTGGAAAGTCAGCTTTGGTAAAGCCACAGCCAGCACACAGAGCAAAGTCCTGTGACTTCTGACAAAGGGGTGCTCTACAACCCTGGCAGCCGTGGAGAGTTTGGGCCCATTTACAGCCAGCAGGCTCAGAACAGCCCAGCTGCAGGGTAGCACAGAGAAGGCTACTGGGTAACTACTCCCATCTTCACCTTATGGCATCAATGTTCTGCAGGCTGCTCAGGTGCCAATTCCTGCAAAGCAAGCATGAGCCCCTTGGGATAAAACCACACAAGCTGGCATTTCAGCCAGTGACAGGCACATACACGTTGCTGCACTGAGCAGTTCAAGGTCTCAGCATACCTCCTGGAAGCACTTCAACACAGCTAAATCAGATCGTTCATCATGAGTATCAGGGTTCTTGAACATCCTTAGAAAAAAAAGCCAAACCAACCAACAAAAAAACAAACAAACAAACAAAAAAAATCACACCAAGGAGGAAAAAAAAAGGCTCTCTGCATGCAAAAACCATGACTACTCTAACAAGAACCTACAGCCTCAATTTAGTCCCAGCTAACACTTGCCTTGATATTGTTCAGGTCAGTCAGTACGTTCTCACAAGCGAGACATTCAACACCAGCAGACACCTCAGAGTGACAAAATCCAACTTGTTTGGCACCCAGTGCTGAGGAGACTGAGGCCATCATGATGGATTTGCTTCCATGAAGCACAGAGGAGGAAGAGAACACTTGCATTGCATGAGGCAGAAACACTGCTCACCTTCAGCTGAGGTTTAGAAGTTTCTGCAGTCTCACACAAGGTCTAGGAGTGTTTATTGATCATGGAAGTAAGATAAACATAACTTTTGCTCTCTCAGTTGCATGGAAGGTATTTCATAGCATGTCTGCTCTTCTGCCTAGCAATTTCCTAAATAAATTTAAAGTACAAGGAAATTCTGGGTATGAACATCTACTTGAGCCAAAGATGTGGAAAACAGTGGTGACAGGTTAACTAAAACAAGGAATAGATCTCTGAGTAATTCTCTTATTTGAATTTCTGTTTTTCTTTGTTCCTATACAAGTCAATGATATAGCATGAACCAGCTACTAAAGAGCACGAGAAAATAGCTATTCACTATGAATTACCACTATGTTAAAGTGATTTATTTAGACAAACATAACCACATGTGATGAAAATAAGTGAGAAGTTTGTTTTGCCTAGTTCCAGTAATGCCCAAATTGGTTTTGGAAGTCTTGAAAGTCAATTTTCAAAGTGTGTTTTGTTTTAAATAAACCAAATATTTCTGCTATGGAAAAAAAATAATGTATACATTTTTATGTTAAGTTTATAACAAGGCTTTTAAAAGAAAACAGTTACAGGTATTCAACTGCATCAGACTTCAAAAGAAAAAAGATTACACATACAATACAAAAATACAAAAAAATATTTTTAGAACTTACAAACTCAAAAATCTAAGTGGTCAGAGCTTTCCTAAAATAATAATAATAAAAAAATACATTTCAAGATGCACTTTCCTTTCTGCACTTTCAAGTTCAACTTT
The DNA here is from genome assembly GCA_013390045.1 of Picathartes gymnocephalus. Taxonomy (NCBI): domain Eukaryota; kingdom Metazoa; phylum Chordata; class Aves; order Passeriformes; family Picathartidae; genus Picathartes; species Picathartes gymnocephalus. The sequence continues at coordinate 8,535 of WEKY01053577.1, read as the reverse complement.
AGCAAGAAGACGGTTTTAGAGGCAGGATGAAAGCAATCAATGTATTGAATTCTACAACCAGTTCCCAGCCGAAATTAATTTAGTGGTTGACACTATCAGGTATTTGAGTTCATAAAGAACCTCATGTTTGTTTGGGGAAGGGCCGGTGGTGCTATTGCTGTTGATCATGTTCTATTTAACCAGTTCTGTTAGTAAAATATTTTACAAATATGAATCTAAATTAGACTGAAATTTAGACAGTCATTACTAGCACTGAAATCCTACAGCACTCTCCTGCAGTATGGAAGCTAAGAAATAAACTGACCAGAACCATGTCACTGCTGAAAATCACTGCAAAAGGAAGACAGGCAGGAAAAGGTCAAGCTTTATTTCTGAAGCTGACATTTGTTAGAAATATCAGGACTGCAGATACAGCATTCTTTGACCTGATAGTGTCCACTGAGGTCAGAGGCATCAAGGCATTTTTGTCTTAAATGGCAAGACAGGGAAAGTGCATCTTAGCTTTTTCATACTTAAGCAGTGAGTTACCAATTTTTGGTGTGGCTTGTATTCCTTCTAGGCATAGTAAAGAAAAATATTTCAACCAAAGGTGAACCTTAACGTACATTAGCTTGTATTTTTGGTGGTGGCTTTTGTGTACCACTAGGAAATGCTAACAAGCACTAGTCAAGGCTAATGATTTAAAAGGAGCACACTGAAAATACTGATTTACCTTTGTAGTGAATATTCTTTACAGACTGTATCTAATATACAGACAAGGCCCATTTCCTTAGGACAGAACAGGCCACTGAAGGTTACACATCCTACATGAAGTTTTAAACAAAATCAGAGCTAAGTTACCAGAGCCACTCAGAGCAACGTAATTCCTAGTCTGCAGAGACTTAACAAAACTTGACTGCAGGGAGAAAAAAAATCCAGGTTCTTATTATTTCCTGTGTAAGATTAAAATTAATAGTCCAGTAACACTTGTAGCACAAGACAACGCTCACTGTCTTTAGCAGAATTCCTAGGAGTCAACTGTTTCTCCTGTTATGAAGAGGGAGCCAGAAGTGAGAATGCAAGAGCATTCAATTTTAATCTGATTAAAGAGACAGTAACCTTTTTCATCCACCTTAATCACTGACAAAAAAAAATTATCTTAAAAAGGTACCACTCCAATTTCTTTATTATCTGTAACCTTTTGAAACTCATCACATGAACTACAAAATTAGCAAATGCCTTGAAATCTGTATACAAAACATAAATTACCTCTAATTTCAAACTCATTTATTAGTGTACCACTCAACGTCTTAAAAAAGTGGCTCCAAAGATAGTCTCATACCATTCTTAAAAAAGGAAACTGTTCCTTTAATGTTACACCCTCCCCTCCCCCCAAACACCCAACTTGTAATCCAGATCATTTAGTTATTTTCCTGGTCATGGACATTTCCAAGATGAGATTTTATATTTCGTTCCCATAGCTTCTGGTTGTCAGAAAATCCATGCTTTCCTTTATTGAAGGAATTTGGTCCTGCTGAGGTTGGTGTATCCCTGTGAAAAGCAAAACAAGAGCAGTTGAGAAAGTCAGCTCAACTATAGTAGTCTCTGCCATGTAACACTGAAAATGCCAACTTCAAGCCCAATCTGCCCCAGAAACTACCACACATGTCCTTGTGTTACATCACGAGCCCTCGCTATTAGCAGCTGTTAGATGGCCACAGAACTGATCTCTCCACGATGTATCAAAATAGAGCTGGGAGTAGCAGTAACTGCTGCCAGCTGCAAAGAATTTGTTGCAAGGATTAAGAAACTGAGGATCCAGATTTGCTACTGGAGAAAAAAGAAAAAGTACCAAACTAGAAAACTTCCAGAGTGACTGACTTTAAAAGCAGTCTATCATGATAAACACCTCTAAAATACAAATTCTCAAAATTCATCCCTAATTTAAGTGAAGCTTCCTCTGAAAAGGTCTCTACTTATTTTAGGACTGGTCCTCTACTGTCTCAAATCTGTGGCAAGCAGAATTACAAGATTTAGTATAAAGTAAAGAAGCAATTCTTTGCCTTTCTGAGAGATGATTCTTATCTTCCTCTTGCACATGAGTTTCAAAACGTGACCAGACTACCTACTTCAAGGCAATTTATAAAAGGGAGAACTAGAAAAATACAAAGTAGAGATAAGCAGGAATTCCTACCTATTACTTTTACAACAAAAAAATGAGCTTCTATTTAATGCAGACTCAATTTCTTACTCAAGAAAAGGCAAGTAAGACTCAAAGTTCACATGCAAATGTACTACTTTTAACCTGCAGATGAAACATTTGAAAATCTTGTTTCTGGAGATATGCTTCCTTAAGCTATTCTATGTTCTTGTACTCTTAAACCATCCACAAGATCTGTCCTGAGCTGGGGAGGTATTTCACACACTCACCCTTCTCCAAAGCACAGTTCAAAGCTGTCCTACCTTCCAATGTTCTTCATGCGCATCTTGGCTTCTGGGGGCATTTCTTCTGGTTCGCTCTGCAGGGACAAAGGAGGTCAGAGCGGGGCTGGGTGCCCGCGTTTGAACACTTCAAATGCCTGGCAAGAAAAAGGCTGGACTATGGCCCTACTGGACAGCAAAGTGACTTTGGACACAATGGAGGTCCTACAAGGTTATAGAACAAAATACCACTTCCTTTGTTCACCTCTACGTAAGAAGGAGCAGTAAAATGACAGCAAAATATTTAGCAAACCAGAAGCACAGCTTTCCTTTGCCTCCCCTTCATCAAGCCTAGAGAAATTATGCTGTGCATCTTATTTTCAGGGAGAAGTTATCAACACTTTAATGATTTCTTGAACCAACGCAGAGCTATAGTACGTTCTTAATCAGAATCAAAAGAGATGCTTCTAGGTTGAAAATTCCTGACATTTATGTAAAGAACCATAAATAACCCACTCCCTCTGCCTACCACACCAATGGTATTTTGTGCTGATCACTGGCTTATTACTCACATCTTCATCTTCGTTGAAAGCTGCTGCTACAGAAAGGGTTTTAGGAGCCAGGGTTGGAACAGGCTCTTTAGGCTTCTGAAAAAGACAAAATGCACAAGTAAATTAAGTCCACTAACCCAAAAAAGCTACCCTTGGCTTTTTAAGTATTTTGATAAAATTAAGTAAAATGTCTTCACTGAAGTGGGCAACCAGGGGAAAAAGTTTTTGCCTGAATGAAGCACATAAAGGATTCCCTAATGAAAAAGGAAAATGACTGCTCATTTATGTGTGATCACTCTGAGCAGCAAGCTGAGCCCTCTCATATTACAACTCCCCACATGCATATCTTAACTTTCTAGCACACTGCAGGGGTACTCAGCCACTGGTGCATGACATGAACAATTAAAACAGAACCTGAATAACTTGTGGTATTCAAAATTTTACTGTGTCACTATTTCCATTATTCTTTTGGGATATTCTTATCCATCAATGTCAGAAAAAATGAATGTGTTTATTTACTTCTATTTTAACAACATGAAGCTTTCTGGCTTAAAACAGTTCAATACTTTTAAACTACTATCAGTGTGTATCACACAGTCTGATTAATATAAAGTTCCTTTAAAGAGTATTTCTTTCATTTCTAATTTTTTATTCCTCTATTTGAAGTGTAGGAAGCTGTCAAACTCACAACTATTACATGTAACACAACAATGGTACCAAAAGTTACTTCAACAACACTGAGAAAAAACCAAGTTACTAGTAACAGTTTGCTACTCCAGTACTAAATCAATCCCATACAGTGCTTTCTCCATTTCACCTTTACTGGCAATTCTTTAATACACCCTCCTAGAAGCTGGTACTGCAGCAGAGCCCTTATGCAACTGCCTACAGCTGTTCTTCACTGCTACTGCACAACATATAAATACCACACCATTTTTAAAGCATCTGCACCCAAGGAATGGGGAATATACAAAGGGAGTAAAAATGACTGAAAAGAAACAGGCTAAGTTTCAGCACTGTCCCAGCTGGTGCACTGTCAGTCACCCACTAAATTCAGTGAACCAGAAATCCTGAGCCAAATTTACTGCCACTTTGGACATGAGAAGGTGAAGCATGCTAGAAGCTCAGAGACAGCCACCTTGTCTGTTTTCCCCAAGTCTGAGCTGACCTGAGCTGACTGCATTTATACCCTAGAATACTGCCAACCCACATCTCCCTTCCATCTCAAAATAACAGAGCACCCTCTTAATCCTTTGCAGGTCTTTAAAATGCTGCCATTGCAGGTACAAGGCTTTCTTGATTAGAGTTTGAATTTGGTGAAGACTACTCATAACATATCCACCACAGTGACACGTGAGAAATGGAAATGAACTGTATTAAATAGAGAGGCAGCCCCTGGCTTGTCCTTGGCCAAGCCAGTAGAAGACTACTCTGGAAGTGCAGAGAGTCATCAGATTCACATCTGAACAACCACAAGGATACCTTGTGCTGGACAATTAAGGGGATCAGAATTCTTAGAAACCTACGTAACAAAGCCTCATCTCTTGCATTTAACACAAATAAATCATACTGACCTTGCAAAGAACAGGCAAAGTCATGGAAACACGCTACAATTTCCCATGCTAAAATAAGATCTTTGGAGTGGAAGACAACCTATTAAGCCATCTAGATGCTTTCTTCTAGCTTAAAGCATCCTGTGCAGTGAAGCTCCCAGCACTTATTTCAAAGTAGCCAGAACAGCTTAACAACTCTGCTCTTTTCCCTCAGGAAATTAGGGCAGACTTATCAAATCTCATTACAAAATTATTCTGTATGTTCAAAGATCTACAGTTCATTTCAATCAAGTCTTATGCTTCCTTCCTGAGACTACTGACCTGTTATTAATCACCTTGAAGTACTTACACATGCACGACTAGCTAGCCCTGCAACGCCTACTTAAACTTTACCCAAGTTACCCTCATGGGATTCAAGGTTTCCTTCTGCAAGGAAGCCTCCCCAAAGTACTTCCCTTTTCCCTCAGATCCCCTAAAATTAAACCCTCAGCAAACTTACATTTGCTCCCAGTTTGATGGATATTGCAGATGCCTTCTTTGTTGTCTGACTGCCTATGGAAAATCCAAACTTGGACATTTTGGCAGGAGCGGGCTTTGTGGTGAAGTCTTCAGCTTCTTCATTAGCTGCCCGTTTCTCTGCACTGCGACTCGAACTTTCTCCTCCATTACTGGAAGAAACAGTCTTAGTTTTCACAGGTTTTTCTGCCTCTTCTTCAGGTCCTGGTGAAGTCGAAACAACTTACCAAGATGAGCTACTTTTACTGAGCAGATTGATGGGAGCAGCAACCTCAAAAAGCATTATACTTTGGGTGCAATAGGTAAGATGTTTTTAGTGACAGAAGTTTCCACCAATGTATATTTAGTGGACAGCAAAACACAAAGAGGAGAAGAAACTGCAAGCACTCCACTACTTGTAAGGAACCTCTTGTATGAGCCAGGAAAACAATCTTGAAGCACCATCTCTTTATTTAGTATGGAAGTCAAAGTTCATGTAGTAAATTAAATGTAGATGACTAAATCTTTTTAAGTTGCCACAGATAAGCTTTCATAATTGGAATCCCAATTCCAAATCTAGAGTAGATAATCTAACTTAAAATTAATTCTATTTAATTTCTACAAAATCATGTCCATGCCAGTCTCTAGGCTTGTCTGGCACAACTCTAAAATCATGGGAGTGACTACAGTGAGGCTGACTGTCTCAATCATATTTCAAGTCACTGCTTGTCCGTATCTCATCTGTAATAAATCTGCCAAGCTCTGCTTGAGGAAGCAATCAGCACCAAAAAAACATATATATAGATTTCATCTTTTCTGGTTTTGTATAGTCAGGAAAGCATAGCAGCTGAACAGTGATCCACAGAGAAAAGACATTCAAGTAACATTTTCACTCCTACAAAAATCAGCTTCTTCAGTTACACCAAGAGACAAACGTGTCCTTGGAAAACTCATACTGAACAGAGTAAATGCTTCAGCAAAAAGACACTTCCCTGTTGCTGCAATAAGCAAACCACTGCACTAGCAGAAGGGGGGGAAAAGCCAACACACATTAGAGAATGGACAGGGAAGTGCTCACAGTAGCAGTTTAAAACAACTGGAGCTAGCACACTGCTATTTCCCAAATCATAAGCAGCAGAATATACCACTTCTACCCAACTCTTCCAGGTATCAAGATAATAAGTGATTGCAACCAAAATGGATTTATCATTCACCTTCAGAAATATTGCACATCACAAAAAAAATTTTAACTTTAATCAGTTTCACAGTGTTAAAAAAATGGTACTAGAAATTTGATACAGAAAACATAGATATACAAATTGAAAACAAAGGAGGAAAGAGAAACAATGAAGATTTTCACAGCGACCTTGGGTACTGGTAGCACAATTTACCAAACAGCAGTCTGCAGAGACTATGAGACCATCCTTACAGCTAGTCCATGAAATTACATTCAACAGAATATTCCAAGTCCAGCCTAGGTACACTAGAGACTGTGATTCAAGGGTAGGTAGAAGATTTACTGGGGTTAACAGTGCTGGAACTACAGGGCTACATCTTCTTTTTCATAACATACAAAATCCATAGCAGCCCAAAATTCAGGGCACAGGAAACCAGTCCAGGTTCCTAAACTAGTGCTAGCCTGAAGGTTATTACACTACAGCTTACTTCTTTTAAGTGCAAATTCTCAAATACTGCTAAGCACAAGGTGAAGCCTAATATAATCTACCCACATCTGTTTTCTCACCAAATCTTAAAGAGCATCTCTCTCAGAATAAGCTCCTATCAGCACTGCATTCTAAGTGTTATTTCTACTGGGCTTGCTGTAGGATGAACTCCAGACTGCTGAAAGAAACACTCTTACTTGATGAGAGAGCTGTAAGGGGCACAGGACAATTGGGGAAGGTGGGGAGGGAGCCGTTGTGCTGTTTGATTTCTGCAGAAAACAGAAATGCAGACATATTAACCATTAAACAGGTCTCTACCATCTCCTATGCCAGTCCATACATATATTCCAAGATATCAAGGCCGCTTTATTGTCTCCTGGAGGTCAAACTTCACCTACAGAAAGCACCAGTACTATTTCCAAACTAGACTGGCTAGTGCCGTTTTCATGGATTGCAGACATAAAAAGTTGTCCTATTTCACAGCTAAGTTTTACTCATGTGCATCAACAAACCACACGAGTGGAGACCTTCCACTGTCCAGGAGGCCGAAGTGACCAGAGTGACAGTGCCAGCTGCACAGCATTTCAGAATCTGTTGTCCCTGCAAGTGCGACCACTGGGGCATGTGGGAACAAACTAGTCACAACTAAGTTAAATTTAAGATGAGCCCCACTATCTTGGCAAAAAGCTAAAGATTGCAAATGGCTTTCAAAAATCCTCAGGGAGTAACTATTCTTCCTTAGGGCCAAGGTAGCTCAACTCATTCAGATCATGTTTCAGCACACAAAACAGTACACAAGACAGTGCGAATTACTGATGTACTGATGCTGTCCAGTTACTGTATTACTACTACAGTACCAAAAAAAACCCCCAAAACCAATACCACCACCAAAAAATAAGAACCAAAAAGCCACCAAAAATCAATAGAGAACCAAGAGTCAAGGAACTACCTAAAATAAATACTGTTCAAATGTCAGCGATTATCAGAAATAACATTCACTGTTGAGGCTATCCTGATTGGTTTACAAGCCTGATTTAATTTTTCAACAAATCTAAGAAGTGGCCTCTCCCTGCAGATATACTGAAACAAACAAAAATCCCCACCAAAATAAAAAAAGAAACATACCAGGAAAGAAAAGCTTTATCTTTGCAAAGGCACTGTCCTCTCAACTTTAATTTAAAGAAAGAAGAAAAGAAGCATCTAATTAAAATTTTCGAAAGAGTGCAGAAATGACAGGGATGTCCAGTCATAATATAAATACTATAAGACCAAACAGCAAATTTACAGACTGTTGCCAAGCAAAAAAATCCCAAATGCTTAAAACAGCAATTAAAGAATATTCACTGCACCCATTTATAAAAAGGTACCATAACTGTTGAAAGTTAATCTTTAAGGCTGTCTTCATCCTTGCAGACAGTAACAGTCGTATTTCTCTCAGAACACAGCGTAAGTATTCCGTGCATTTTTAGGAGAGAAAACAGCGCATTTGCGTGCACAAGGAGAAGCTGGTGTATTTTCACAAAAGCGCCTATAAAGCTGAGGACAGCAGGCCCGACTTGGTCTCTCCTCCAGCGCAGCCCCCTCAGGCCCGGACCACCCCCTCTTCCCGCAGGGCCGGGCACCTCACGGCCCAGGCAACTCATGGCCGGGTGAGGAACACCTGGACCCCCCCACTCCCGCTGGACCAGCTCGGACCCCGTTCCCACCCCACAGCTCCGCGGCGAGAGGCGCTACATGTTCACCTCCTGCAGGCTGCAGCCGCTTCGTCTTCTCGCCCTCGGCTCTGCCGTCCGCCATTTTCCCCCGCCTCCTCCACCGCCTCACGCGCCGCGCACGCGCGCCGCTCGGGCCCGCCCCCGCGAGGCCCCGCTC